>CM076401.1:16075175-16600628 GCA_038363315.1 Mugilogobius chulae
TTCTTCCCTACAAGTTCCTGCCATGTTCAATTTAACATTATTGTCATCATTCTATGTGTCATTCGGACAGAATTTGCGAACTGATCTCAAATGCTATCTAGCTACAATAGCTCTTTTAAAGTAATCAGTGTGTAATGTTCGGGGTATCACACATTCAGCTGTTTCTTCTGTACTATACGTGTGCATGTAGACGTGGTATTTCCTGTACCCAGTGCGATGTGGCCACTGAAAGCTGATTGTGAGAGCCATTGATCCATCTTGGAGATCCAATGTACCTGTGTTAAAATCTTCTGTGTCCATGTTTCTCGGCAAGCGCTTCCTTTTCCTCTTCAAAATCGGTCAGTTACCTGAAACCATGATAACATTACTAACACAGATATTCACATAATACACATAATACATCCAGTGAGCAGCTCTGAGCTTGCAGAAACTGTATTATTCTTGATGAACAGTTACAATTCTGTTCAATAAAACTGATGCACAATTGGCTCTGTGCACAAGAGCATTTATTTTCAAAAATGCTAACATTTTGCTGGCAGGTTAATTTCCTGTTAGTTATTCCTATGATGTTTTCACTACCTCAGTCTAAAATGAAAAATTACTAAAGATCAGCCAGTGAAAAGCGGTTGGTGATTTTCTCTGAATATGTTAATACAAAAGAAGAGAATATTTCACCAAAGGACCAAAGTGGGTTTATAAAACATTGTGTTTTGTCTATCAATGCTATTGCACATGCATACAGAGACTAAAGAACCTCCTCTGAAACCGATACCGACCCCCGTCCCTGGTGTTTATTAATGAGGTGCAGTGTTGAGACCTGAGGTAGGAGGCGTAGGCCGCTGTGAGTCCGTTTATGTTCAGGCTGAGATCGGCCAAGGCCAAGTTAAACACAAAGAAGTTACTGGGCGTCCTCATCTGCTTCACGGAGATAAACGACAAGACCGAGATGCTGTTCAGGAAGAAACCAGAACTCCTGCGAGAAAATAACACAAGAAAAACAACATCAACAGGTGGAAGGAGAAAAACCTGAGCAAACTGTAACACATGTCTCTCCTCACTTCTTTTTTTTACCATTACCATAACAACCAGCTCACTTCTGTCCTCTAGATCAGACCAGCACTAACCATCCAATATGTGAAAAAGCTGCCTGATTGTTCTTGTGTCACTACATGTCCTGACTGTCTGGATGCATTTTCGATGCATCCTCAGGCCATTGACTGAGTTGATTTGGGAGAAACATGACTGTAGCTCGTGTTCAGCAGGTCAGAGTTCTCTTTACGTCTGAACAAGCACAGTGACTTGAGATGTCTTTTGTATAGGCCGAGTTGACAAGCTTGCCATCTATGAACTCAAAGATAACAGAATCTCCCAAAGCCTTAAGCCCAATGTAAAATAAAAATTAAATGGCATAACTCAGATATTTTCTCTAGAGCTGAATGAGCAGATCCCCACATGTCTGTCTTTGACAAAACTTTCCCTGTCAAAAGAGAAACTTTTAATCGTAAAAACAAAAACTTTTTCATGTTAAAACAAACTTTTTCCTGTTGAAACAAAACTTTCCTTGTAAAAACAGAAACTAATTTATTTAAATGAATGCAATAAGCTTCCGTACTTGCCCACCATCGATGACATAATCAGATTGTAAAACGTGAACACAAACTGTACACTGCAGGTCTGTCGTAACTGTGTGAATGCTCCTTTGTGTGGTAAAGTCGCTTCACTAATCAGACTAATCCAGAGGAGGCTTTATTAAACAGAATCTACACTCAAGGAAAACAAGAAATGCAACACTCAGTTTTGGGAGTTTTGGGGGCAGAATAATTTTATTTTGAGATCCACCTGTTTCATATGAACCGCTACATCCATTTCTAATCCTCAAGCCAACACTTGGGGCGTTTACACATTTCGAGTCCGATAACACAACCAAACAATAGAGCAACCCCAAATTAAAGTGACAGAGTTTCATTCAGACTGTCAATCGTTCAAGTGACCCCCGTTGGCTCCTGGACAGCGGTTATTCAGCCTCATGGATCGGCAGTAGTGTCTGAGTTGATCCATTCTTTCCACCAGAGCCGCCCTCAACTGCTGCTGAGTTTCTCCCCAATGTCTAATGTACACCGATCTCGGCCATCTGCTCTGAAGCACTGGAACCTTTTTTCATCACTGAACACGACTTGGGACCACCTCTGCAAAGTCCAAGGACGATGTGCAGTGCACCATTCGACCCCAGTTCGGCGATGTTGGGGGTAAGCACTGATATACACAACATATATCCGATATGGACGGTGGAATACCGTCAGCATGGAGGCGATTACGGATGGTTCTGGTCAACACTGGCCTGTGATGTGTCCCAATGGTCTCAGCTGTGGACCTGGTGGCGGGCTGGAACCTGTCATGAGATGTGCGGGCGTTGGTCTTGTGGCAGAGGTCGCTACACGGGGGCCACCAGTACGAGGGCGGTCGTTAGAGGAACCAGTGGCTTGGTATCGCTCCGCAAGACGACTAATGGTAGAGCGATGGACTCCAACACCCCTGGCCACAGCAAAACAACACCGTCCAGCTTGGAGCAGCCAATAGCTCCATCCCTCTCTGGTTGAGACAATCGTGGCATCGTGAAGAAGTGTGTTTGTGATTCATTCTGGTGCCTTTTATAGAGAAGACTTGAGCACAGTTAACCAACGGTAAAAAGTCAACTCTGTGTTTCAAATATGAGTTTGTGTGTTCCGTTTGGGGAGTTTTACCTCATTTTTGGCACTTTTCATTTTAATTTATGTTCAAAGACAGCTTATCCAATATAAAAAGGACAGTACATTAAAATATGCATATTGTTCAAAATTCACACAACTCCCCAACACCCCCCAGTCCCACAGAGCTCTATAGGAAAGCATGAGGAAACTGTGGCTTACTACTCACAGGCCTGTTTCAATCGGAAAATACACAACAATTCATCGTCAAGTCTAAAAATGACACATTTCAGCTCTTCTGAAAAGAAACAAACACAAAAGTTTGGAAAATCACACTTTTTAGAGGATTTTCAGTGCAATAGAGGGATTTTTTGTTTATCAACACGGGCGATGCGCGCGCACCCCGCCTGTAGAAAGAGCCTCCGCACATACACACAACAGTGGAAACAAGTCAAAAAAGCTCTGTTCTCAGCCAACGTCAAGAGTTTATCACTTTGCGAAAACAAAGTTATGCTGCTAAGCTAACATTTATGGATGAACTTTGATCCTATGATCCTTAGAAGTTACTTTAAGGTAAGTGAGAAAAACGGCGAGAAAAACGCTGACTCAAGCTTTAGGGACAGACGTCTATCAGACCGGTTCATACCTGATGAAAGCAGCTAGCTGTCGTCCCGTTTCGGTGTTTAATTCGAACAAGTTTCCCAATGTAAACAAATGGGGAGGCGCGCTTTCTGCATAACGCAAGCGCAGTAGGGCGGAGAGTGACGTCGACCGAAAATCCCTCTATAACAAAACTCTGGCCAGAATAGTGTGAAAAGTTGGCAAAAATAAAAACCAAAGTGCCAAATTGATACAGCTCTAGCTACAAATATGAAAAATCTACTGAATTAACCAAGGAAAATGTATACAGCAACCTTACCGGGCATTCCATCTGTTCCATCAACCAAACAACAAACAACAAATGCACCAACTGTCTTAAATCACCAGAGAAGTTCACTACTCAAGCAAAAGTACAGTTACTTATGTAAAAAACAACTCTGGTAAAAGTCCTGCTGAAACATCTATACTTATACAATCACACTGCCAAAAGTTATTTTTTAGTCTCGGTTAAACTACTAATACTAGAATTGGCAGCTTGTTTCACTTGTTACAAAACATTCTGATTCTTTTCTAGAGATTTGACTTGACTCACATTTTGTAAAAATGTCTTGACTTGAAATAAGAACACATTTATTTGAAACAAGGCAGAAAACACATCGAAACAACAAGTAAGAACATCAGTAAAACCATTTTACCAAGAAAAAATAGCAAAAATTAAAGATTAAAATCCAGGTTTTAAGGCATTTAACCAATCTAGAAATGCATTATTTTTTTGCAGTGTGCAAAGTTTGTTTGTAATGTTGTGGAGTGTGACTTTTATCATGTAATAAAATATGTAATCTTTGTTAGAAATCATGAAGTTTGTTTGACAATTTTCACTTGTTAATTTGTTCACAAATCTTTAATACACGACAGCACAACAAGTTTTAACCTGGTTTTAAAAAGGAAAAAAAGTGTTATGGGCTTATAAAGTATAACCTAACATTAGACCTCAGTGTACGTCTGAAATGAAGAATATAAAAGTTTAGTTTTCATCAGGAGCTGAAAGCAGCGTTCTTTGATTGGTGTTTTTAAATCATAATTGCAACCAAAAATGAGATGCATATCGATATTAACCATGCGGCGAAAGATTTAGAGAAGGAAGTTGTCAGGTTTAAAGCCTAAGATGTAGTTTTGCAGAGTGAAAATCAGCTACCTCACCTTTAAACTAGTAGTAATAAAGCATGAAACAAAGACCTACTTAATAATGAACACACTTTTAATCAGATAAGTCCAGTAGTAGGGGTTTTTACTGATGCATCTTTAATCATCTCTTTGTTGTTTATAAGAGAAGAATTCAAACACAAGCTTGAATGAAGGCTGAGATTGTACAATATTTTTCTTACCAAATATCTTTCACAGAATTACTGATATAATAGGACTATGATACTGGGATCGGGTGCATCACTTTTTTCCCCAGATCTCCCAGCAGCTAGTATCGGGTCTCCAACCTGTAGCTCACCATCACCTTCCAAGTAGCTCCCCAAAGAATTTTAGAATATATATATTTTTTTATTACAGTAAATGCCTATTTTTACTGCAAATGTATCTTTAGAAGCCTAATTGTGTCCACTTCTAAATAGATATTGTAGATATTGGTTAAGTATTCATACAGCTTCTTAACAATGTCACAGTTAACTTAAATGTTCGGTCCTCGCTAAAAGTAGTAGCTCACTGCCAGATTCGTTTGCAACAGTAGCTCTCCTACACTCTTAAAACAGATGTGTTATTTCTTTTTTACACAATTCTTGTGTTACAGTTGTTTTAACACATGTTGTGTTAAAATATTGAAGACTTGTGTAGGACTTTGAATTTCTAAGTAAACTAGCACTACACATCTTTTGTATTAACCTACCAACCAATCACATTGCAGGACGCATAGCACAAACTTGTGTTAACAGAATAACCAATCATGTTACAGGACCCACAACACATCTTTGTGTTAACCTGTTACCCAATCAGAGTGTAGCACACCAGCAACATAAAATGTAGTCAGATATGACAGAATAACAGTAAGCTCGATGGCTGAGTGGGTAGCACGCATGTCTCACAATGCCAAGATCCCAGGTTCAATTCCCCCCAAACTCAGTATGAAACAAAAAAGCTTTGTTAAAGCTGGATAAGCTCTATATAGAACGAAATAGAAACACATAGATTTTAACTCTGTTGAATCATTTAACACAACAAATGTGTTAAATGTCCTAACATCACTGTGTTCAAATCAACACGTTGCGTTGTCCTATAGACACACTAATGTCTTAAAAAAATAACACGTGATGTGTTGTTTTTAACACATCTGTTTTAAAAGTGTAGCGAAAAAGGCTGAAGACCTCTTTTCTAGAAGCAAATAAGACCAAACTGAACAGAAAAAACAGAGTGGACTAAATAATTAGGGGCCTATCAACTAAGTTTGTCCCTGGGGCCCAGAATTTGTTGCTACGCCCCTGATTATGTCACTTTAAAAGCCCGTTTCACACTACAATGCCCTAACACCAACTTTTACTTTTAACTGAAGTAAATAAGTATTTTTTCAGACTAGTTACTGTACTTTTACTTGAGTGGTGAACTTTCATACTTTTGCCACTTCTGCTGTCCTAGTGTAGGCTATCACTCCATTTCTTTTTTCCCACATTTTTTCTGATTTTGAGCAGTGTGCGTCTCCTTTAGCGCTGCTCGTGCCTCTTTAAGCGGAGACAAAAGCACAAAGTTCACTCGAGGACCGTGGACTCAGACTCACCTCCGACCAGCAGCGCGGTGCCGAACAGAAACATGTCAAACTCCGAGAATCCCTCCGGTAACGTGTAGGCTGCCATTTCCAACAACAACCACAACAACAACAAACAACAACCACAACAACACCCAACTCTCCCGCAGCAGCAGCAGCAGAGCGCAGTCCGCCCGGGGAGCGCGATATAAAGCCTCTCTTCACGTGAAACGCTAATCTGCGCTAAAACTCTGTTGCAATCCGCGCAAGAATGTCTTAACTGCGCGGACTGTGGTCTTAACAAGCGCCACAAACCAGAACCTGTACCGCGTCTCCGTGCGTCTGCCTGCCTGTGCGTAAAGGTGGCGAAAGTTTGAGTTTTTCGATCAAGTTTATTTAAAGAGACACGCGCAAGAAAAAAAAAGAGGATTGTGGGAAATTGTGTTGTTTTAAAGGGGATATATAGTGAAGTAATGTCCTCATCCAAACACATCTGAAGTTGAGTTTTGTTTCTTTCACACTTGTTTTAACTTGACTGCTTCTTTCGATTAAACTAAAAAACACACAGCTTCCCCTTGTGATGTCATTAAGTGTAACACACAGAGCCTCACTGTGTTTTTAAAGGACACCAATAATGTAAATCAATTATTCAATGATTTTAACCTTGTCATAACAACATTCCCTCATTGTTAGTTTACTCACAGTTGTATTTGAATTGATTTGTGTTTGAGATATCATGTTAATCTATAGTTAAAATCCTGCTTTAAACTAACATGAAATGAAAGCTGCAGATCTTGGCTTGACGTATGAACAGGTTTGGGTTCATCTAAGCTATTTATTTTGAAGCTGTTATCATTTCAAGACAAGAAAGTCATGTGATACAATTGCCTCACAACATGGGCCAATTGTAAGACATGAAATCACAACAATCAATTATTATGTGTTTCTTTATAAAAGAAAGGTATTGCATTTGACAGACTGGAAGGTTGAATTAAACCACAATAACTCAGTAATCTTTTTATATAAACACATAACTGCTGAGGTCAAACACTTTACGGTCTGCTTTGAACTTTACTTTTGTTTGTTTTTCCCAACTAAAGTCCTAATGTTTCTGGGAAAAAAAAAAAAAAAAAAAAGATTAAATCAGTCAAACAAATGATACACAAACTTTTTAGGACAAAAACATTCATATCCATAAAATGGCCAAGGGTGTTGTGGATTTTTAAATAAGGTCTTCAAAAGTAAAACAAGGAGAAGCAGTTCGTCTGAATCAAAAAGCGTTGATTTATTAGGCACGTGCACTGGATTAACCTGCGCTGTCCCTGGTCCCGTCTGTCCTTGCTCTCCCGATCTGCCTGTCTCGTCCGCTCTTATAGGCAGGTCAGAAGAGGCAAACTGGCCAAACGGGCAGGGGCAGACAACAGAATACATTGAAAAGCATCAGGGGTTACAGAGGTGTCTCCCGGACGGGAGACAAAAGATGAGGTTTAGCATATAACAATCAGATTCTGGAAGAAGCCAAGCCCCACCAGGGGGGCTTAACCCCTCGTCACAGGGAACAAAGGTCCATACAGTTTCAGGTGTGATTTTACATTAGCATGGAGACTTGGAGTCTCTAGGTGCAGAGAGCAGACAGAGGTGTGGGTGTGTCCCGGACGGGAGACAAAGGTGATGTTTAGCATATAACAAGTCAGTATCAGGTTTGATTTTACATTAAGGGCTCTCCCGTACATTGCAGAATGCACTAAAGTACAAATGAACCTTAGCAGTTAGATTTTCCACAACAATTGGTAATTCAATCAATCAATCAATCAATCAAGTCAATCAACCTTTATTTATATAGCCCTTTACAACACAAAAAGTGACCAAGTGCTTCCCATTAAAACATAATAAAATACATAAAATCAGTAACAGTAAAAGAAAAGAAAATGAACATGTTACTACATTACTGAATGTTAAAAGCCAGTCTGAACAAATGTGTTTTGAGCCGTGATTTAAAAAAGCCAAAGTCTGTGATGGTGCGGATATCAGGGGGGAGTTTGTTCCAGAGTCTGGGACCAGCAACAGAGAAAGCCCAATCACCCTAGAGTTTCAGACTGGTTCCGGGAACCTCAAACCTCAAGTTTGTTAACCTTAAAGCCCGACTAGTGTTTCAAACATTTAAAAGTTCAGTCAAATAAAATGGCGCAAGGCCGTTAAGAGCTTTAAAAACAAAAATAAAATTTTAAAATCAATTCTAAAAGAAACTGGAAGCCAGTGAAGTTCATAAAGGACCTGGGTGATGTGCTGACATCTGGGTGTGTTGATTAAAAAACAAGCTGCAGCAAAGGTTGTTACCTTTGTCCCAAAATAGGCAGCCGTATTTGGAGGGATTTTTTTTCAATGTTAGCATTCATATTTGTTGTTGTAAAACTCACCAAACAACGGCCACAAAACCTATATTCAACAATATAAAAATAATATCTCAAACATATCTTGTCCGGACCAAAAACATGAGGTCATGTGATGTATAACTTTACTGCTCAAAAAACTTGTAAAAAGTTTCCTGAAATGCTTTGCTCTTGAATTCTGCAGAAATGTGCAATGTTGTCAGCTGTGATTGGCTAATTCATCTGTCAGTCACGTCCACTGAAACAGAAAACAAACAATGTTTATTTTCTGCCATAATTCACTATAAAACTATTCATGAACTAGAAATGTTGCATTTTGTCATATTAATGTGATCATCTTCAGTCAAATCTGTATCTTTATCGTCTGTTGATGTCTAATTTTCAATACTTTTGACACGTACCTTGGCAAAAAAACACTGAGTTACTGCATAAATTTAATTGTGTGCAGTCACTGTGGAATAATTCAAGGCTTCTCTAGTTTAGTCAGGCACATGGCCTGACTTGACACACTTTGCTCAGTCTGTGAGTCTGAGGTCAGGCGCTGCATCTGGATCTTTGCTCTTCCTGATGTCGGACCGCGCTGACCTTTGACCCCGGCCTCATAAACTGTATCACTGAGCCCTAATCTGTGTCAGATTAACAAACTCATTCCCCACAGTCCAAGTGTCTCTGTGGACGGACACAGACGCCGGCTCATCTGCCTCTGACACACTTCTAACGAGAAAACAACTAAATCATGAGACAAAGAGTTTTTAAAACAAACGCTCAAACAAAGAGGATGTGAGGTCGTTTAGTTTAGTTTCTGTGAGTTCAGCCCCGTCCGACACAGAATTTAGAACTGTTTCTATTGTTAGTGCTTTTTGGCTGCAACAAGTTCATTGATTAATCGCAACTAATCAAATACTGAAATAATCAACTAATATAAATCAAGTAATGGTTAACTGGTCTTTTTATATGTTCTAAACATCCAAGGAGCTTCATATTAAACAGAAATAAGCACTCTTAAAAACATCCGTTAATAAACTGGAATGTTTTCTGTATATTTTGACGGATTTTGTCCGTTTTGGTGTTTCATGTTTATTAGCAGCTCTGTTTGTAAAAAGAAAGTCTTTTTTCTGTAGTTTTACATGAACTGGTCCGTTTGTATATTCTATGGGTTTTTCTGTATTTTCTAACTGAAAGCAATGCATTGTGGAAGAAAAAAAAAAAAGTTTTGGAGGGAAAACTTCACCAGTCAGAGGTAGAAGTCAGTCTGTTTGGACAGAAGAGATTGAGCTGCTCTGGTGAGTCACATATGGAGCTAAGGAGCGAAAATTCAGCCTGGAAGACTATACCAGCTTCTGCCTCAGTAATCAGCACACCTGCGCTTCATCTCAGATCCAATCATGGTCTCGCTCTGCGCAGCTTGTTCAATCAGCTTCAGCTCTCCTCCTCCTTCTCAGCCTATCAGGGTGTCAGAGCCACATTCAAAAGAGCAGCTCAACCTCTGCTCTTGGCTTCAGCTGTCGCAAGCGTCATTTCGTCTCATCGCAACCCTCCTCCTCCCCATCTCCACCTCAACTTCCACCTTCTTCCTCTCAACCACCACCAGTGTCTAGGCTCCGGGGGGAAATCTCCTACTCCAAAAGCTCATCATTTATCGCATGCACATTGTTTTCTGCCGGGGCCTAAGCGCCAAACCTGTAACAATAAATGTCATCATTAATCGCATCATTTTGTCTGTTTGAGTCTGTCCAGGTTGAAATACATGTTTCCATAATAGTTTTTATATTTAGCTAACAACAAGTGAACTGCTTGGTTGTTTTATCAAAGATTAATTTAAATTGTGATTTTAGCACCAGTTTAGTGGATTTGAACAAACAATCATTTGCTCCTATAGCTTCTGCAACAGTCCAAGACTCACACAAAGGTTTGCGCAAATCAGGATTAATCCTCTTCTTTGGTCTTTATTGTACATTTCTTCTTAGTAATCATCTATTATTTTTACGTCAGAAGTTTCTCAGAGAGAATCTGGACAAAGAGAAGAAAAGGACAGAAAGCGTTTGTGGCAAACTGAAGTCAAACTCTGGATATGAACTGTTTCATACTGCATTTACCTGGATAAACAGTGAGGTGTTGTATCACTGAATAGAAACTGAAGAGTGAAGAGTCTCCTGTACCTTGTAAAAAGAAAAACAAAAGCAGCTGGAGTGGCAGACTTTGATCAGTGGCATCAATAGTCATGTTTCCATCAGTCTGGATCTTTCAGACCGGTTCACTTTGGAGCGCTTTGGGCCACTTTTGTTAATGAAGGTGAGCGTTTCTGCTGCAGGTCCAGGCTCCTGAGGGTTGATCCCGGCGTTAATTTGAGTGATTCACAAAAAGAGATGTTATATCGCATGTGCATACTTTGAGTTATCATCAACTTTTTGCATCTATTTCACTTTTTTACCTCTGTAATTCTATGCTTTATTACAAACTTGTTTCATTTAATGCATTAAGGTTGGATTAGGTTGGAAGCAATATGCACAAGATGTTTTTGCCCCGACAAACAGGAAACCGGTAGCATAACGCACTAGCTTGGCATTGCTAAGTCTATTGGAGCAAAAAAATAAACTTTCCTCACAGAATATGCAGTGGTTTGTCGGAGAACAAGAATGGATGAGGAACATTATTTCATGTTTCTTTCTGCTCTTTTCCATGTTTTTCACCTGAACCTGTGTTTTCTCTTGTCCAATCATCGTACTTAAAGAGTGTACCGCAGTAAACTGTGGGAGGCTTGTGAAAGCAGGACCCTCACTTGGGACCCATCAAAATGGACCGGAACAGGTCACTTTCAGAACATCCTGCTCTAACCTGATCCAATGGAAACTGTCCCAACCATGCTGAGTAAACAGTGATGGAAGAAAATTGAAAATTCTACTTTCTGTGGGATGGTTTTTTTCTCTAGCAGAAATGGACTTCCACAAATATGCCCATTGTTGGCTTGCCTGGTACACCAGCTGACTTAAACACTTAATTTCAGTGGAGACACTTCATTCTTGGGGGTGGCCGACTGGGGGACGGTCTTTGCTCTGGACAAGTCTTGCTGGCCAATTACTGCGTTAGAAAAGCTGAGCTACATCATTTGAACCTGGCGCCAATCCCTACGCCTGCAAATCACTCTGATGAAGTTTTCGGATGCTCACTCTGTTCAAGGATTAAAACGAAACTTGAAATTACATCTTCCATTTCTAAGGTTTTTCTCCCATAACAACAAAAATCACTGACATGAACGTTTTCTCCGTCGCCATTGTTGGTCATAAAGTGACAGATGACAGTAGTGCTACCCAGAATTCAATGCGCTCCTCGTCGCTTCTCTTGCGTCACTTCCGGTGTGCGCTGATTGGTTTTGCTATGTGTCTGTCAAGCCTGCACTGAAACTGAATTAAACAACGGCAACTCCAGACTGATTTTCTTCGTATTAAACATACAAGAAGGAAATCAGTCTTGCTGACCAGGCAAACTGTTGGTGGCAAAAACAAAGACTGAAGTGCAGCAGAATGAAGGATGAGTTTCCGGGGGAAGAGGCCCAGACCCCTTCACGTGTCAGATGTTTGGAGCAAAAACCAGGACAGACAGAGTGACGTGACGGCTGAATCTTTTATACAGTAGTTTTTCTTTAGTCACACATCTGAGGCCTGAGGAAACCACTTTCACAATGTAAAAGTATAAATAATCTGATAATCCTGAGCTTACAATGGAGCAACACGAGGCATTGACCAACTCCAAACACAAACTAACAGTCACAGCTTTTCTGTCGTTGAGCGAGCAGCGAGTTACAAAAGCTCTGACCTCATCTGAACCCCATCAAGGCTTTTTTGTCCTCCCGTAACTTTATTTACAAACATTTCAGAAACAAAACACAGTGGAGGCGTCTTGTTTTGTGAGTGAATGAACATGACTGAGCTGAGTTTTGATTCTGCGAAAGTCACTAAACACGACTGTATGAAAAGAGAAAACAAAAGGTTGTGTTTATGCAGATTCACAAAGGTCTACAACAGTGTTTTGCAACCAGTGTGTGAGGGAACACTAGTGTGCCTTGAGATGCTGCCAGTTGTGCCTTGGAAAATCTGTCAGTTTTGAACATTTAAAATAATCTTAATTAGATAAAATGACAGATTTGGTAGTGTTTGCAACTTTTACAGAAACAGTGAAAGCAAGACCAATTACCACGTACAAATTTACAGGGTAATGTAAAAGAAATATAATATGTTCTGTGTAACTTTTACAATCTAATTACATCGACTTGAATGTCTCAAGATAAAACTTGAAGCGTGTTTGTGTTATTTTACATGCATGCAAAAACAATGCCACCACTTCCCACCTGACTTTGTTGTGTCACATGCTTTTCTCTATTCAGATAGATAATATGTCTAATGGAACCTTTCAAGCACAGCAATGCAATAAAGAAGAATCAAGCACTCTGGTTACTTGCAAAAAATGTGAAATTCATTTACGGAAGGTGAAGAAACATTACAACTACTGGGCCTTTATCAGGCAAGCATAGGCAGATTTGGCATTTTTGGACGAGCATTACCCACACCGTCTCCAACGCAAATGCTCCTGTAAAATAATGTGTGAAGCTGACAGTCTCACAAGGAGGCGTACATTTAGCACAACACAAAAATAGCGTATTTTTAGCACGATATCAGTCCTGTTTTGCGTACTTATGTTACACCGTACATATAGCACGATATGAAAAAGCGTAAAAATGACACGAGATTTGGCTGAAGCCACGTGGAGACGTTTTCTTCAGGTGAAACGGTTATGTTCAGGCAAAAAGTTACTAAAATGGTTAACATTAGGGTTGGGGCTTGGGGTAGGTTAAGATTAGATGTAGGATTTTGTTAATTTTCATGAATAAGAACACGTCTTAACAACCACCATTGAAATGAACGGGGACTGTGACGCGTACTATAATTACGCAAAAGAGCCTTAAACTCGTGCTAATCATATGCAATTTACATGTTGCGTTATGTCGTGGTATATGTACGCTTTCTTGTGAGATCGGGCTGGAAACATTTACTTCATATAAGCACAGCGAAACAAAAAGCACGCAAAAACTCCACCAGAAAAGTTATTACGTTAGTTACATTGTCATGTTTTGGGATCCAAAATAGCTTGATTTGGCCATATTTTAATTGGTGGTGTGCTGCGGAAAAATTTGAAACACAAAAATGTGCCGTGACTCAAAAAAGGTGCTGCGTCACTGTTGCGTCTGCCCAAATGAGCTGAGACCAAACGTAACTACACAATCATGAAGGAAAGAGTGAGTGAATCAAAGCTTTGTTTTACTTATAATAAAGTATGACTATTTGTCTTCTTTAGTTTAAGTTTAAGATTTTCCTAAGTTTATTATGTTATTGCTAAAGTTAATTTTTTGTTTTATTGTCTTTATTTTCTATCTTGATTATTTACCCTTTAGATTATTTTTATTAGTTAAGTATTTCTAATTTTGTTTTTTGGTCACGGGGGTTTGCATAAAAAGGGGAAGGTGGGAGGAGGCATCGGGCATTCTGGGGCACAAGGTTTTCTTACCGCTTGGAGAGGCTACATGTAAGCTTGCCATGACGTGTAATAAATCACCTCAAATGCATCTTTCTGGTCTTGGATTCCTTTTAAATGCTGCGTAAGGCCTACCCTGGCAATGCCCCAGTGGCCTTTTGGTTTAGTTTAAGTTGAGTTCATTTAAGTTAAGTTCTTTAGTATTTTTTGGACAGATTGCCACAACAATGAGTTTTATTGATTGTACTAAACATTGAAGCGATGTTGCTCCAAACAGAGTAGAACATATATAACATTAACTTCTGGAATGATTTAGCCTCATCTAAAGACGTCTTTATGCCATAGATATTGCTCTGGCGCAAAATTAAAAACCATTTAGATGTGTACAAGAATTTTTGAGCAAAATAATTTTGAGGCTCTGGTACAATAATTCAACATTTCCCACCTGGCAACACTGCTTCTAGTTTTTCAGCTGCGGAAATCCACTTTTCCTTTAATATGTAGCTTTGGTTTGTTTTTCTTTGCATTTTTGTAAATCCAAGTGAACAAAAATACACATTCTCTATAACGAAAACTGCATCCAGCGTCAATGGAAACTGCTCTCACCACTGTTCCTCAATGCATGTTGTGTTAGTGTGACAGCAACTGCAGGAGAATTTATGTAAAAACAGCCTCTTGTAAATTACTGTATAATAATAAATCAACAAAATTAATGCATTTCAATCTGACTCTGTCCATTTCCTGCAACAAATGTCTGCAATTTGGCAGTTTTTGCACATATAACATGGCATTTTTTTTATCACATGTAGTTGACTGCGGAACTTCCCACTGATTTAGATTGAAGATTTTTCCTCTTCAGCTGCGTCCTGCTCTAAAAAAACGTTAACCTTCATGACACACACCACTGCTGTCTTGTCTCGCACAAATGGATTCAGAACATGAAGGATTTACACATTGAAATGCTGCGTTTCAGTAATAATCACCGTTACATAACTTAGTGCTGTTTGCATTGGCACATAGTGAATTACACCATCGTAATCTGCTGCTGTCGAAACCAGACAAAGGTCCTTCTGTGGAGACTGGACCTGAAGCGAGGTTATTCTGACAATGAAACGGCAAATTAACCGTGTTTGAGCAGTGGACGCTGTGTGGTTTCAGTCAGAATCTGTTTTACAGGCAGAGGTAAAATATTGGAAGATTTAGGAAACACGTTGGAGTAAATTGTCCCTCTGGGTTGTATCATCATCACACTTGTTTCATTTATTCTCTTCATGAGCTCATCTCTCTTCTCTGGAGCCTCACAAAAACATCAGATGTGTTTTTTTTTAAATTCCTGCTTTATCTAAATCTATCGAAAGCATAGCAGGGTATCAAGGTGAGTCGTTTTTTGAGGAACATTATTTCATGTTTCTATGCTCTTTTCCGTTTGGTTTTAACCTGAGCCGTGTTTTCTCTTGTCCAATCATCAGCTTAAAGGGGTAATATACCCAGGTTCTTAAAGTGGACCCTCTGCAGCTCAATTCCGGAGTGCAGTGGAAACAGCAAAGGACCATCCTGCCCCGAACCGAGCCTGTAGAACAGGGGCTGCACAGCACGCGGTGTGTTTGAAGTGCAAACACCATACGACCACTAACCCAGGGCTCACACTGAACCTGGTCCAGTCAGTCACACGTGATCCAGTCCTCAGCAGAGGAGTCACACAGTTTGCTGCTTCTCCAGTGTTGCTGAAATCTTTGATATTCGCACACTCAAGATCGTGCTCTCTCATAAGAACTGATTATTTGTGAAGGAAAAAGGCTGAGGCGAGCTCCGGCGTCCGGCCAATATTTAAAGTCAGCAAGACAGATTTGGAGTACATGATCGATATGGCCGGACACACCAGACTGCACTGTATGCATCATTACAACTCCGGTGCAGCCACTGGAGCCTTTACATAACTTGAAAAGTCTGACTTTCCTCACACGGTATACTGTCCAGTCTGGTGTCTATGGATTAGTTTCAAATTTTGTCCGGACGCAAAAGCCTTTTTTGTTAATTTGGGGAAATGAAAAGCTGTATACAGGAAATCTTTCAAGCAAGTGTAAAGTGCATTTGGTACATTTTTCAAAATACTTTTTTTGTTGTTGTATTACTGTCTGTGTTTTACTGTGGTGTAAATGTCTGGAGTAATGGGACTTTGTTTACTAGAACTTCCCATATTTATGGTCTTGTGCCTTGTGAGGTCGACAGCAGGGCCTGTGGCTGCAGCAGGACTGACTGCAGACCTCCACAGCCAATGTGAGTCACCCACCGGAGCTAGACTGCTGGACTGGATGTAATGTGAGTCCGGGGTCAGTCAGCATATAGCACCGGTCCAGCTCCAGTGCAGTCACCCCGAGCTTTCCGTTTCTTTAAAAGTATGAGAAGCACACGGCACATTGTGCAGTCTGGTGCTCACTCTGCACAATGTTGCTCTGGAGCTTTGGAGCTCATACTTTTAAAGAAACGGAATTTGAGGTGTAAGCTACTTTTTGACTGTGGCCCTGTTGCTGTTGTACATTTGACCCTTGATCTCATGTAACAGTATATTCTTGTCTCTTGCATTCAGACACAATAAACTGAGAAGACATGTTTGTCTCCAAATATCTCTCACCTTCTTACTTCAGCTTGACCTAGAAGAAGTTGAGCCTGGGCTGAGTCTGTGGTGGTCCCACAGGTCTGAGGTGTTTCAACTCTCACTGCTGCCTTCTGGTGGGAAAAACAAGAACCAACAGGAGTTTGACTTTTTAATAAACACATTTTACAACTTAACATTCTGATCCATTTCACCTGGATTGACCCACCTTAACAAAGCGCTAAAAAACAAACAAACAAAACTAACACCAACAGTGACACAACCAGCACCTTATCCAATCAGAGCGCTCCATTTCTCTGTCTAAGCGTGTGAATGAGTCTGCTCCTCTAATCCTCTCTCTCTCTCTCTCTCTCTCTCTCTCTCTCTCTCTCTCTCTCTTTCTCTCCCTCCCTCTTTCCTCGCTCTTGTCTCCGTTTGATCCACAGATGGAGCTGAGATGACGCCGCGCTCATCATGAACAGGACGTCCCGTTAGAGAACCCTCAGACTCTGCGGCTTTAGCTTTAGTTTTTAGCGCTTTTTAGTCGCTCGCCGAGTAAAAAGAAAAGATGCGTTTGACTTTTGCCTTCTGCTTAACTTTAGCTCTCCGCGCTCTTTCTGCCCAGTCCTGCCCGATCCAGTGCAGCTGCTTCTTTCACAAACTGAGCGATGGGTCCAAGGCGAGGTGAGTGTTAGAAAAATGTCTGAAATTTGTTTAGAAAAGTACAAATGTTGGACTGAAATAGCGTTTCCGAGTAGAGCGTGCTTAGCCACTGCAGATAGCGCGGGATTAACTCGCGCTAATCTTCTTTGCGGCAGGTACAGCAGCAGCACAATGCCTTTTTCCTTTTAAAGACAATAACGTGGCTGCTGGACTGAACTGAACCATCTGAGCTGTTAATGACTGTTTTAATAAACATTTTGTTAGAAACTAACAGCTGAGCTAATATTGTTTATCTTCTGCAGAGGGAGACGTTCAAAGTCAGACTGAAACAAAGTTAAAACGTGATAGTATCAGTAATAACGTGATAGTATCAGGTAATAACGTGATAGTATCAGGTAATAACGTGAGTAGAGATTGGCTGTACTGAGCGTCTGTAATGCAGGTCAATATTATTTCATCAATTTACTCAATGTAATTTATATTTTGTTCATTGTAAAACTCAAGGTTGATCCGAAGTAGCCTACTACATAAACACACCCATTGACTTTCTGTTCAAAACTGCAGAACTGTAAAAATGTAATTATTTATTTTGGCTACATGACGATGTGGAACTATAAAATATATGTTTTTTTTTACTTAGAATCTGACAAGTGGCTTTTACTAACGTGCTCTTTAACCCCTTAACAGTCGGAGGGCCCTTACTTTTTCTTTAAAAATTCCATTTTGTTGAGTGTCTGAAAAAAGCATACTATGAAGCACCTGGAAAGGTTAAATATAAAAATCCCATTGAATCCCTTTTATTTAGAGCAAAATCAGCCATTCTGGGATGATCCAGACTCAGATTTCAGCTCTTAGCCTCCAAATAAAAAAAAGTCCTCAAAAATTCAAAAATTTTAATAGGACTTTTGTAATGGCTCCGCCTAAATTTTTTTGAGTCATTTTGGGTCCCTAAAAGTCATTTTACCTCAATTGCCTTCAGCTTTTACAGAGAAATTGTCAAAACCCCAAATATGCCAAATCTAGTGTCATTTATGTCTCAGCTGTCAACACCAGCTTTACCAACCCTTATATCTAACAAAAAAAAATTAGGCGGAATTTAGATTTTGTTTTTCTTTTGCTTGGAGAAAGTTCTCACTTCTGATGAGAGCCTGTTGGACAACAGAAGCAAAAACTACAGGGATACAGCTTCAAAAAGACCCCAGCCATTTGCCTGTGCTCCATAGGGTTCAGGAACTGTTTTTGTTTGAATTTTTACCGATTTTAGTCAGACGTGTGAGGTAAAAAAGGCCCGCATGAGAAGGGGTTAAAGGTGACCAAACATAGACTTTATAAAAAGCATGTTTTTGTCATTTAGATTTCTTTGTTGCACTAAACCAGGGGTCTCCAACCTTTTTCGCCAGGAGAGCTACTTTTGCAAAAGAAAACTGGCGAGCTACTACTTTCAGCGATGACCAAAAATGAAGTTAACTGGGGCACAGTTAAGAAGCCTATATAAAAACAATATCTATTTAGAAGTGGACACAATTAGGCATCTAAAGATATATTTACACTAGAAATACTCATGTAATAAATACAATTTGAGCTGTAAAGCATAACTTGTATTATTCTAAAATCCTTTGGCGAGCTACTGGTTGGAGACCGCTGCACTAAACTAATAAATAATACAATCTGCATCTTTGAGCAGGTTTGTGAAGCCACAAAATGGACCATTATTTGTCCTGTAGAGCTGTTCCTTTAGCTGTGTTTGTTCACATTATATTTTATGCATTATTGTGTGTTGTCCTTGCTCTTGGAGTCCAATGCTCAGAACCAAACACACACACACAAATTTGCCTGATATGCTGCAGCTGCAGAAATGCTCAAACTGAGTCTGGATGATTTATAAACTTACAGGGACAATAACCAATGTTTTACAATAAAATAACTTTAAGTGCATTTTTAGTAAAACATAGTAAACATGATTATGATTAGGATTTCACTGAACATTCAACTTGTTTTTACCCAATTTGGTTGTTTTCATTATCATCTTTTGTCCAGTAAATTGTCTTTTTGATAACGACACGTGGAGAAATTCTGTTTTAGAACTTAAATTACTTGCTGTAACTTTCTACTATTAGTTGTCAATTTCTTCATAATTTGCGACTTAACTGCTGTAAAACTATGAACAATTTTACCATTAAAATAAGTCAAATTTAGAAAAATGTTATAATCTGTCATATGGACTTTAAAATCAATTTCCTCTTAGCACAGATATCTTAATGTATCAATAGAGGGATTGTCAGTCAACGTTACTTTCCGCTCTACTGCGCATGAGTTATACTGTACAGAAAGACCAGCTCTCCATCAGGTTAGCTGAGGAAACTTCTTTGAATAAAACAACGAAACAAGACGAGAGCTAGTTGTTTGGATCAGGTCTGAACCGGTCTGACAGACGTCTCTCTCCTGAAGCTTGAGACTGGGTTTTTCTTGCCATTTTTTCACCTGAATATAACTTTTGAGGCTCGTACAGTAATATTTCATTCACAAATGTTGATTTAGCAGCAGAGCTTTTGTTTTCACACTGTGATAAACTCTTGTAGTTATTGACAACTGAGCTTTTTGTGTCAATGAGTGATTGTTCTTTCTGCAGGTCAGGTGTGCGCGCTTCGCCTGTGTAAAACAAAAAATCCCTCTATTCAGGAGAAAATTAGTTTGCATTGTGGTTTTTAAGATGGAATTGCAACAAAAAATGAACACATGTTGATTATTTAATGTGTGTCTAAGAATTTATGAGAGGAAGTCGTCAGATTTAAAACCTAAACTGTGTTTTGCAGTGTAAAAATTAGCTAACACAACGATCTTTGAAAATGTAGAAATACAATATTTGTTCTGTAATTTGGTATGAAAACTTGAAAGGGCTGGAAACTATGAGAGAAGACTCAGAGGACTTGGACTTGACTTGGACTACAAATCATTAAGCGTTCAACACTATTTTGTCACCATAAACTATTTTTTTTCACATTTAAAACAACACGTCTTTGAATTCAAGTAAACATTATTCTTGCCCTGCCTTTTGCTTTGTATTAATATTGACTGTCACATTTCACACTCTTCCCTGTTTCTCTCTCTGTTCTGTTCAGGAGCGTCCTCTGCAACGATCCCGAGATCACCGTCATTCCTTCCAACTTCCCCACCGACACCTCCAAACTCCGGATCGAGAAAACCGCCATTTCCCGAATCTCCGCCGACAACTTCCACTACCTGAACAACCTGTTTTTCCTCTGGATGTCCTTCAACTCCATCTCCTCCCTCAACGTGGACAGTTTCCGCGGATTAATCAACCTGAACGAGCTGAGGTTGGACGGGAACGCGATCGTGAGTTTCCCGTGGGAATCTCTCAACAGCATGCCCAACTTGAGACTGCTGGATCTGCACAACAACAAAATCAACTCCATCCCGTCCGAAGCGGTTGCCTTCATGAAGAACATCACGTATCTGGATTTGTCCACGAATAATCTGGGGACTCTGCCCGGGAACGTGCTGGCCATGTGGCTCAACGTCAAACCGACGCAAGATACGGAGTCCAAAGTTATTTTAGGTAAGGAGAAATGAGAGAAAGTATTGTGATGGCACTGTTGTTGTTCAGTTTGGTCATGACAGATTATCACATCTTTCTAATTTTGATTTAGTTTGGTGTGATAATGCCTAAGGTAAATAATTATCACAGTTTTACAGCAGTTAAGTTGCAATTTATGAAGAAATTGACGAAAAAGACACATAAATTACAGGAAATTACAGGGTGCATGGTAGCCAAGTGGTTAGAGCTCTGGCTTCCTAACAAGGAGGTGGTGGGTTCGACTCCCGGGTCGGACCATATCAACATCTCACGATCTCTCTGGGTGGAGTTTGCATGTTCTCCCCGTGTCACTGTGGGTTTTCTCCGGGTACTCCGGTTTCCTCCCACCTCCAAAAACCTGCATGTTTAGGTTAATTGGGCATCACTGTAAATTTCCCTTAGTGAGTGAATGAGAGAGTGAATGTTTGTCTGTCTAACCCTGCGGCAAGTTGGCCACTGTCCAGGGTGTTTCCCCGCCTAAGGCCCACAGTTACTGGGATAGGCTCCAGTCACCCGCGACCCCTAACGGGATTAAGCGGTAGAAAATGAAAAAAAAAAAAAAAAGAATGAATTTGAGTTTTAAAGCAGAATCCCTCCACACGTGTCGTCAAAAAGCGCCAAAATGCAAAGACAATTTACACATAATAGATACAGTTTCCTGGAGTTTAAACAAACAATTAAGAAAATTAAAGTGTGATAACATCTGCTTCTTTTGAACCAGCTTTAAGCACTGTTTCCTATGCTGTTTCCAATACACAAAGCAACCTGTTACGCTCCACTCACTGGGTCTATAGTTAGCCGCTATTGGCCCTGCTTTTACCCTGGAACCTGAAGCAGATCTTTAGGCTTGATGATTGGACAAGAGAAAACACAGACGGAGAAGAGCAGCAAGAAACATGAAATAAAGTTCCTCACAAAACGCCGACTTGATCTTGTGACAAATCGCCGCATTTCCAGTGATGAAAACTTTATTTGTTGCTCCGATAGACTCAACAAAGCAGACATTTTTTGTTTTGTCGAGACGAAACACTGTTTAAAAAAGGTAAATCCTGAGCGTGATGTGTCCAACGTAATCCAACCTCAATGTAGTGACTAAAACAGGTTTAAAAAGCAGCTCAGAGTCACAGAGGCTTTGCAAAAAAGCAAAATAAATGCAAAATAGTGTCTTGTTTACACCAGCCTGACCCTCGTGTTGCAGCACCACAGATTTTGTATTATTACAAGTCTTTTTGTGAATCACTCAGATTGACACCAGGAAGAAAAAGTATTATTCAGGTACATTTTCTTTTTTATTTATTTAAGAAAGCATGTGTAATGTGTGAGTGACGTAGCAGATCCTCGCGAGCCTGGACCTGCAGTGGAAACACTCACCATCCATAACATAAGCCAGGGGTTCCCAAACTTTTAGCCCGGGACCCCCAAAATAACTGTGCAACCAACTCGCGACCCCCACAACAAAAAAATATATACTTTTGTGATAATTTTAAGTTACAAAATCATTTAAATTAGGTTTGATTGTGTTTATTTGACATTGTATTCCTTTATATGACCCAAATTCCCCCAAAAAGCGGATTAAAAGGCAAGTCATAATTGTAATAATACATTTTGAAATAATCTCGCGACCCCTAGATTTTTCTTCGCAACCCCCGGGGGGTCCCGACCCCCACTTTGGGAACCACTGACATAAGCAACCCAATCCGCTCCAAAGTGACCCAGGCTAATGGAAACATGGCTTTAGAGCTGCTAGGAGAGTCAAAGAGGGTCTTGGATTCGTAGCTTTGTGACGCGCTTGAAATTATGAACAAACTGAGCTATACTGTATATACCATGTGTTTGCTATCAACAGCTCAGCAAACAAAGAATAATCATGACTATGGAAACAGGAAAAATATGGCAAAGGATGGATATTATGAGTAAAGCCAGCGCTTCCCATAAAAAAACAAACAAGACAAAAACAACAACAATAAAAAACAAGTTTGTGAAGAAAAGTTTGTAAATATGCTGAAAAAAACAGGAGGTAAAGTAATCCTAACAGACAAAAAGAAAAAGCTAAAATGTATAAAAAGATGTATTCTGTAATTTGATATAAATACTTGAAACTAAAAGCCAAGGATTTGGGACTTCACTTGGACTTGTCTCTCTTTGACTTGGACTTGATTTTTTTGTGAAAAAACATGAGATCAGAGGCTTCAGATCACAGACAAAGTGATGAAGTAAAACAACAGTGAAGCAGATGTATATTTGCTTAAATATTTTTGCGCGTCTGACAGGTTAGACTACATTTTTAATAAAACATAATAAACATGATAAAGATTTCACTGAACATTTAGCTTGTTGAATTTCATTATCGTCTTTTGTCCAGTAAATATGACACATGTGGAGGGGAATCCACAACTGTTACCTAGCAACCACATTGTAAACCTGGGACAAAATCAACATAACTAACACAGGAGTGACAATGTGACTAATTATTATAACTTAGAACACTTTAGTTGTGTTAAACTCCAGGAAAATGTCAGTTGTGAGTAAATTGTCTTTTCATTTGTATCTTTTTGATGACACGTGGATTCTGTTTTAGAACTTAATTACTTCCTGTAAATTTCTACTTTTAGTTGTCAATTTCTTTAGAATGTGCAGCTTAACTCTTGTAAAACTATGATAAATATTTACCACAAAGACTTTCACACCAAACTAAGTCAAAATAAAAAAAAAAATATATATATATAATCTGTCATATGGGCTGATGACATCACACAAAGCCATTTTTACATTTCTCACAATCAACACATTTTAATGTCCCTAAGTTTAACAAAATGACTCACTCTCTTTCTCTCTGACTCCCTTTCTTTCTTTCTTTCTTTCTTTCTCTCTCCCCGTTTTTCCTTTCTCTCTCTTTCTCTCTTTTTTCTTAATCTTTTTCCTCACTCTTTTTCTTTCTCTCCCTCTCTCTTGCTCTCTCTGTCTTTCTCTGTCCTTCTCTCTCTCTCTCTTTGTCTCTCTCTCTTTCTCTCATAACTTAAAAGTATAAAGTCTTTGACTCACATTGTCAAGTTCTATCAACACAAAGACTTAATATAATATTAGAGATGCACTGATCCGATACTGGGATAGAATATCGGTGCCGATCCAGGACATTTTGCTGGATCGAGTATCGGCTCCATGATATCGGTTCAGCCGATATCCTAGTTGTGTTTAATTGGACATAATGAGTTTGATTTATTGGCTGATGTTGATCCTAATGTCTCATAATGTTTGACATTTTATTCTTTCTCTCTCTCTTTCTTTCTTTTCTTTTTCTTTCTCTCTCTTCTCACTCTCCTCTCTTCTCTTTATCTTTTTTTGCTTTCTTCTTCTCTCTAATTCTCTCTTCTCTCTACTACTCTGTCTTCTCTTCTTTCTTTCTTTCTCTCTTCCCTCTCTATCTCTTTCTTCTCTTCTCTCTCTCCTCTTGCTCTCCCTCTCTTTTTTTCTCTTTCTTCTCTCTATTTCTCTGTCTTCTTTCTCTCTTCTCTCTCTCCTCACGCTCTCTCTCTCTCTTCATATCTCCTCTCGTGCTCTCTCTCTTCTTTCTCTCTCTCTTTCTCTCTCCTCTATCTTTTCTCTTCTCTCTCTCTCTCTCCTCGTGCTCTTTCTTTCTCTCTTTCTTCTCTTCTTCTTAAGTTGTTCAGTTTTGTCTTGCAGTATAAATAACACTATATGATCAAAAGTCTTATGTTTTGAAAAGGAAAAAAGAGCTATTTCAGTCCTTACACAAGTATCGGTTGATATCGGTATCGACAGATGCTTAATTCTAAAGTATCGGGATCGGTATCGGAACTGAAAAAGCTGGATCGGTGCATCCTTATATAATATAAGTTATTTTAACTTATTGTCCTAGTGACTTTTTACAGTGTGTCAGGGGCCTGAATAAAAACAGACTGAGGGCCGCATTTGGCTCGTGGGCCACAGTTTGCTCAGGTCTGGACTAGTTCTACCTGTCATAGGGACTTGTTTGAAAGACAAGATTAACAACAGCGAGAGACAAGTTTGTGAATTTGTACCAACATTTAGAAATCAGTGTCAAAGCAAAAGAATGTGAATGTTACTTGAACTTGAATCCCTGTAAGTTCAGTCTTAAGCCGTGTGTCTGGACGGTTTCTGAACAGGTTTAAGTGAAAGGCAGAACAGGGATTACAGTCTAAATATATAAAGTGTCACAAAAGCAGCAGCAGCAGCGTCGTCGTCGTCACGGCTTCCTCGAAAGAACGCTCAGATTAAACTGTGACGCATTGTTTTTAAATTAGCCTCAGTGGGACAAAAGGCCACAGAGGCAGTGGACCTGGAGAGCGGGACAAGACATAAAAAGAACAGTGAGCTTTTCTTGTGATAATCTGATGTTTTGGTGAAATAATCATCACACGGTTCACTGATACAGACTTTGTTTTAATAGCGGTTATGCTCTAACAATCGTTTACCTGAAAAACATTCTTCAACATTCTGACTGATACTAAAGCCTCATAAGAACAGGAGAGATTGTATTTCAAACTCACAATTCTCTCTAAAATGCACTGGAATACAGTAAATTACATACAGTTTGTTCAGAATTTTCCTGGTGTGGACAGTCTGACTCTATTTAACCACATTTACCGTATTTTTCACCCTATTGAGCGCGCCTGAATATAAGCCGCACCAACTAGATATAAAAAAGAAAAATGACAAAGTACATACATAGGCCGCACTTGTTAGTAAGTCTATGAGAATCTATATTTGCTGCATTGCCGTATAAGCCGCAGAGTTTAAAGTTTGTGAAAAAAGTAGCGGCTTATAGGCCAGAAATTACGGTATTTACTTTTTCATCACATTGGGCGACAATACTATTTCGAACAAGCATCATTGATTGTTTGTAAAGATCGACTGAGATAAAAAAAAAGTCAGTTGAAGCTGATCTCAATGGCCAATTTTGTTATTTTAGCACATTAGTTCATATTGACACACAAACAAACACTTATCAAAGCTTGTGCTGCAGCCAAAGTCATAGAATAAGAGTAAAACTTAAATAATATATTAATACTTAATGATAAAATCAAAGTTGCAGACTTGGAGAAAGAAATACCAAAGTTCCTGGATCCGAAAAGGGCTAATTTGTAGCCTCTAGCTCCTTATCTGTGGAGGTCACCACGGGGTCAACAGTAAGAGCACTAGACAGATGAGAGAAGAGGCCTTAGCTCTGTGAATCTGAACGTCCTAACCAGCGGTGGGAAAAAAACTACAACATCCACCAGCGGACTACAAAACTAGCACCACACAGTGCTGATTTTAATGACTACAGAGACAACACATTGAATCACAACACATGAATCTGACGCTGTAAAAAAAAAAAAAAATAATGCAATAAACCTCACAGACTGAGCCATCTTTGTGAACAGTTTAAACAAGAAGCTTCAACAACACTTTTCAGCACAAACAGTACTGTATGTACAGGACAGAATAAATAAAACAGACTCACCATCAGCAGTCTGTGAGAGAAAGGACAAACATATTCCTGTAAATCCTTCTTGCTTTGGTGCAGGTCCAGCAGCAGCAGACTGTAGCAAATGAGTGTGTTGCATTAGGTTTGTTTTTTTTAGACGTAAATAATGTTAAGTGATGCCCAAACAACTGCCTGATCTAACGTTGGCCCAAATTATAGTCGATATGTCTACGAAATAAATAAAATATCAGCCCCAAATGTTGTCTGGCCGATATATCGTCTTTCTGTGATTGTTTGTGTTTAGGCTCTACATAAAATGGAGTCAGGGTTATCGCTCTGGCCTCATAGCTAGAGTTCAACTCCCAGACGGCTCAGGGCCTCTCGATGTATATTTGCATGTTCTCCCTGTGTTTGCGCAAGTTCCATCCGGGTACTCCAGTTTCCCTAGAACTAAAAACATGTCCAGTGTGTCTTCCCTCTCCCCTCACCAGGACTACAGATGAAAAATTAGCTATAAATACTAGAATCTGGTACAAGCATCTCTGCCTTTGTGCTTAATGTGATTGTACATTGTTCTTAATAAACACGACCTTTACCTTATAATCAAGTGTGTGTATTTTAAAAAAGGACCTCAGGATGAGTAGCTGCTGTTAAGCCCGGCTAGAAACATAACTGTATATTTTGGACCATTTCTCTGAGGATTTAAGGTGAATTTGCACAAAATAGGAATCAATATGAAGCACTGAAATTCTTCTCAAAAGAAACTACCTGGGAAATAGCTCTATTTTGTTACACTGACAGTGTAACGTGCTTGCTGAGGGAGAGAGAGCAAAAGCGGGTTCAAGCACACATTTTATGAAAGAGGAGGCCACACACACAAAGACGTGTGGGGTTCACCAAAAAAAGGCCTACAAAAAACACCAAGGTTCAGACCTCACAGACCTCAGGCCTGTCAAGGAGTCAGGGCTTACTGACCTTGTTTATCTTGTTTACTCGTCAGGTCTCCATGACAACCCCTGGACGTGCGACTGCCGCCTGTTCGACCTGGTGCAGTTCCAGAAGTCTCCGTGGTCGTCAGTGGCGCTAATAGACACGCGGCTGAAGTGCAGTTCTCCCGACAGCCTGGCGGGGGTGCTGTTCTCTGAGGCGGAGCTGCAGAAGTGTCAGGGGCCCCGGGTCCACACGGCCGTGGCCCGGGTCCGGAGCTCTCTGGGGAATAACGTCCTGCTGAGGTGTGGACTGTGGGAGTGCCCATCCCGGAACTGTCCTGGAGCCGAGCCGACGGGAAGAAGGTCAACGGGACAAGTGAGTCCTGCAGAAACTATTATATTCTTAACTTTGTGGTGTTTAAATCTGTTCTTCTACTTCCTAACTTTGACAAATCCTTACACACATGACAGCAAAGTAAAACACGAGATTAACCCACCCGCACAGCCAATCAGAGCACAGCTTTTGGCGATCTATAAGAACTAAAAGTGGGATTATTTGATTGAGAAAGTTCACAGCAATCAGATTTTATCCCAAAGTGCTGTTAGAATATGGTTTTTGGTGGGAAAGAGGAAGTTTGCTAAATTACAACTAAAATGTTAGGGATCCCACCTTCAAGAATGTGGAGAGCACCTTTTGTAAGACCTACTGTTCGTCTGTATATTGACAGTAACAAATGATACATGTATAAACTGAGATAAGTTAGTTCTGGCTCCTGTTTGCAAATGCAATATGCAAATCTTTACTAATTAGATCTGAAAATTATTGTCAAACACACACATTTTTACAAACTGGCAGTGGTCAGTGAGTTACAGATGGATGATCACTGACAGCAGGTTAAAGTTGGGATAACTAACTTTATTAGTTGTAAATTAGTGTGTTTCTCTAAAAGGTCTATGATAAATGCTGCTCTTTGTGAAAAAATGAAATCACTGAGTACTGTCTGACCCAAAAAAAATAAAAAATAATAATTTTAATTCTATTCAGGGGTGTCTCTCTCAATTGTATTGTTTCATTTGCAACCGTATTTGCGACCAAAATAAATAATGTCAATATTAACCTGTGGAAAGGATTATTAATTGGGCAGTGTTAAATCAGCTTATTTAGATGTTGTGCGGATGTTCAAAAGAAAACAATATTAATAACAGGTGTTTTTCTCATGTGAGATCATTCAATTTTTTTGTTCAAAAAAGGGTTGAAATGTATTTATTTACATTTCTGTTTAGATTTTAATTTGGTCTTTTTGCCATAATTGAATAAGCTTTTCAAGTTTGAATCACATTTGATCAATTCTAACTTCTCAGTCTGTTGCCGTGGCCAGCATTAGACCTAAGAATAAATCAGACTTAAAGTGACACTGTGTAACTTTCTGTGGGTGAAAAAAAAAGCATAAACCCATTGAAATAGGATAAACATTAGGTTTTTTTTCTTCAATGATGTGCATCAGTTTCATGGAATATGTGGAACATTACAGCTGAAGAAACACGATTACCATGGAAACGACAACAGGAGGCTCCGCTAGGACACTAGAATGTTGTTTTTAGGGAGTTTAAGTCTATTAGTGTAAAGAAGACACGTCTTTATAATGTAAAGTCAACAACAGTCAGTTTGTTTCAAAGTTTCTAAACATCTTTAGGACTGAAGAAAAAGATGTTTTTTGTCATTTACATTTCTTTGTTGCATTAAATAAATAATAAAATTAAAATCTTTACTTTGAGAAGGCTTGCATGTCCACAAAATGGACACTTATTTGGCCTAGAGGTGGGCTTTTCTTGTATATTTCTATTGAAAAGTGGTTAATTTTTTCACATTATGGCTTTAAAAGTGTCAGCCTCATTCAGAATGTCCCAAAATATGCTTTTAGCTTTCTATTTATTAATACATTGTGTAGTTGATTTTTCACCTCCAGAAAGTTACACAGTACACCTTAAAAAACAATTTTAGAATTTGAAGAAATGTGCAAAGTGTAGCACTGAGTTTGAATAAAGGTGCCTTTAGTTCGTGATAAAATACTGTTCTGCTCCTCTTAAACCTTGCACCAGGATTGTGCTCAAAGAACAAACTGTTCGCTGCACCAACCTGTGTAATCTTTAATCAGGTTAAGAGACATTACACAACATTATGCATGACAGGACACGAACAATTAGAGATGATTTGTACGTCTTGAATAAAAGCGAAAGAGATACTTAAAGGTACTGGACCTAGTGTTTTCTTGTCTCGAAAAAGTAAACAGAATATTTGATTTAAAATGTTTACTTTGGTGACATGTTTGGCTCATTTACCTCCAAACATCCCTCCCAGTCTCGCTGAAAGTGTTTGGGAAAAGGTGGAACATCAGAATCAGACGCAGCAGAAACACGTACACCCAGAGAAGCCGCCATCTTTGTTTTGTTTGATTCAGGCACTACATGGATCTATTAGAAAAACATTAAAGAAACACTACATTTATTTAGTTAGAACACATCTGTACCAAATATCTGCTTTTTTCTCTTAGTTTCTATAGAATGACAAAAAATGTGCACCTAATATTGTTACAATTATTATTTTGTTTTGTTTTATATTGTGGCTTGAATAGTCAAGATTGTCGATTAACCTAATAATCTTTACATCCCTACTGGCCACAGCATTGATCAGTCATCAGTATTTATTGCTGCGTTCAGACCAGACAGCGTTTAAGCGTCCAATTTTACACGTTGAAACAAATTTGACGCAGAATACTTTCGAAGCTGGGGGGACAAGAACACTTTTTAAAGCCCTTTATGCCGTTTCGCCAGATTTTCAGATCAACGAAGGACCAAGCCTTTGAAAAAAACCGAAAACAAGGGACCTTTCGTTCAAAAAGCTATTAAAAGACTTCAGTAAACACTCCTGCTTTTCTCTTGATGTGAGAGCAGGACAGCGTCACTACATTACAGGAGAGCAGTCTCTGATTGGTGGACGCAGCAGGTGTTTGATGCTTGAAAGTTCAGCAGAGCCAAGTCGGGCGTCAATGCCTGATGAGGCGGCCAAAGCATCCGCCGCAGGTTTGAGCGTCTACTTTGAATAACGTGGAATCAGCAGACGACCAAACAAGTGAATTTAGATGCATTAGACCAGTGATTTTCAACCAGTCTGCCGGAAACACTAGTGTGCCTTTTCAGTATTCAATATGAACAGTTAAGCTCAAACAGATTGAATTAAATCATTTACCATTTTTGCAGCGTTTTCACCAAGAATGAAAGTAAAACTACAACTAAATCTACTAATTTTGATGTCTTTTCTCTTTCAAAGTTCCGTTGTATTATGTACAATAACAATAAATCAATCTATCTATTTAAACAATCATTTAAAGATGCATCACGTAATTTTTCCAACAAGAAGTGCTGTCACTATGACCATTTATTTATTTGACCTTGTTCCAAAGTGAGATTTAAAGCATGTTTAACTTGCATTTTAACAATTATAAGGAAGTAAATTTTTCAAAAATGCTAATCTTATTGTGAGTAAGGTTGTCTCTCCATTGATCTGATGACGTGTCACATGTTTCTGTCCTCGCAGATAGAGTAAGTTTAGACAATGCAAGCACACAAATACAAAAGCTGCTGGCCCCTTAGGAAAAGTTGAAAATTGAATAATTGTGTTTTCCAAAATAATTTGATTTGCCATATTTAACAGATGGTGTGTCGCAGAAAAAATGTAACCAAAGAAAGTGTACTGTGAGTCAAAAAAGGTTGAGTAACACTGCACTAGACGTAAATGCATGCCGCAAATCCGCTGAACGCCCCAAGATGCAGGTTTAGATTGACTTAACATGTAAACTGGACGCTTTGAACGCTCCAACCTGTCCAGTCTAAACGCAGCATAAGAAATAACTACAGTTTATTGCAATATTCTCACATCTTTGTGTATTTTTTTTTATTTTCAGTTCAACAAGAGATCTCCAAAGAGGGCATCATCTGGTCCATCCTGAGCGTCCCGGCCGTTTCCTACAAAGACTCGGGCAAATACGTCTGCAAAGCCACAAACTTCGTGGGGACGGCGGACGCCCTCATCTCCCTGGTCATCACCGACTCTCTGCGCTCCGAGGAAGTGGGCGGAGCCTCCAAACGCAACCGCGGAGGACGCAAGAACGGGATCGGACGGGCCGCCTACCAGGAAAAACTCATCGCCAGATACGTCCCGCCCCCGACCAATGCGCCAAACCGTCCCATCATCGAACCGCTCAACAAAAACGCCGTCACCGGAAAGTACGAGATCGAAGTTACAGCGTTTCGAAGACGCGAAAAACACCCCGTCGGATAAAGATGTTTTGAGCAACATCGCAGCTAACGCCTCTTCGCTACAAGCCCCGGAAAAACGCATCGTACGATCTGTTAAAGTCATCGGCGACACGGATCATACCGTGTCGCTAAACTGGCGCGCGCCTACTGCTACAAACACGACAGAATTCAGCGTCTTGTATGCGATTTTTGGCGAACGGGACATGCGTAGAATCAACGTCGGAGCTGGGAAAAACCGGATTACAATCGACGGACTTGTGCCTAAGACGAAATACATCGCTTGCATTTGCGTCAAGGGGCTTATCCCGAAAAAGGAGCAGTGCGTAATATTTTCCACGGACGAAGCCGCAGCGCTAGTGGCACGCAAAAGCTCATCAACGTTGTGGTGATAACGTGCTTGCGTCATAGCCGTGCCGTTGACGCTAATAGTTTGCTGCGGCGCGTTGAAGAAGCGATGTCAGAAGCTGCTGGGGAGAGAGTCCAAAGATATCCAGGATTCTACGTGACTTTTGAGACTTTGGGACCGGCGGGAAAGGGGAAAACCGGGATGGAGAGCGACTTTTTGACACGTTTGGATGAATCCAATCGTCTGCTTTCGGCGAGGTCCAGCGTGGATTCAGAAGCGACTGCTCGAACAGAAGGACTGCCCAATGAATACTTCTGCTAAGGACGAAAGACAGAGACAATAATGTTGCCTAATAATGTCATTGCTAAAGAAAAACAATGCAAGTTGTATTATTATTATTATTTAGATGGCAAAAGTGAAGAATGATTCAAGCACGCGCCACATTTTGCAACCCAAGTACTTTTCTTCGTTCTCTTGATCAGCCTTCATCATGCACTGACTGACTGACAGGTGGATTTGACCAATCCAATGTGAACATTTAGAAGAACTCCAAGCAGGACAAACAGCTACTTTTGTCGGAGTGAGATTAATTTTCTCATGTACGGTCTTGGAATCCAGAGCTCTGGCTCTGTAAAGGGTCTTTCACACCAACACAACCCTGGATCGCGTCCATAGGTGGAGCGAGGCTGTTCAAGTCTCTTTGGGGCGCATCGATGTGAAAGAACATTAACACAAACATGATCTAAAAGGCCACCGGCCACCAGTCGCTGAACAAATGCCTCCTGTGTACTTCATCCAGTTGAACATCATGCAAATACCACAATTCATACCCAGCTAAATACTATTTTAGCGTATGCGTGGTTTTCAGTTTTCCTGTACACTGATTCGCAGCTGGATATGCGGCAACTCATGGACATATAATTAGTACACACGCAGTTCGACTCTGATGCTATCGAACGCCTAGCATCTGAGCTAGTCTGGTAAGCTTAGAAGAACTCCAGAGCTTTCTCCTGTTTGTTTTCCTATAGCCATTAGCATTAGCCCAAAAATACGCAAGTTATGAAAGATCCAGAGTGTTAGCTGGTACAAACCTACCGACCACATTTAGCAAAGGTCAGGTTATGAGTGATGGAGTTTGAATAGCATTTTCTGCCTATGAATGTATCAGTTTGGGAAATATACAGGCAAACTATTGAGTCTGCATTACTGTGTATATAGTAGGCTACTTGAGACCGTTCTTGGTCTTAAGAGTTGGTCTTGTACTCGAGGACTTGAACTGCTTGAACTTGGTTTTTCTTGAATATCACATTTGTTGGCACTATGCTCTGCTGAACTTGCACCAGGAGCACGGACTTGCACCATTTAAGCTGACAAATCATGAACATATGGTCATACAAGATGGTCTTGATTTGGACTAGATGGAACATGGTTTTAGTAGACCTATAAACTTCTCGGTCTTAAACTATGTGGTCTCGGAAAGATCTTGGTCTCGATTAGTGCAGTCTTAACTACTTCACTAATCTACATCTGCATGTAACCGGTTGTGTTCATGTTGTAGAATCTTTAATATTAATCTCATGACATGAACTCTTTCTGACACAATCAGACTTAAATAATAGCAACACTTTCTGAGGCTGTAGAGAACAAATATTTTCACATTTTTGTATTTACTCTGACAGTGAAAAAGCCTTTTAACTCACACTGATTTGTCCAAAAGGGAAACCTGCTTCACACTGCTTTGTAAATCTGTATAAATATTTTAAACTTGTCTTCTTGCACTTTATTTTGCGGAGGAAAAATGTAATGTAAAGTTTGTGTTCATAGTTAATCCTGTTCTCTGCATTATATACTGTGTATGTACTGTACGGACAAATACACTGTAACTAGGTCTATATTTATTTATTATTTTTATTTATTTATTTAATATGACTAAAGGTTTGATCCTGGTTCAAACCTAAAACACACTGGGTTTTGTTATGACTTATGGAGTATTATACATGTCATTTATGGAAATAAAAAAAATACATATTTTTTATACAAAACAGTTTGTGCTATTTGCATTAACAGAGCCTTTTTAAATACTGTAGATTATTCTGCTCAGGTGGTGGGCTGGAAAAGTTTGTAGAATTCACAAACTTTTGAGATTCACTAAATCATTGGTGCATGATGCAGAAAAAGACTTTCGTGTTTTTTCAAGGTAATGTATCAAGCCCCGGTGATCAAAGACAGCGACGCTGTGCATCAATGTTTTTTTCTCACTGGCGTTTGTTGCCATTATGGCCGTTAGCTTTAGCCTTTTGCCAGGTGCTCTACAGGCTATGAAACATGCACAGTTGTGTTTCCCCCATAACTCCCCTGCGAGGAGCGGCACGTTCTGACCAGTCAGTGTGAGCAGCAGTAGCCGAAACTAAAACTTAAAAAGTTTTTTATACGAAACTAAAACCTTCTGAACCGTAAAAAAGTTTATGATGTGAAACTAGGTGAGAATTGCCACAAAGTCTGACAGCTTTTTAAAGCTGTAGATGCAGTTTCTGCTGAACATGAGCAGTTTGTGTTTGCATTGTGCTCTAGGGCAGAGGTTCCCAAACTTTTTAGCCTGGGACCACCAATAATAACCAACTCGCGACAACCACAGCAAAAAACAAAAAATATATGCTTTTGTAATACTTTTAAGTTATAAAGTATTTAAATTGTGTTTATTTTGATAGTTTATTGCTTTATTTGACCCTACTTCACTCAAACATACAGTTTTCAACTAAAAACAATTAAATGCCATGTCATAATTGTAAAAATACATTTTGAAATCATCTCGCGACCCAGATGCTGCGTCCCGAGGGGTCCCGACCCCACTTTGGGAACCACTGCTCTATGGGACCACGGGCTGATTTACAATGGCTACAGCTAGCAATGTCCTATCCAGATATATTGACACAAACCATGGAAACAAGTCGAGAAAACTTCACTTTTGTGCGAAAACAAAAGTGAAGTTGCTAAATCAACATACTGTATATGATTGAAATTTGACTCTTAAATTTACATTCAGGTGAAAAACCATTTAAAAAAAACACGGTTTCAAGCTTCAGGAACCAGACTTTCTGTCAGACCGGTTCAGACCTGATCCAAACAGCTGCTCTCATCCCGTTTTGTTGTTTTAATAAAAAGAAAAAGGTTCCCCAGCTAACTAGACGAACAGTGTCTCTTTCTCCACAGAGCAGGTGCAGTAGAGTGGAAAGTGACATTGACCGATAATCTTTCTATATGCTTTGGGAAAAGCTCCACTATCGCAGAAATGTGACCGGATCAGTTCTGACTAGAGCAAAGGGAGAGCGGCTAAATGATTCTTGTACACTTACTATATATACTATACTATAAACAATGTCAATTACAAGGTCAATAAGTTAAATTAACAGACATGTTTGTGCTGATATAACTTTTATCTAAGAGAGAGAGACAGTGTTGTTGTTGTTCCAGTTTCCTGAACTGGACTCACACAGTGACACAGACACTGCAGCAGGTGGACTGTGATGAGTGTAAAGTGTAAACACATCGTCTTCATCCTCAGAGAGCGAGATTAAACAGGTCCGATTACAGCCATCTGTCCCCGAGTTTCCCCTCTTCCCCTGACCTATTCTTTCTCTTCCAATCCCTCCTTTTCTCTTCTGCCTCACCCACTTTCTCTCTGTCTCTCCTCTTTTCTTTTGATATCTCTGATATCTATTTCCCTCTTCTAATGTTTCTGTATCTTTTTTTCTCTCTCTTTTCCTGTTTAAGAAGCTCTCTATTCCTCTTTTGTTTTATCTCTTTCTCCCTTCTCTCTCTTTTCTCTCCCTTTATTTTTTGATTCTCTCTTCACCTTTTCCCAACAGTCTCTTCATCTCCTTTCTCTCTCTCCATCCACTCATTCTCTCTCTCTCTTATTTTTAGCTCTCTGTACTCCCTCCTCTCTTACTCATCTTTCTCTCTCCCCTTTGCCTCTCTCTCTTTTTGATTTCTGTCTCTCTCTACCTCCCCTCCAGTCTCTTTCTCTGTTCTTCTCTCCATCTCAGTCTCTCTCCTCGTCTCTTTTCAATCTCTTCCTCTTTTTCTCTACCTCTTTGCCCCCTCTCTGTCTCTCTCTCTTTCTCCATCTTCTCTCTGTCTTTCTCTCTCGCTCTTGCTCGCCTCTCTCTCTCTTTTCCACTTCTCTCTTTAATTCTCTCTCTCGCCTTTCTTCTTTCTTTAACTCTCTCTCGCTTCCTCTTCTCTATTTAATTTTCTCTCGCTCTTTCCATCTCTCTCTATTCCTCATCTCTCTGTAGTTCTCTCTCCATCCTCTTTCTTGCCCCTCTCTCTCCATCTCTCTCTTCCTATTCTTTCTAATATTGTCACTCCCTCACTCATTCTCACCCTCCTCTCCCTTTCTCTCTCTCCTCCTCTTGTCTTTAATTCTCTCTCCATCCCTTTTTCTCACCCCTTTCTTTTCCTCTCTCTTCCTCTTCTCTCTCTGCCCTCTCCATCTCTTTCTCTCCTTAATTCTCTCTCCCTCCTTTCTCGCTCCTCTCTCCTCTCTCTCTCTTTTTTACCTCCTCTTGCCCCCCATCTCTCTCTTCCCTCCCTCCTCTCTCTCTCTCCCTCCCTCTCCCCTCTCTTCTCTCTCCCTCCTCCCTCTCTCCTTCCTCTCTCCCTCTCCTCCTCCCTCTCCCCCTCCCTCTCTTTCCTCTCTCTCTCCCTCTCTCTCTCTCTCCTTCCTCTCTCTCTCTGTTAATCCTGCCGTCCCACTTCACACAGATGGAGCTCCTGATGCTCGGTGCCTCTGTCTGGGACATTAAGTGAATTAAGCTTTTGGGTTGATGAGTGGATTCACCTGGGACTGATTTGGGAGGATTTTCACTTGATTATTTTGGCCCAAAACAACCCCAGAGGTGAAACGAGAGCAGGAGGTCGGCAAGTCTCGACAGCTGATGGTTTGAGCTGATCAGAGGCACAAAATAATTTCATTTGTTTGTGGTGTACAAAAATCAAAACTGAAGAATATTTTTACATAAAATACTATTTTTTTCCCCAAAACCTTATTACTTGTATTGTCCCAAACAACAAATAGGCCAAGTTCATTGGGTTATATTAATGACTGAGAGGTTCTGTTGCGGTGCAGCAGCAAAAAATTGAGTCATGACTTGGACTTGAGTCATTATTTTGATGACTTTAGATTTGACTTGCTATTGACCCTATGTTGTCCCGCCTACTTTTCTAGGAATTGTACTTCCTGTTTAGCTGAATTTAGCCTGTAGACTTCAGATGATGGTTTTATTTTAACTGTCATTACATATGTTTGAAATTGCCCCACAAGAAGGACAGACAAACATGTAACAGAGCTAAACAGGAAGAGCCACTCCTAGAAAGTGGCGGGGCAAAATAAGGTCAATAGACTAAAAAAGATTTGGGTCTTGACTTGAAGTTGTAGGTCAGTGACTTGAGACTTGACTTGACGCTTCTCAAAAAATATATTGATTTACTTTAGCAAACTGAAACATGTCGCTCCCTCGTTACTTTTTTTGGGCCAAGAAATTTAGAAATATAGTATGTTATTTGGTAGTTTGATTCAAAGACTTAAAAAGGCTTGAAACTAAAAGCTGAGATTTGACTTGGACTTTAAGCGAAAGACTTGAGACTTACTTGAGACTTGTAAAACAGCGGCGTGGACCCACACAGTATCATTCTGGATACGGCCACTGAAAGCAGTCACGATAAATCGGAATGTCATGATAAGTATTTAAATCTGATTGGGCAAAAAAGAGGAAGTTGCAAACAAGTCATGTTTTTGTTAAAAGAGAGAAAAGCACAGACATATTGTTGTAGGCTATAGCGCAGTTTTAATTCTTTGGAGGGCCTAAAAGTTGAACAGGCCTGGTTTACCCATAAACCATGTGATAAACCAAAATGCATTGGTTATAGTGTAAAAGGAAAATCCAATCTTGTCTGTTTTAATTTCAGGCTGATTAACATAACTTTAATTACCAGCGTTCCTTTATTCTACTAAACATAACTAAATGACATAAAATGGCAAAACAAAAATGGCCCTACTATCTGATCTTGGTTGTTCTAAAGTCTTCCACTTACATCCAGTTCCCACTTACAAGCGTTTTGATTTAATGCTAAAGTGAATAAGCTAAGCACCAACTTCCTGCTGTCTCTGATGTTTACAAACACTTATTATAATCTTAGCAATATTTAGCTCGCTCCTGTGAAAATGTGCAGACAGATTACTACGACCCAAACCTAAAAATACACTTTTGCCTTCCACAATGTCATTTGTTGTCTTCTTAGGAGTTACGTCACGGAGATTAGCTTAATAGGTTTAGTCTATGGAGCTGTCCTGTCGCTATCTGCACCGCTAGCACAACAAAATGGATCAAGTTTTTAGCGTTTTAGCCACAATTCTGGTGACTTTCTTCTTTCTCCTGTAAGTTTGAGCTGTTTAAATGGATGCACGTGCACGGACGACCACTTGGGAAGGTAAGATTTTGAGCTGCTAGCAAATTAGCGTAGCATAGTTAGCATCTGCACTGTTGTTTGAAGGTAACCCACATCAAGCCTGTGACAACTAGACAGAATGACTTTTCAAGCTAAAGTTGGACAGATTTAGTCAATTTCATTATGAACTTTTTGGAAACAAGTTTAAGAAGTGCATTTATTTTTTTATCTGTATGAATGTTGTTTTTGAAGTAAAGCAAGCTAAATTATAACTATTAAAATATTGGACTAAAATGTCTTACGTAAAGTGAGAGCAACCTATTCTCTGTTTGTCAAAAATATAAAACATTCCACCAATAAAATATTAAATGTCTGAAGCATAACTGACTGAAAAATTGTGTAGCATTAGCAAAACATTAGCCTAGCTTAGTGTTAGCCTTTAGCACATTAGCTAATATATGTCACAGGGTTAATTAGACTGATTGTTCTCCAAATAAGCTCCTGCTGAAGATACTGGCTCTCAAAGGTGATTAAGCTAATGACTGACATCTTAAAAATGAGAAAGTGCTTAAAAAACAACTACAAAGATTTGTTTAGACTTACTAGATACTATTCTTTCTCCTCTGAGCCTCAAAAAACACTGTTCTGAATTTCTCAGATCTGTGATGTCTGCACTTTTTTAAGTCCATATATAATCCATTCTTGTTTTGAGCATTTCTGCAACATTAGCAGATCAGGCAAGATCTATTTTATTATTTCCACTGGGCTTCCTTTGCAGCCAGTGTGTGATTTAACCTATTAGAAAAAATATATAAGAAAAAAGACTATTTTGAAGGCTATATATTTTATTACACAACCTACTGTCACTGAAATGCATTAGGGTTAGTTAACCCTGCTCTAACCCATTTCTATGTGTTATTTATAAAAAATGACAAAATCCTAATCCTAATTTGAACCAACTCCAAGCCCCAGACATACACTTACACATTTTTTTACTTAAACGGCTAAGGCCTACACTTAGCCGTTAAACCCAAAGGCCCTTCAACCAAAACATCTGTCTATAAAACACTAAGAAAATTACGTCTCTATTTGACCCTTTCACAGCGTAAAATAGAGCTGAAAAGAGCAAAAAAAAAGACTCCAAATTAAACTGTGTATGACAGGTTTTGACTATTTTCTCATTTTAAGATAAGTTGGTAGATTAAGGCTTGTTGTAAATATAAATGAAATCATAAATCAAGAAGTTTGTGAAGAAAAGTTTAAAAATACATTGAAAATAACAGGAAGTAGAGCAGAGTTCTAAACTAATGACGCCACACTGACCAGGGCATTTACATTTTCTCACGAGAAAAGCATTTTTATGACTCTGTAAAGTTTTACAAAATGAGTTTGTTCTAGTGTACTTTTATGTATCACGTTGAAAAAGTCTGATATATTAGAGTTTAACTAATGAATTACATGTTTGCTGGCAACTTCCCCACATCATGTCATTAGTTTTTAAACAAGAAGTACATTTTTAATCCAAGAAATTGTCAAACTGGTATGAAATTTGTAAAATACTAAGTAAAATCTTACATATAATGATCTTAACTTTGTCAAATTTAACCCAACGCTGCCTTTCTGTCATGTTTGTCTTTTTCTGCAGATCTTTACAGTGTATGGAAGCCCCCATGGCCCAAATCCCAGACAACATCAGCAGCGACTTCACCAAAATCCGAATTGAAAACTGCCATTTGACCGAACTTCCTGCCGGCTCCTTCTCCGCTGTCGGTGCTTTGGAGTTTTTATGGCTAAACTTCAACAACATTACTCTGATGAACATAAAGAGTTTGGAAGGTCTGGCCAACCTCACAGAACTACGTCTCCAAGGCAACAAGCTGACTTCTGTACCGTGGACCGCTTTCCAAGATACTCCCAAACTTAAAATACTGGATCTAAAACATAATCGACTGGACGCTTTGCCTGAACACGCCTTGCGACATCTTCCAGGACTCACGTACTTGGATTTATCGTTCAACAATCTTAACATAATCTCCAAAGACGTGTTTCTGAACTGGCCGTTGTACCAGAAAAATGAAAAAACATGGAGTAAAGAAGGAATTGTGTCGAATGTTGTGTTAGCTTTGCACGAGAATCCCTGGACTTGCGATTGCCGACTAAAAGGATTCGTAGAGTTCATCCGATCAGTAAACCCACCGATCATTTTGATGAATTCGTATCTGATGTGCAAAAGCCCTGCAGTGAAAGTTGGCAAGTTTTTTCACGAAATCCAACTGAAAACGTGCTTGAAGCCGAACGCTAGCTCTCCAGATGCTAACGTCACGTTGCCGTTGGGATCAATGTGACGTTGCGTGTTTAGTCAAAGCCAGACCTGAGCCGAACATACAGTGGAACTACAGTCTGAAGATGATAAGAGGATTTACTGGTAAGAATTATCTATTTTCTGATGATATGCATTAAAATGCAGTTGTTAAGTGCTGGGACATCTAAGGTATATGTTAGGGGATTTGAGTAAGCTAGAATAATGGAAGAAACTATAATACTCACTTTTCCAGTGTCACGTTGTTTTCAGTGGCTGTGCTCATTGGCTCAGAGGGCTAAAGCACTTTTTCTTCTTTGTTTATTCCTTAATACAAGATTTTTCTCCAAAGTATTCAACCCAAAATTTAATCAGACAGACACCCTTACCAAATCTCAGTATCTCTTTGCCACATTAAGCACCTTGGAGTGTTAGGGTTACCACTGAACTAAATCAATACTAAGTGAACAGTTTATAGCCCTACATTAACAAAACGTTAAAATCCCTTTTGGTGCTAATGTTTCTTCCTCAAATACAAGTCTATAGTGTGTTATTCATTCTTCAAACATACTTGCATTCACCTAACTTTTTCTATTTTCTTTTGTCGCAGCATCTGAAACCCAAATCGACGAGGACACCTTCAGCTCTCGCCTGCTCATCCCTCACTTCATTTAGCCGACCGCGGCGTCTACACCTGCTCCGCCAACAACTTCATTGGCAACTCTTCTGTTAGCATCCTGGTTAACATTAGCAACTCAACTCCTCCGCCCCTCTGCCTCCACCTGTGCCCATGTTATCTCCGGACGAAAACCCTTACATCGACATCCGAATCGCCAAACAAACCATCTACGGAATCACCTGGAATGGTTCGCCGTTACGGAAAACCCGGCCGAAACTGGTACACGATTCATTTCGGAAATACGATTCGCCAAAGAAAGAAATGACGTACATCGGACCTGGAATTAACTCGTATTCTGTTGAAAATCTACTTCCGGTGACGAAATATGAAGTTTGCGTCGCGCTGAAGAATCACCCGCCAAGAGAAGGCCAATGCGTCGTGTTTGTGACCGGAAATGACGTCAGCGAAGTGGAGAAAAGAGAAAGGTTGATTCACATTATCGTGTTAGTCTGCGCGATGGGTTGGCGGTTCGGCCGGGATGTACGCCTGCACCACGGAGACGAGGCTGGGCTGCGTGGAGAGGTGTACGGTCTTTGCAAAAGGAGGCGGAGACACGGGACATGCAGGAGATGGAGAGACAAGGCACCTTTGACAGTCTGCAGGCGGAAGCAGTGAGACTCTCTGTAGAGAAGAAAAACCTGCGCAAAAGAGAACAGAGGACAGAGGCCGAGGAGGCAGCGCTGCACAATTATACTGACTTATTAGTTTATATGGAAAACTGGATAACAAGTACATTTTAGCCTCTTATGTTTTCTCTAAAGCGCCTGACTAAAACGCTCTCCGGTCAACTCCACAACAAAACGTACAATCAAATTAGTTTATTTGTGTGACGCAGATGAAACAAAGAAGCTGATTGGTTTTTTTTTTTTTTTTTGCTTCGCTCATTGATTCTGCAGAAATACGCAATGTTTTTTCAGTTTCACGTGATATTTTCAATCAGTCAGTCACTCCTACTGAAATTCAAAAGAGGGACATGGTGACTAGACAATATATTTTTGATATATCGTCTAGACTTTCCAAGCAAGTAAAGCTGGTGTTTGCAGTTAGGCACATAGTCTCCTAAGAAATCGAAGAAACACAAAGAAATGTCAAAACGTACGATAAGCAAAATTATCCGCCTTTTTTTTGTGTGAATATGTTACAAAAGTTGGTTGAAGCCACGTGACGACATTTTCTTTGGGTTAGTTAGGTAGGTTAAGATTTACTCGTTAAATCCAAAGAAAATGTTGCCACATGGCTTCAATAAAAATATATTTGACATTTTGTTTGTAACATATTCTTTTGTACATTTTTTACATTTGGTTGTATATCTAGTTTTCTTCAGAAACTGGGCTGCCCTCAGGCTGTTTGACAACTGTTTTGACAACTCTTCATCAATAGCTGAGGGTAATTTAACAAAAAAAATGTTTTTAATGACATGCAATGAAAAGATCTAAAAAGGACAAACCTTTAAAGGTTGTATGGTGGATTTTCAAATAATGTTTGCTGTCAGTATTGGTTAAAAACAGTTAGTTGTAATGGTCTTGCTGTAACTAGAAAAAAACAACAACATAAAAATATATAAACTGTGGACATTGGGGGTATTCCATGAAGCGAGCTAAAGCCAAAGCCTGGCTTATTTGGCCAATCTAGGCTTATGAAATCTCCATTTCCGTTCCACTAACGCGGCTAACCAGAGGTGACGCTGAGTTGCCGCAGTAACAAGTGCACAGACATAAACCTGGTCGGGACCAGGCTAACTGTCAAGATTATTTTAGCTTTGTCTCAAAAAACGTTTAAAAAACACTTAAATCACATGTTTATCCTCACACACTTCCACACTGTGTGAAATCTCTCTGTCTGTCCCAACACAACTTATAAAGTCACTTTTATTCACTTTTATTTACTTGGCATTGGCACCAAAGACCGCTCTGATCGTTTCTTTTCATTCCTTTTTGAGCCGCTCTTGCTGTGATGAGACGCGTTTGTAAGAGCAAACGTCACATTGGCTGCACAAAAAGCCACATATTTAACTGGAAAATTAACTTGTAGGCTACTCCTACGTGCATCTAAACTACGTAAGATTTCCCACAGACATGCAGCTATTTCTCTTAAGGATGAAGCAATGAAAGCATGACTAAAGTATGAGAACAAGCCGTGGAGTCGTGCTGCTGCTTTTGCGCACAGAAGCGCTTCATCGCATCTCCTTCCCTCGTCTCTCCTCACACCACGGACATCCTCTGCTCTGATTGGTCAGTTCTGGTTGTGAAGAGTTACGCTCAGGTTACCCTACAACTTTGTGACAACTTTACGCACCGGGACTAGTTCCACATGCGGAGTGGAAAACTGTGCATTGCATTAAAAAACGAATGAGCCTACTACTCACAAATACGATGATAAATCCTCTGGATCTCCGCCTCGTCTTTCTCCAGCAGTGTACAGGAGGGGAGGGGCTGCCTCTCGCTCCCCGCATCAGAATAAACCACTATAAACTGAAAACTTTTGCGATGCAAATCAAACTATAGTCCGTGTGCACTTTGGCTCCTCTCGTGTTTCAGTCAGATCATGTAAAATAAGTGTTTTTCTCTCTCATTCTCAGTGATGTCTTCGCTCCATTGATCTGGTCTCGTCACATTCAGCGGGAGCGCGCTCACAGCTCAGATTAATCTTCAAGCTTGAATTAGCGTTGTTCAGACCCAGGCTTATTTCTTTCATGGAACCACTTGAGGCTTAAGTTGGAGATGAAGCTAGTTTCAGCTCAGGATTTTAGGATAAGCCTAGACTTGTTAAGCCACTTTCATGGAATACCCCCAATGTGAGGCCAGTAAAATGTTGACCAATAGAAAAGGCAATACCTCTTTTTCTATTGGCCTGTTAACCTGTCAATCACACCCTCAATGTTCCTAAGTCACTCATTGGCCCAGTTGCAGTTGAAGGTGCGGCTCTGGACAGTGTAACATGTGCATTATTTCGAAAACGACAAACGACATTGATCTTTGTTTGGAAAATCCTCCATACAACATTTAAATAACATGTTTAAAGTGATTGAAATAATGGAAACTAATATTTTGGTCTATACAACTCAAAAACATAATCAAAATTAATGTAATAAAACCAGATATTTGATATTTTTCCTCATTTTACATACATGTTCTTTGAGCATGATGGTCGCCCCCAAGGATGCCCTTTGTCACTGCTTCTTTTTATTGTTTTTATGGACAGGATTCCCAAATGCAGTCATGGTCCATGTCATGGGAAACAGAGATTCTTGCTGAGACTGTTTTTATCTATTATAATGGATAAATAACATAAGAATCAGACATTGGACATTTATTATATAAAATTTCTGTTGTAAATAGTCACTCATTCTTTGGTGCCAAGCAACTTCAGTCACTTTCTATCAGAAGCGCCAATAATCACCACATTCATGTAACAACAGCAGCACACACACTGGAATCATCAGTTTAAATCTCACACAACCTGAATTAAAGATGCCTTTTTCTATAATAAAGTTAGAGCCTTATTTATCAACCTTTTGCTCAAGTGGAGAATAGTTTTAAGTGCTTATACAGGTTGAACTACTCATGTCGTAGGTAAGATCATTGTATTTAAGATTTTACTAAACAAATTTCATCCCAGCTTAATCCTTTTATGATTAAAATTCTACTTCCTGAATGTACCTTCTTTCCCCAGTGTGGGTTCATCAGTTTATAACTCTGCTCTACTTCCCGTTAATTTTGGACATATTTTCAAACTTTCCTTCACAAACTTCTAGATTCATGTAAAACTGTTAATTATATTTCAACAGGGATTAATCCGCCAAATTAAGTTAAAGTTAGAAAATGGTAAAGACCTGTTATACACACTTTAATGCGAGTAAAGACCTGACATAACTGACAATAAAATACAAACTCTATTGAAAATAATTTGTTTTAAAGAAAGTTACACATTGGTGAAATTCTGACTTTGAATTTTCTAATCATAAAAAGATATACTTTTTTTTTATTTATTAAACATGTCTGCTGTTAAATTTTGGAGTTTCAGCTGTCAAAAAGTCACCTTTTAAATATTAAATGTATAGATTTTAAAATTTGAAGTAAAAATGTTCAAAGCAAAGATTCAAAATGCCAAGATTCTTTCACTTGTTTCAGATGTTGAAGCTTTACAACCAAAAAGATTTTTTTTGTCAGTTTAATTCAATTCAATTCAATTTGCATATTTTCCTCACAAAATATCACAAATTTTAAATATACAGTTTTCATTTTCAAACTGTAATAAACACAATAACCTCTGAAATTCAAAAAATTTAATAAAAACATTTCAAAACAGATTTTTCAAGCTTCAGAAAATTAAAATTCAAAATTTCACCACTTTTCAAAATCTGATGAAACTAATTATCCTCCAGAATATTCACAATTTAGCACCTGAACTCATAAAAGAGACTCTTAGTGTTGAGGATTGTTTGTTTCCTAGTTTAATATTTTGTATCACATTCAAATGAACATTTTCACTTATAGATGGAAACTTGTTTATAATTCTTGTCACATTTCGTTTTGTTAAAATCCTTCAAAAATTTTGTGTATAATTGTAAATATGTATGTAAATAGCTTTGTACATAAACTTGTGTTCATATTTCTTTTGTAAACTGACTGTCCCATGTTTAGTCCAGCGTGAGAAGATTATTATTAAAGACATGTTTTATATTTGTTTGTTGCCGTGGCTTTATGCTGTATAAGTGGGATTAAAACAGGATCCAAGATGGCCGCGGGCAGTTACATAAGTGTGTTTCTGTTACATTTATACGTGCTGCACTAAGAGGATTTACACAGGGTCCATCTGCACTTACACATGATACATTCATATTCAACCACAGGTCACCAGGACATCAGTATCAGAGACAGTGTTTTAACTTATTTCATATGTCTGTAGTCAGTATACTCTGCATCAGTGAGCTCTGCCAAATGACAATTCAATCCAAAATACTATAAATATAGCAGGAGTGTTGGGGAAAAAGTCTTGAAAAAGTAATTAGTTACTTATTACTTGTTAAAAATGTACTTATTTACACTACTTAATTACTGCTCCAAGAAAGTAACTTGCAAACATATAACAAAATTGGATTTATAGTTTTATTATTGGCATTTAAACAAAGACAAACAACAATGGAGTTACTTAAATAGGCTCATATTCAGTAAAATCAACATTTAAAATAATTCTGGGCCTTGTTCCAGCTGCTGATCTGTGTCTCTGAATGGCTTTAGCTCCCACAATAAGTCACTTTTCTAGATTTATTTTACTTAAAAGTAACGAGTATTTTGTTAGTAACTGTAATTTATGTACAAGTGTTTTCACAGTGACTAAGTTACACCGTTACACCCAACACTGTTTAGCAGAGGTGAGAGTAATCCCAGGGCAAAACATCCAAGTCACAAATAGATCTCAAGTCAGCGTCATTTTAGGCCTTGTCCACACATACCCAGATATCTGATAAAATTAACATTGTTTTCTACGATTGGGTCCGTCATCCACACTAAATCGCAGGATTATCTGATATAAAATGGAGCGTTAGGAAAACTCCGACCGAAGTGAAAACTCGTGCTTGCGTTTGAGTGTGGATGTGAATAAACTAAACTGCAGCATTTGCATAGACGTCATATACTCACCCTTTTTTAGAGCCGCACTCAGGAGCACATTGATACAGTTTTAATGACACACAGACAATACACTTTTGTTGTCCCAATGTGGCACTTGGTGTTCCAGCGGTCTCCCATCCAAGTACTAACCAGGCCCTAACTTGCTTAGCTTCAGAGATCTGAAGCTTTGACAATTATCTGTATCTACACAAAGATTGACGTTAATTTAATTATCCTCAAGACTTTTTACTGTGTAGTTTCAAAGACTTTCTTACATTTCTTTAAACATAGAAGTAAAGCAGACAAAAAGACACATAGTTTATTTATTTTTCAAATATTTATTTAAAATTGAGACGGTACAAAGACATTTTGAAGAACATAAGTCATATATTTAAATATTTTTTCACTTTCTGCTACATAACACAGAGGTTATTATCACTGCCCGTACTGTATGTGAAGGCCTTGTGAGCAGATTCATACAGCTCCAAGATGGCGGACACTAGACTTACAAAATATATGTACAAAATCTCACTTTGTTTTCCACAGTTCATACTATAAACAGTGCTGTACAATGACTGCTGTTACTTACGACGAAACAAATATCCAAAATTTTGGAATGTATTTACCTTATTTCGCCCCGCCCACTTTTTTTGGCAGCACCCTTCCAGTTTTGGTAGCTAACATGTTAAATTGTTGATTTACGAGACTTAATAAAAGATAAAAAATGGGACATGAAATAAACCCAGCAACAAAATTTTAAACAGGAAGCGCACTGCCAAGAAAAGTGGGCGGGGCAGAATAAGGTGAATATTTTTTTTTTTTCCTCAACAAAAGAATAAACAAACATTTATTTAAACAAAAGCTATGTATTTCAAATAATTTATGCTTTACTGATGAAATGCTGCTTTGATGATAACTTAAAGGTGTTATTTGTAACTTTTGTCGTTTAAAAAAGTAAAACAGGAAGTAATTTTTAACATTTTTAGCGCCATTATGCTAAATGTTGTTCGTCAAACGCTGCTAACAACATAAACAAACACTTCCTTGACGATAAATGATTCAGGAATCTTTAATTTCTCAAAACAGCACAATTTGGACTGTGTCATGTAGTGAGCCAAATGCTGCTGACAACATAAACAAACACACTTCCTGGACGATAAATTATGTTGCGTTGAAGTCGTCCTGGGACCTCAGAGCGATGTTTTCTCTGAGTTGTGATTGTTTCAGGGCCTAGTTGGACATTTTTTATAATAAACAAAAACAGACAAAATGCGGATAAATTGATGTCAGTCTTTACGTCCATGATTTGCAGAAGTCATAGAGATATTTGAAGACTTGCACCAAGACAGGTCCTAATCCTTTCCTCTGAGTGTTTAAGACGATGTAATCCTGCTTTAGCCTGAAGATGGCAGTGCAGGACTCCACATCAAGGAACAAGAAGAACAGTTGTAAAGTTGAGTGAGCTCTTGAGTGATTTGGGCATTTTTACACCAGACACTTCATGAGATTTGACAGAAAAACAGGCAAACTTAAAGGTGCACCATGTAACTTCACAGCTTTGCTTCGTGATGTAATTGCTTTGACCAGAATGATGACAATAGACTCACTTAAGACATACAGAGCCATATAATAGTCATCATTAGGGCTGGGAAATGGACCTTTGGATATTTTATGGCAAAGAACATTGGGCCTCATTCATGAAAGTGTTCTTACAAATTGTGGCGTAACTAAGAAGTGACTGAGAAAACTCTATGTCAGATTCACGACGAGTTCATAAGAAGCCTTTACGTCAAATTCACCAAACTCCAGCTACAGATGGTTATTTACATAAAAATGAATAATGCATTAAGAAAAGCTACGTTCTTGTATGGCAAATATGGGATTAAAAAGTTCAGCGTTCTTTAAAAAACATCAAAAACACATTTGAACACACATTCAGAGAAACAGATGGATTGAAATAACGCTGGGTTAGAATCAGAGGCTCTGAGGCTGGGACAGGCTGCTGCAAGTCCATTAAAAGAGTCTTTTTTAGCATAACTGATTACCCTCAAACCAAAATCTTACACAGTGCACCTTTAACTGTGCCCCAATACAAACGTAACAGTGAGAAATCCAGGGTGTAAACAAAAACAACGCCGTAAGATCATCTGGCTTGTCCCTTGCGCTGCTTCCACTACTGAATATATGTATATATTGGTTTTATATGAATCAAAACAAAACAAACAAACAAAAAACATCAAATTATAATTTTACTGGTGGTAAAATAATTTATCACAAAAGTATTTAATAAAAACACATTGTAAGTTTAGTCTAGCATCTTAAAATCCCCATTGGTTAACTCTCCTGACGTGACGACACAATCAGAGCTCTGCGGTGACAAAACACTTCAGAGTAAATTATCCCAAAATAAACTTTGGTTTAATACCGTGCAGACTGTCTGAAAATGTTCATGATGTGATCACACATTTCTGAATTATTAGTTATGGAAACTTGGCATCTCGGAAAACCTGTTTTGGGTCTGATTTTGAAATGATTCCACTGTAAATGGCAGAGGTGAGACCAAGTTTTACAAATCTAATGTAAGTCTCAAGTCAGAGTCAAGTCCAAGTCCTCTGTTTTAGATTCAAGTCTCTTTTATATAAAATGACCAAATATTGTCTCAGTATACAACTCCAAGTCAGAGGTGCAGAGTACTGATGTTCTCTATTCAAGTAAAAGTACAGTTAAAGTAGAAGTAAAGCTGAAAGTCATTTACTTACGTAAAAGTACAGATGTAAAAATAAAAAATTATAAATAGGATAACATGACTAGAAATGTATTTATTAAATAAAAGTAATAAAAAACAATGTTACAATGAGTAGGCTAATAATGTTGTAATGCAGTATGCAATGAACCAGTAATGTGTTAGTATCTAGAATTGACTTTTAATTACTAAATCATTTTTAATATTTCAACAATGTTATTATATAAAATGTGCCACTGCCAACAGCAAAGTTTTTGTTATTAAGAAACAGAATTTTTTTATTATTTATTTTTTTTGCCAAGAATGAAAAATATTCATCATCTCCATGGAGACAGATATCCTGCCTAGTTACAGGTCAGAGCTGCGGTTGGTCGAGTAGGAATGCATATTGCAATGCTATTCTTTTTCTAATAAAAACAACTGTAAATAAATAAATACAAGTTTAACAATGTTAACTACACCAAGTTTGTTTCTGGCAGATACATAACATCTCCACAGAGAATTATATAAATACATGCAGTTTTAAAAAAGAAAAAATGTGTTGTGAATTTAAAAAGTCACTAGCTGTTGTGAAAATAAAGAATGAAAAGGACATTTCACACAAGATTTCTTTAAAATGTAAGAAGTTTAAGAGTCAACAGAATTTGTAATACTCAAGTAAAGTACAATACAGTACATTATTTGAGTTAAAATACTTAGTTACTTGTCACCTCTGCTCCAAGTCCAAGTCAAGTCCCAAGTCTCAGTCCATTCTATTAAGTCAAGTCATTAAAATAGTGACTCATGTAAGACTTCAAGTCCACGCCCCTGGTAAATGGTGACAGCAGGTAACTTTGAATATCACCCAAAGATCCAAGTTGTTTTTGTTGTTTAGATGTGTTGAGCTACTAGCAAACATGCCCAAACCCTTTCAACAATAATACCCTTTATTACTCTCAATAATCTTCTGCTCCAGCTTCATCTTCAGCTCTGACACCAAAGCCGAGCTCATGTTCCCTTCTTTGCGCCTGCTAGCTTTAGCCTTACCGCACACTTTCGTCGCCAAGGCTCCAGATATGGTCGGCACCGCTCTGGGCCTGTCACCCGCTCTGCTCGCGCACGGGGGCGGCGGAGGCAGAGGCGCGCTGGGAGGCGGCGCTTTAGCCCTGGGACTCAACATGCTAGCTTCACAATCCCCGCTAGCGTCGTTATCGTCGACTAGAAACTTCTCGCCCGGATTTGAAAACTTGAAAAGCGGCATTTTGAGCTTCCACGTCGACATCTGTTGTTGTTGCTGCTGCGGCGGTGGATCTCTCGGGCGTTTTTTGATGATGCGGCGAACCGGCATGATTTTGTTGGACTTGGAGTTGCGCAAAAACATAGCCGCGGATAGCATAGCGGTCACACCTACCAAAACGCCGATGACACTGATTACCATACCGATAGCCTTCATGGGATTGTCCCTACTGCGCATTAAAAAGGCAGCCATAGGCCCTTTGAGGTGAGCCTGCAAGACAGAATAGATATTTAGTTTTGAATCAAATGCTAGTAGCTAAGTTAGCGTGGTAGTTTGAAGCATGCAGATGAGTTAGCGTGTGATTTAAGCTAATGGCTGAGTCTAGAAGTTAGCATTTTAGCAAAACCATGTTAAAATGAGCAAGCGTTGACAGAAAAGGCATTCAATCTCACGAAGCAGCAAAGCAAGAGCAGAGTCATTTCCCAATTTGCGTCAGTGCAGATAAAAGTCAATATAAGCGCACTAAAGTTCTCTAACTACACTGACTGCCTCTTTCCTGTCTTTCCCCGACCCACTTTCACAAAAAATTACACCATGTGACCACTTGTACTGTGTTTTGTTATGTGTTGTTGTTTTTTATGTTTTCTTTGTGTTTCATGTTCGGAAGAGCGAGTGGCGGCGCGCAAAAGGTGCAGCGGCCCGGAGGCTCACTCCAAACGTAATTTTGTTGTACTCTGTGACAATGACAATAAATCTTTCTGTTCTGTTCTGGCGATACACAAGAGGACAAATAACATCAGTTAACAACTTGAACAGTGTTTTTTCCAAACTGTGGTACATATACAACTGGTGAAGCTCTATTTTAGGCCGAGTTTTGATCTGGTGGTATTTGAAGAACCAAATCAAAACTTGTTGTGTTGATGACAATTGGCAATCTGCAGGGAATGACAGAGCTGTTTTTATCACACATAGCGTATAGCAACGTAGCGTGTTATGAAGACAAAAATAAAAATGAATTTGTTTGTGGGCGACACATGGACTAAGACTTGTGTGGATTAGCCCAGAATCTCTCAGTAGGTAAATCGTAATCCGGCAAGGTTCAGTAGACCAGCACAGTGATCACACAGAGAGCCACAAACAACAAAAACAAACATTAAATACATTTCTTTCAGAGAGAACGGCCTGTATGCATACAACCCTTGATTTGTAATGGTTTCCTGTTATTTAAAGAGCTTATTCTATTCAAAATCTTAGTAACAAAGTTTTTACCAGTACTTCTCCAAAACACAAAACCATTCACCATGGAACTCACAAATCTTGCACGTTGACTTTTCTCTCAACTAAAAACACACTGTGAAGTCATTAGGCAGTAACATTGGAAGTGTTTTTAAACTCCAGACACCTTCACTTGAGTCACTTACATATTTACAGACATGGATTTGCCTTATTTAGTCTTCTTGTTTAAACATAATCACTGTTAAATGCAACAGAATATAGCCTTTGTTGTAGCTCTCTCAACTGAACAAAACATCGAACAATGCTATTCGATTATTCTGAAAACTATCATGTCATGCAGTAATATAAAGCTGGAGACTGGGAGACACCTCAGACACCTGCAGATCTGAGCTGTTAATCTGAACTGCAGATCTACACCTTCTTCTTCTCTGCGGTTTATTTTTGCAGAGATAACGCCACAGTTGTTGATAAAGCCACCTGCTGTTGAGAAATGTATTAACGGAATGTGCTGGCATTACTTGTTGAAAATAAATACATTTTACATTTTGGTAAATTTTAACTTAAATAATTTTAATAACTTTTCCCACAACGTGACTGGATGGTTCTCTGGCCAGAACCACGGGCAGAATTGATTTTCCCCGTAGGTCAGCTAATGCTAGCTGTGATACTTCCAGAGTGGACGTGGGTCTGGACAGTCCACCGGCCAGAGGCTCACAATGCGATGCTTTTACCAGCCTCAATGTCCCCCGGCCTCTTCCAGCACACTCTTACAAACTCTACCCAGTTAAGGGAGCATTTGAGTCGGGTGCCCTTCCACATGTTACCGAGGTGAACGCTAGTGTCTGTCCGGACATCCTGCTGCATCTCCGCTTGTAAACTTGAGATCGGTCTCCACAAACACGCATCGCAAACACGGGAGCGATCCCCGCAGCAGTCCCGGTGCTTCTGGTTCTGTTCGAGTCTGTGACCCACGGCGGTCCCGGTGCCTGGCCTCTGAGCCACGGCAATACGCCGCCGGGATCATTGTGCTTGAGCTCGGGGCATAATTAAAGCAAGCGTGGGTTCGGGATGATGATTAGGGTAAATTGAGGAAAAGGGTTTAAAATAAACCCACAGAACCAATCCCTTTTTGTTTATTTGTTATTTTAATAAAAAATAAAATTGAAGAATTAATAGCTTGAATTTGTGAATTTAAAAAACATTTAAAAAAAACTTTGTTAAAAGCACATAGTGACACTTCCGCATTCGTTTTGCTTCATGGTGTGGATCTGCGGTTCAGATCTGCAGGTTCTCGTGGTTCTCCCGGTCTGCAGCTATAACCTTCTCATGTCATGACATATTAAAGTATTCTGAGCTATGGAAATATAGGAAGGCTGTTTAACTGTAAATGACACAACTCCAAATGTAAGTTTTCACTGAGATCGCAACAGGCTCACAGAGTATGCATATTCAAGGACTATTAAAAATGAGCACACAATAAATACCGTTTTAAAATAAAGTGACAAATACACAGTTTATTAAAAATAATTTGCCCAAAAAGATTTAGCTGCCTGGTTGTCATTTTATCAAGATCAAAGAGACAGAGTTATCCTGACTGTTCTTTATAAATGTCCCAATTTCACTGCCTAAAGTATTTCCCAGTCTAATCTATGTACAAAATAAATTTCTGCTTTGTTACAAACTGTGTACCAAGAATAAATCATTGACAGAGAATTACAAGGCTGATTCCAAGAGATTGTTACAAAAATAATGAATGATGCAACAGATCGTTTAATTTTGCATCAGTGATTAAATCTAGATTAATATAGACCAAACCTTACACAGTAAACTAACATTAGGACTGTCACTAGTGATTACTTGAGTAGTTGACTAGGCTGTAACGTTAATAACGACAAGTCAAACGATTACTTCTATTGAACTTGAGACTTTTCAAACATCATTTTAGACAAATAAAAGTTGACACAAAATGTACTTGAGGAATATTTACAAATCAAGTGTTTAAAAATCAGCAACAGTTTATTATTTATTCAAATAATAATAATAAAGCCGTCTTTGCCATAAAAATGTGTTCTTACATGTGTTTTAGAGCCTGTATAGTCCAGTTAATGATTAGAATATTTCTTTTTACAGTTGATTAATTGCTACAACCCTAATTAAAGGGACAATACCCGATTTTTTACAATACAATATCAACAATTTAAAATCAATTTCTCCTATTTATTCAAGTGAAAACTTGAAAAGATACATTATTAAACTGTACGTTTAATAATGTAGCGTTGGTTCATTACAATCCAAGGTTTGTAGGATAATGTCGTTAACATTGTAGCTAACTGACTTAGATTACTGACATGTCTCACTCCTAACAGCTGTGAAAAAAACTTAAAGGACACATATTATGCAAAATCAATTATTGAGTTTTTAATCTTATTCTAAATTTTCTTCTTCATCAGTAACACTGCTGCAGTTTTGTCAGTGAGATATTTTTTGTTTCCCCCAAAACACTGTTTTAAATGTCCCTGATCTGTGATGTCATAGATAGATCTCTGAGATCTTCTGCTCTGTTTTTAACGCCATAAATCATCCAGACTTGACTTGAATATTTCTGCAGCATTAGCATATCAGACAAGATCGATGTGTTTGTGTTCCTTGTGTAATTTGCTGTGCAGTCTGTAGATAAGCTCAAACTTAATTTTTGTTGGTTCTGATGCATGAGATTCCAAAATGGAGGTGCTCGGGAGCAGGTTTGATAGACAAGAACAACACAAAAAAATGCATAATATTTGTCCTTTAAAACACTTTATGGTGAAAAATTTGGAAGCTCAAAATGCATAAAGTAAAGCCGGCTGCACACTACAGGAGTTTGGACACAATTTTAAGCCCAGTGTTTCCCTCTACAATTTCAGAAGGTGTGGTCAGGGTTTTCGTATAAGATTTTTTGTGGTTTCTCTCCTTATGTTGCGACAATTTGTTTGCCTGACCAGTCAACCCTCCTACATTCTGTTACATTCTGTTTGAATGCAGAAGGATCTGAAACCGGAGCCTCGGCCAGTAACTTCCTCGTCAAATGTTAGGACGATCCAATCAAGCACAGCGATTCTGACACTTGCCACTAAAAAGTCGGAAGTTGCTTTCAAGCCCCATTTCAAAACATTAAAGATGGCAAACGTAGCTGATTCGGCTCTTGCTTTGGTTTTGAACATTGAATGTATCAATTCCTTAAAACCTGAGCAGCCCGCCCTCAAAATTGCAACCCGGCGCTCTGATCCCAGTACCTTGCGTCTTTGTAAAGTCTTTGTCAAAGCATGTAGAGACTGGCTGGTCAGGCAAACTATTTGTTGTGTTGCATTATCGTGATGTTCACATGTGCATGTGCACATAAAATAAAGAAGAAACATTGCTTCATCATCTGTAAATAAAAGTAACGTTTTGTGCTCGTAGTCAAAGTGCAGGATTCTCTTTTATGAACATTACACACGTCATCTCCAACACACCTGACTTCAGCCTACTACAACATGGCCAACACTTTTTCATTTGCAGCCCACAATGCTTGTCAGTGTAATAGCTCCTTCGCTCTCCTGTGACTTTTATAAAGCTGCTTTAATACACTCTCATTTCATCATTGTTGTTGTTGTTTCACTTTTATAACCGCGCACATGAAAAAAACACTCTGAGCTCGATCACATGACACACACACTGATCTCCGCTCACTGCTGCGCTCCACAAGTCTGTGTTCTTCTGCCACATGATGCCTCTGTCAGAAATAATCCATGTAAATGTCCTTATGTCTGTGGCCTCTGCTTTTTTGGCGCGTCAAAAAAAAAAAAAAAAATCGCAAAAGACCCTAAACTCCTCTAGTGGGCAGCCAGCTTAAGTCAAACATGCGACTGATGCAGAAGCCTAAAATTAAATATTTCTGTTTGACAGTTTAAAGAAGCAAAAATCAGGTATAGCACCTTTAACATCAAGTATTTCTATAATATTTTCTTCCTAAACACAACCAAATGCAAATACATTTTCATAAATAAATATATGACATTTTGAATCAACATCTTATAAAAAATAGTGTCTTTTCGAAGCGTATAAAATCCCATCGTTTATTGGTCCGTGCAGCGCTCACTTAACTCTCCGGATCACCTTGATATAGTTACTTTCCGGGTTGATTCTGGACTTTTTCACCGAGTTACAGTACAAAGTGGTGGATATGCAGATGGTGAGTAAAATGAGAGACATGAGGATGCTGAAACAGATCCCGAACACAGTGAGAGGACGTTTGCTCAGGCCCCGAAAGTACGTGACAACCCGGCCCTTGATCTAGAGACACCACAGTTCACCAGACAAAGACAAGAACGAAAGACAAGGCGAGTTATGGAAGAAAAAGAAAACAAAAACATAAAATTATAAAGAAAATGTTAGAATGGTGGTGTGTATGCATTAAATGGTGGCAAAAACTTAAAGGACAGCACTGACTTGATTTTCTTGAGTTTAAAATTGGTAACACTTTACAATATCTACTTCATTAGTAAATAATAATCCTTACTAAAGACCTGATGATGATTAATTAGAAGATGAAAAAGTTTATTAAGGCTTAGTGACTACTTAATATATCAAACCCCAATACCCAATCTTAAGTCGTAACCTTAAGCCTTAAAAACTTCTCATTTATTATTTACCAGTTGTTAGTCAGGCTAAACTATCAGGAATCTCAGAGTTTGTTGCTGCTTGAATCGAGCTTGAGAAACGATCGACCAATCAGCGAACAGAAGCTAAGCAGTGACTTCAAATTCAAGCATCTGTTTGCAGTTCTGCCTTTAAAGTAGTAGCTGCCGGAAATTTAGATTCAAATATCACCGCTTTTATGGGATTCCTCAAGGGTCAGTCTTAGGTCTGCTTAAATTCATACACACACTAAGCAAAGGTAACCCCAGGCTCACATTGTATCTAGGCCAACTCCGGTGCAGCCACCGGAGTCTTTACTTAACTTGAAAAGTCTGAGAGTGACTGACACAGTCCAGTCCGGCCAATCCGGCGTTCCGACAACGCTTCGTTGGTTGCCACTAATAATACATTAGTGGTTGACTATTACATCAAACTATACTGTATATTTGATGTATATAGTTGTGTATACGTCAAAACCGACATATACACAACTATATAACACAGAGGCGGTAAATAAACCCTCCGTGCTTATCCATTGCTCGACGAAAAATCAAACAGGAAATGAACTGACGTGAAATCAGCCAAAAACTCGACGCACGTGTTCTTTGTTTACATATACATGTGCTCAGCAATCACGTAATCTCCCAAGTTGAGCGTAAACCTCCGTGAGTTCGGGTTCTGGCGAGGTCGACTGTAGACTCTGAAGCTAATGTGAGTCACCCACCGTAGCAAGACCGCTCCGGTGACTGCACTGGGTTGTACTGGATGAGCCCGGGGTAAGAGTTTGCCAAACTCTTAAACTGACATTTTTGCACTCGCTTTTGTACTAGTGTTACTGAAAATAATTGTTAGTAGTTTTATAAGTTTAAATCCACTTTAAATGCGAATGTGCATAAGAAAACAGTGTCAGTGCCATCCTTTAAAAAGCAGAATGAGTAAATGCGTAATAGCAGTCAGCATCAGCAAAGCCTGTTTTGAATGTAGCCAACTATCATTATTAAGCTTATCTACACTTAAGCTCTGTAGCCTGTGTAAGCCTGGCTCTGTACTCACCGCCTCCGTGATGTCGATGTTCACCACGGCCGTCGTACTGAAGGAGGGAGAACCCAAGTCTTTGGCCTGGACCACGAGGGACCAGGTGCAGTCCTTCTGTCTGGTGATGTTCTGCACGATCTCCATGGACTTTATGTACGGCTTCAGGTAGATCTCACCCGTCTCCGAGTTGATGTCGAAAGCATTGTCAGGGTCCGCTTTCATTATGGAGTATTCAATAAGGTTGTTGGGAGATTCTGCGTCTTCGTCCACCGCCTGGAGAGAAAAAGGCCAGACTTGAATTAGTCTTTAGTCATTATCTGCGTGTTGCAGTTAATAATAGCTATTTTAATAACACTTTTTTATCATTAAACATATTTTTAGGCATAAAAAATAGTAAAACTCAATGTTCATATCATCCATGTCATAAATGGATCTTTTTTCATGAATCAAACTGAAAAATAACTTCTCTGAAGCAATACAGCAACCTCTAGGCAAGCCCAAAAAAAAATTCAACTTGCAACCGTCAAAATTCATCACAAGCAACTTTACAAAGAAGAAGCTGATAGTTGCTTTACATCCATCCTAAGCTCTCCTTATTCTACTACTCAGTGCCATGGCTCCAACACTCCAGGAGAGTTTTGCTTGAAGAAAAATCCCCTGAAGAAGAATCCCAATAAACGAATACAGGGCATTTTCTAACCTTCCATAGCTTATCAAATATCAGGCCTTGCGTAACTTGACCCTGTTCAAAAGAGGGATTATTGGTCAACGTCACTTTCCGCTCTACATGCAGAAAGATACGGTGTATTTCTCGTTGACTGGGGAAACTTCTTTGATAAAAACAATAAAACGAGGCAAGAGATAGCAGTTTGAATCAGTTATGGACTAGTGTGTCGAATGTCTGTCTCCTGAAGCTTGAGATAACTTTTGTTTCCACACAGTGATAAACTCTTGTAGCTGACAACAGCGCTGGTTAGTGTTGCTGCTACAGCTTGTGTCAATCAGTAAATCAATTAAAGAAATAATCCCTCTATAGATTTGTGGCACGTTCCAACAAAGCAAAATTCAGACCTTGCCCTTTTATTCTTTCGCTCTCTTCTTGGCCAAAGTTCCCAATTTGCCCCCTGCACTTGCTCTTGGGGACATTCCCATTTTGCCTGTCAAAATCAGTCCATGTCCTATACTATTGTCTCTGGTTCTCGCTCTTATGCACTTGTCCATTCTGCATTGTGTTTGTAGCATTTTAGACTACATGTTGATATAGATTTAATTGATACAACAAGGAAATATTAATGAAGCTAAGTAAAATAATAAGGCTAAGTAAAATGAGTTATAATAACAGCATAGATCTTTAAATCTTACACTAATTCTTTAAAAGTTATTACAGGATTTTGACTGCGATTCATCACGGTGAGGTTAACAAACAAGAGTCTGTATTTCAACAAACAGAGAATAGCAAAATAGGATATCATGATATGACGATTTCATCAAAAAAGCAGCACTACATGATTAAGTCTTTATTTTATTACAGCCTTAACGTAGACACATTCTTCTTACGAGTGGCTTTGAATAATTAACTTCATTCAACCTCTTACCTCCACTTTGACAGGAGAGCCGATGACCAAGGTTTTCTCCAGCAGTTTGTCGTTGAACTCTGGCGGATGATCGTTCATGTCCAGCACGGTCACAAACACCTCGGCCAGGCTGTACTTTCCCTCCGAGTCTTCTGCTTTCACGTAGAAGTTATATTTTGAGCGAACCTCTGCGTCCAGACTGGTCCAGGGCTGAGTGCTGATCAGGCCCGAAGAAGGATGGATCGCAAACCTGAGAGAAAGAAGAAATGAAGGATAATGGAGTGTTCGAATTTTTCTTAAAGGAACCAAATAATATCATGCATAGTACTGGTATTGGCCTTTAAACATGTTCTTCTACCTTTGCTTGGCCTGGACCTGACTGTGATGCGTCTCCAGATCTAGACCTGACTGTGATGTGTCTCCAGACCTGAACCTGACTGTGATGTGTCTCTAGACCTGGACCTGACTGTGACGTGTCTCCAGACCTGGACCTGACTGTGACGTGTCTCTACCGGCACCTGACTGTGACACGTCTTTAGACCTGGACCTGATTGTGACGTGTCTCCAGACATAGACCTGACTGTGACGTGTCTCCAGACATAGACCTGACTGTGACGTGGCCCAGACCTGGACCTGACTGTGACGCGTCTCTACACCTGGACCTGACTGTGACGAGTCTCTAGACCTGGACCTGACTGTGACGTGTCTCCAGACCTGGACCTGACTGCGACATGTCTCCAGACCTGGACCTGACTGTGACGTGTCTCCAGACCTGGACCTGACTGTGACGTGTCTCCAGACCAGGACCTGACTGTGACGTGTCTCAAGAGCTGGGCCTGACTGCGACGTGTCTCTAGACCTGGACCTGACTGTGAGTGTCTCTAGACCTGGACCTGACTGTGACGTGTCTCAAGAGCTGGACCTGACTGCGACGTGTCTCTAGACCTGGACCTGACTGTGACGTGTCTCCAGACATAGACCTGACTGTGACGTGTCTCCAGACATAGACCTGACTGTGACGTGGCCCCAGACCTGGACCTGACTGTGACGTGTCTCCAGACCTGGACCTGACTGTGACATGTCTCCAGACCAGGACCTGACTGTGACGTGTCTCCAGACCTGGACCTGACTGTGACGTGTCTCCAGACCTGGACCTGACTGTGACGTGTCTCCAGACCTGGACCTGACTGTAACGTGTCTCCAGACCTGGACCTGACTCTGACGTGTCTCAAGAGCTGGACCTGACTGTGACGCGTCTCTAAACCTGGACCTGACTGTGACGCGTCTCTACACCTGGACCTGACTGTGACGTGTCTCTAGACCTGGACCTGACTGTGACGTGTCTCCAGACCTGGACCTGACTGTGACGTGTCTCCAGACCTGGACCTGACTGTGATGTGATGCAAGTAGCTTAAACGCCTGGCACCTCAACCTCCGACCACCACCAAGTGTTCCTAACATGCATGTCATTGAAAGAATAACAAGAAGAGAGTGTTTTTCAACCCACGAAGTCTGGACCTTTCTGTGTGGAGTTTGTATATTTCTGCAAGTTCCTCCCGTGTCTGGGTAGGTTTCTTCTAGACACTTTGGTTTGCCCAACAACCAAACATTGGGAACATCCTCCAGCTACAGTACTTCTGGCCAAGTCTTAAGATCTGGAGATGGGTCCCTGAGCGCTGCACTGTGAAACTCACTGAAATTCCCCAGAGACATTGAAGAATGGATCAAATGCAGAAAATACATTTAGTTTTTTATGTAACATCAACAATGACAAACTAATCTAAGCTCTTGATTGCAAAATTCTTCAAATATAACTTTTTTTGTGCATTATTTATCATTTTGTCTTTCAAATTATAATTCAGATACTTTCAGACAGCTACATTATTCTCTTACTAAATACATCATTTCTGTGCTTCACATTTGAAGTAACAGTTCGGAGATTTGGGGAACAAATATTCACAATTTCTTTCCTCATATTGACGGATCTCATTCTTTCTTCTTTAAATTTGCATTTCAAAAACAAAACAAAAATGGCTTTTGGTAATGATTTCTGCAACATAAGTAAAACATACTTCCAATCTCTGCCATTTAACACAGAAAACAACCACATTTCCTCCTTCAAAGCACATGTTTTTACTGACTGAGGATTAGAGCTCCTGATACAAAAAAACACAACTTAACGATTGTTCAAACCTTGTAACAATATACTTCTCTGTAAACAACCCGCGTTTTAATTCTCTGTCTTATTTTCTTCTTTACTTTCTCCGCAGACATGACGCACCACAGCTTGTCTAAACCATCTGCTACAAACCCAGAGCCCCAGAGCCATCCTGATCCAAATATACTCCTCTCTCTCTCTCTCTCTCTCTCTCTCTCTTTCTCTTTCTCACACCTTTAGAACTCTCGTCTCCAGATAAAAGCAGTAACATTCACTACACTTTCACAACATTTCCGACGTGTTTTTCACATCATGAAGCTCATACAATAGTGACTCACTGCATGTTTTGTCACGGCAGAAGTGATTTGTTTGTAACGTGTGTTTTTATCAGATAAAGATGTCATTGTAAAATGGTAAATGGCCTATTTATATAACGCTTTCTACCTTTCCAGGCACTCAAAGCGCTTTACAGTCAGGGATTCACTCACCCAGTGTAACAGACACTGAGGCAGTGTGGGTTAAGTGTCTTGCCCAAGGACACAACGACAATCTACTCCTGTCGTCCCACTGTGGCTCCTGGTGTTCTAACGGTCTCCCATCCAAGTACTAACCAGGCCCTTTCTTGCTTAGCTTCTGAGATCTGACAGAATCAAGCTTTGACAAGCAGGTATGGCCACGACTGTCCTTTCAACTACAAGATTTTCAGAAAGCAAAGAAAGTCTAACCTGGTCTGTGAGACGAATTTGAATTTAGATAACATATTTTTATTTGTAATGAATTTACAGCGCTAAGACTCACCTCACTGTTTCTCCACAAAAAGTGATAAAATATGTTTGTAGATGTGCTTTTTTAAGAGTGCTTTGTCTTCTAATCGTAATATTATGCAAAGCCAAACAGAGACAATAAACATCCAGGCTCCTCTTTGTTTTCTTCAACGTTGGCGGGTCACAAATAACAGTGCATAGCTCCACATACTGAGCCGTGGTATATGGGTGAATATCTGAGCCTTAGAGCCTCTGGATGGAGGATGTCCTCATGGAGGTCTGCTGCCAGATGCCTCTCACTTTACTTGACATTGCACTTCCTGTTCAGCTATTATAAGGTAACTAACATGTTACTTTGTTTGTCTTGCAGATCAGTCTTAAATCAATTTGGCTACAAAATAAAACGTCTAGCATTATTTAATGCTAACATCAGCTAAGCAAGAGGTTTGTTGCAAAGAAACGTGGCCGGCCCTGAAAAAGGTGAATAGTGCTTTTATTAAGAGCTAGCTTTAGCGTTGAGACACATTATGCTAGTGTAAGGTGATTTCAAAATTAAAAACTGGGACACTCGTTTTTGCAGAGGGAAATGAACGTTTGGTGAAAATAGCGGGTACATTAGTTTATTCTTAATGACTCATTCACACTTATTCTCTGAAACTTCTGTCAGTGAAAATTAAAGCATTCTTTCCTCATGTTTTTGTATATTTCAAGCATGGTTTTCTCAATTTTGCCAAAAGAAATGGCAATATATTCCTTTCTTAACTGTTGGAAATGGTTAAAGTGGTCAAAAATGAGGACCACTGGGACATGTTTTGTGTAAAACTGAGAATAAAAAAATAAGTGGATTTGGATACATTTGCTGGGACATGGGACGCAGGGCTAAAAATACGGAGTGTCCCAGGTAAATATAGGGACGTCTGGTCACTAGTGCTCATTAGCTGACAAATTGTGTAACTCTAAAAAAACAAAACAAAACAAAAACTTGGTTAAAAAAGAAGTTTTCAAACACATGCGCACTAAAATCACGCAGTTCATCTTTGAGACACCGACCAAAATCATGCAAAAATTCCACAAAAAGTAGTTTTAAGATAAACAAACAACTACAAATATTATTCCTGACTACTTCCCTCTCTGTCTTCTGCTTCCACCGCCTCGTTTCTCTCTCTCTTTCACCGCGAAAATTCACAACTCTGCAGCTGAGAACTTTGGCACCATGAGTTCAGGTTGTCGTGTATAAATTTGCACTTTTCCTGTTCGGAGCTTGTCACAGAGATGCTAATTGGCCATCCTCATCGCAGTCGCAGGGTTATTTTTACACACGCTTCATCCAATTAGGAGATTAACCAGCAGTGTCTCGGAGCGGCCATTTTGAAGCACGAGGAGGCAGTTGTTTCGGCCAATCAGAGCTGTGGCCGCCGTCCTGAGACGTTCACACCCCAAAGCATGAGTCAGAAGTGAAAGTGAAATCTGCCTGGCAACAACAGCTTGTATGTTAAAATAAGAACTTCCATGACAGCCACACATGACTAAGTGAAGTTTGTTTTTCATATCCTGCAGCTTCCCAAAGGATTTAGGATTCATACATGTTACCAGAAGTAAGAGTAAGTCACAAGTGAGCCTCAAGAATAGGCTGGGCGACATAGACAAAAACTGATATCTCCATCATTTTTTGACACATCTCGATTACGAATCTTGGACGATATTATTTCCAACAAACCAGAAACCATTCAAACACATCTTTAAGTGTATTAGTGGAAGTTTAATGGCTATAAAAGACCTGTAGGCTGTAGTTGACTAAAGCAACAGTCTCTGAAGAAAACACAGATAGATATACAACGAAATGTCAAAAAACGTACAATAAGCACGTGTTCACGTCAATATGTTACGAAAAGCCAAAACGTAAATTAACCTTGCATTTTGATTGAAGAAAAGTGGCAACATTTTCTTTGATTTTAATGGATAAGTTTAGTTATTTAGCACTGGGGCTTGGGGTAGGTTAACATTTACCCATTAAACCAAAAGAAAATAGGGCGTCCACCAAAATTTGACGTTATTTTACGTTTTGGCTTTTACTAAATTACTTTTTAGTGGAAAGCAAAAAGGTTACTAGTTTATAACTAAAAAAGTTAGAACTTTAATACAGTTTATTATAAATTGAATGTACTGAAGACAGCGCTATTTATGAACTGAAAACAACACTAGATGATCACAAGAGAAGTCTTTTTAAATTCTAAATTTGAGATGGATTAAGGCTTCAAAGCATTGCAATGATGAACCAATAGTAAACATTCATTTTTTTCCAACGCTTAATCCCATTAGGGGTCGCGGGTGACTGGAGCCTATCCCAGTGACTTTGGCCTTAGGCGGGGAAACACCCTGGACAGTGGCCAACTCGTCGCAGGGTTAGACAGACAACCATTCACTCTCTCATTCACTCACTAAGGGAAATTTACAATGATGCCCAATTAACCTAAACATACATGTCTTTGGAGGTGGGAGGAAACCGGAGTACCCGGAGAAAACCCACGGTGACACGGGGAGAACATGCAAACTCCACCGAGAGAGATCGTCAGATGTTGATATGGTCCGACCTGGGAGTCGAACCCACAACCTCCTTATTGGGAAACCAGAGCTCTAACCACTCTGCTACCGTGCACCCCATCCAATAGTAAACATTTCATTTTATATAAAAGCGTTGCATTTGTATATTGCTAAAAACAGGACAGAATATAAAATGTATTTCATTTTACAATGCCACGGTGCTACTTAAAGTGAGAGTAAACACACGGTCAGAGACTCACTCAGCCTGCTTTAGCATACATAAGCACATACTTTCTAAAACTGAAAATGAGAAACATTAAACACCGAATTGATGTCCCACCTGGGACGCTCAAGTGAAAAGAAAAATGCAATGACAGTGTTTGACTGTCGTGGCAGCACAGTCATGGTTTTGCACACAGTTTAACAGTGAAAAAAAGATTCTGCATTCAGTTTCTCTATAAAGATCATTCAAAGCATGTTTTTTGTAGTGGTCTTAAAAATGAATGACTCACTCACTGTGACTCGATGGCAGTGCAATCACATAATTTGACTTTTATGACACTGATGACTCAGAGTTGCTGACTTGGACTTACATGTGACTTGCACAAAGGTGACCTTACTCTCACCTCTGAGTGATTTAGACTCAACACATCAACAATGTTGCTTCATTTTAAACTGGGTTACATAACTTTCATAACTTGTATTAATTAGTCAGCCTCAGCCTCAGCTCTGCAGTAAACGTGCAGACAGTGCTCGGCTGTGGTGTCCTCAGAGTGCCTGATCCTCTGCTCTGTGTTACATGAGTATGCTGGGCCACTGCTGTGTTCAATAGGATACTTACATTATCTGAATAAAACATGAGAAGTCAAAGTAAAGGCACAAGAGCAGGTTTACAGGCCAGTTACAACGCACAGGTAGAAAATGCAAACTCCACAGCGTTACTCACAGATCTGCTCCTGATCCGTAGATGGTGTAGTCACTTCTCCCCACGGCCCTGAGTCTGGATCTTCAGCCTGAACACACACAGAACAGAGTCATTTCAACATAAAAAAAAATCTGTCATGTAATATTAATTGTGTTGTTGATCATTTTAATCATCCAACAAGTGTATGCATGTTTAGTTAGAGATTGGGTTATATGAATAATTGTGTCCTTTACATAATACAGTGTGAGTCCTTTATTGCAGGTTCCAGGCGGGACTCAGCAGTATTGTGCATCACAGAGGGTCCTAAGCTTCAGTGGGACAGAGATTACAAAGGCCTTTATGCAGAGGTCAACGGGATTATCCTTCAACCAAATGAAGCCTTTTACTGGACAGAGCAGACATATTGTGAGTCACAGGCTAAACCCGGCACAACGGAGACACAATACAGACGGTCCATACTACAAATGACTTCAAGCACAAACCCTGGAGATAATTTATACACTGGAGTTGTGACTCTGCTAGAATGGTGAAGAACCTACATGAATGAAAAAAATGCTCAGCCCTTCATAAGCTTATAAGACAGATGTACTTAAACAAATGAGACTGCTCATTCTTCCAGGCTTTGAAGCAAATACATCCAATTTATGAACATTACAATGAATTAACCAACTCATCTTATCCTAATCATCTTAACAAACCTCTCAGATCTTCTGCAAATGAATTAATCAATAAAAAAGATAATTTAATAGTGGATCTTGATTATATGCCACGTTAAACAATATACTGTACTAATCATTATGTTAATTCTGAAGCATGTCATGTCATTAATCTGTATCACTTGTACATTTTGTTAAGATGTGCCTTATGGTAGCATACGACCAAGCCCCGGTGATCAGAGATGGCGGGCGCTGTGCATCAATGGCTTTTGCTCAGTGGCGTTTGTGGCCATATTGGCCGTTAGCTTTAGCCTTTTGCCAGCTGAGCTACAGGCTATGGAACATGTGCAGTTGTGTTTCCCACATAATTCTTTGCGCGAAGAGCAGGACGTGTGACCGTTCTGACCAATCAGAGCGGGAGTTACAGTGTGAGCAGCGGTAGTCGAAGCTAAAGCTTTAAAAGCCTTTTTTTTTTTATAAAACTAAAACCTTTTGAACTGAAAAAAATGTACAATGTGAAACTAAGTAAGAATTTCTACACAATCCGACCGTTCTCAAGCTGTAGATGCTGTTTGTGCTGAACACAAGCAGTTTGTGTTTTAATTGCACTCTAGAGAAAAAATCCTTTCTGGCCTCTAGAGGGTTTTCCCGGTGCAGAACCAATGGAGCGACCACTGAGGCTGATTTAGAACGACTACAAGCAGCAATGTCCTATCCAGATCATATAATAGATCCATGAGTACAACACAATTAACTGTGAACAGACAAAGTATTATCACAATGTAAGACTTGAAAATGTCCTGATCATCCGGGTGCCAGATAGTGAAGAGGATGCTCATCAGGAGCATCAGATTAAGACATGTTTAAATACTAAGGAGTCAGTTTGTCCAGTGTTCCGGCTCGCCACTTGCAGTGTACATCCTGCTTGACATAAACATCTACTGAAGAACCAGTTCAAGCCTCTCTTTCTTACAAATAGTGAGCAAACAAAAATGCACTTGACTTTCAAATTCTCTAGACTCACACAGGGCAAACCTCACACTTTCCAGGTCCAGATCAAGGATTTCTGTGAACAGCTGAGCTATCAGGGATCATTATCCACAAAAGCTCCAAGCAAAGACATGTTTGATTTTAAGTGCGCAAAGTCAAACTAGAACAAATCACCACAAATTCTGTATTAAACTTCAGTGACAGGAGCAGATTTTTGGAGAAAACAGCCACGATAAGATGAATTTGATCAGATTTGCTTTGATAAAATCCCTGTTTCACCTGATGAAGCCAACACTAATCTGCATTTGTGCTGCTGCTGTGGTGGATTATGTCATCACTGTAGTGCTGTTTAAGCTTCATCAACAAACATTTACAGACAGTTTACTATTATTATTTCTGACACTAAGGATGAAGAAGACTTTGATCCATATTTCTACAACTAAATGTACGTTTAATCTCTTCTCCCACAGATCAAATATTCAATTTACTGAATCCTTTAAGTGAATATGACAAGTTGAAATACTCATTTCACTAAAAGTTAAGGTCATTTTACAAAATTTACTTTACAAAATTCATTCCAGTTTAGTCACTTAAGATTAAAATTTAAATCCTGTTCATAAATTATGACGGTTGGGCGATATTAAATTTTCACTATTGTCATATCATTTTCCAATTATTTTGTGATAAACGATATTATCGTCTGTCAACTAATTAAGGCTAAAACGGCTAAAAAAAATGTGTTTTAGTCAAATTTTTCAGATAGTTTGACACACAATATTGATACAATAATGCCCATTCGTTATAGAACATGGTTAGTTTTGTGAAATTCAATGTTAAAAACATTTCTCTCTCCCCTGCTTTGTCGCCCCTGCTCCACCACGCTGCCTCTTTTCGCATTATTTACACTTTTAAGATGCACAATGCAGCGTAAATGTGTGAACTTGTGACGGTAAAAGCGCTGGAGATTTGTATTATCAACTATATTGCACAAATACACATTCATCAAGCGACTTTCATGAGACGTACAGCAGCACCACGTCTGCGTGCGTCACAGCCACACAAACAAATGCACACAGACAACCAAGCAAGCTAAACATACAGTTTTAGACAACAACAGGATTAGACTCACTGACACATATAAACACAATTCAAACTGTTTTAATGAGCTCTTCGCTGGTATAAGTTCACATTTAAAACAGCCAGCAACATTATAATGGCTGATGCAGGACAAACACTGAAAGAAGCCAAACACCCAAATAAACCAAAATACTTACACATTTACAGTAAGAAGTGATTCCTGTCAAGTTCTTTGTCACTAAAGTTGTACCAGATGGATGAGAGAATACGTGCTAAAGTCTATTCAGGAGTTGCACTGACTAGTCTTGGCGTGTGGTGTGATCAATAAAAGAAGGCATGACACTCTAAAGCAGCACAAACGAAGCACAAACGAATGACATAGTTTTTGTGTAGATGTGCGTTTAATGGGGGGCCAACTTCACGGAGGTAAAGGTGGTTCCTGCTGTAAACATCTTGTAGTAAAGGTCAGTACATTGTGCAGATTAAACATAACGCTGATGTCACCGTGGAAAAAAAGTTGCACAAACGGTATAACTGCAGATAAACCAGTGTTTTCGGACTCTGAAACACCTGCTTTGTGTGGACAATGCGTGGTTTGGTAAAATACTTTTTCTGAAAAGCCTGAGATTGGCCTTGTGTGGACATTGTCTAATTTAACTATAATCTGTACTTACATCTATTAACCTATGAGAAAATCATTAAAACCTGTCATACACACTTTAAATATTATTGTTTACAGGTATACAGTATACAAGTTTCTGGGGTTTTAAATGACATGTATAAAACAGTACAAGATGATAAACCTTTGTCTGACCTTGACGGACACCACGCTGGACCCTCCTGCAGAGTTCTCAGGCACTCGGGCCAGGTAATACTCTGAGCTGAACTTTGGAGTGTTGTCGTTTGTGTCCAGAAGGTTTATGACGATGTCTGCGGTGGAGCTGAATCTCTCTGGAGTGTCGATCTCTACGGCCAACAGCTGAAACAACACAGGGAAACATGGATTACACATAATAATAGCTTAGTATATCATATTGAACCTTTCATTGTGAATGAAAGGTACAATATTGCTGACACATATTTACGCTCTACTTTAGATGTGTTCAGGTGCAGTGACTGGGTAAAGCAGAAACGTCCCTACCTACCGTGGAGCAAACAAATCCCATTTGCTTATATAAAACGTTTGACTTTTTCACATCTTTGTTGTGGATAAAGGGCTGGTCTTGAGCAATGTGAATGCAAAAGCTTGGACTTTAGACCAAATTTAGGAAGTGACAGACATTTCTGTGCCATTTGATCAGGCACAGACACCGAGAAAACGTGAGAAGAGAGTGTACAGCTCTTGATCCCCGTTTTGCTCATATTAACTTCTCCAAACAAAATACTGTATATAAGTCAAGTCACAACTAAGTCTTAATGGATGTTGTTGAAATGGTGTTATCTCAGAAAAGTAAACAAATGAGAAAAACACTGGTCTGTCAGACCAGTTCATATCTGAATCATACCTGACAGACAGCGTCTCTTACTGCAGGTGACGTGTGCAGTAGAGCAGAAACTGACAGCGACAGAGAATCCCTCTATAGAAGTCTGAAAGTCCGAAGGCAGTGTGAAACCAAACGCTGGAGACTAAACTAAAATAATAGAACACTTTTGAATGTTCTAAGTCTGGACCTTGGCCCAGACTTTCCAGTGTGAATCAGCCCCTGGACACTAAACGCGTCGCAAACCAGAGTGCCTCGGATCTCTGCCTTTTTACTGAAACTTAGTGATATTTAAGCCAATAGCTGTGTTCACATTTGTACCTGCCGATGTCCTCCGCTGCTCTGTGCATCTCATTCTCTGTAAGATCCCACTGACCTTAAAAGCGAGCGTGGGCCTCTCTCGTAGTCAATCCCTGTGGTGTCTTCTACGATGATGGTGACCTGGGCCTCGTTCAGCACCGTCTGAGGAACCACTCTGAGGATGTGACTCGGACCAACCAGACGCAGCTTGAACTTCGCATTGGCTCCCTGCAACCGAGAACAAGAAGCACGAGTTAGAGACAAAATACAGAAAAACCCACATGCATTTTTCTCATTTGGACTTAGTTTAGTGTGATAGTCTTTGTGGTAAAGATTTATTTTAGTTTTAGAGCTGTTATGTTGCAAATTATGAAGAAAATGACAGTTAAAAGTTAAAACTATAAGCAGTAGTAAGAATTCTAAAACAGATTTCCCCAACACCTGGTCCGAGTCGTTGACAGTGATCTTAAAGCCTCGGAGGATCTCTCCTGCAGGCGGGTGCTCCGTCATGGTGAGCTCAAAGCGGTTCTGTGGGCCGTTCTCTCCGTAGAACGTGGGCGGATGGTTGTTCAGATCCACAACTCGAACTGTGACTGTGGTGAGATCAGAATCCAGCAGCCGACCGTCCGCACTCAGCTCTGATGCCTGAGAGAGAAGAGGCAGGAAAAAAAGTTAAACTGTGTAATGAATAGACATTTTGAAGCCAAGACATCTTTTTCATTTGGTAATTTTTTTTTTATAAATGTATGACATACAGATCCAAAATATGGGCATAAATCTAAAAAATATGACAACATGCCCTGGTTTCCCCTTTAGACCCTTTGCACTTTTGTAAACTTTGCGTTGAATTCTGGTGGGCGGAGCTTAGCTGGAGGCAGAAGATGAGGTTGCCTCCATTTAAACCAGTGGAAACTAGTACGTTTTTGGAGGGATTTTCAAACATAAAAGCAGAAATAAATGTTAGGTTCTGTTGTGAACTGTCAGAATATGTATCGTGACTTACTCTGTGGGACCTGACACAGACTTTAAATTAAAATTGGTTGGTTGTAACTTAAAAATCTGATAACTCTGGTCTAAAGCAAAGTATTTGGAAATAAGGAATTACTTTTTTTTTGGCCTTCAGCTAGAGCTGTGATGTAGGCTGAAACGGGTCAATATTCTGCAATATTATTATGTTAATATAGAGATATATTTTAACATAAAGATTGAGTAGCTAACATTCACACTGCAAACACCTTTTAGGTTTTAAATCTGATGACTTCCTCCTTTGACAAATGGTTAATATCTACATGTTTTCGTTTTGGTAACATTTATAGCTTAAAAACCTCTTTTTATGACAGCAAATTGCAACTGGAGAGGACCACCCAAGCTCAGCCAATCAAAGAGCTGCATTTTGCTCCTGATTAGAACTATAATTCTTTATTGTTTAATTCGGGCAGTACTCAGCCGTCTCATTTTGTCACGAAGTGCTGCATTTTTCTTCAGTTTTGGGGAAAAAGTATTGAAAAAGTAATTAGTTACTTGTTACTTTTAAAAAATGTAATAAGTTACATTACTTTGGGATGACTTTGTGTGTATTATTGCAAACATCCATCAAAAAATAGGATTTACCATAGTATTATTTGCATTTAAATGGAAGCAAACCACAAATGAGTTGCTTAAGTAAAATCAACATTCAAAACAATTCTGTCCCTGTTCCAGCTGCTGATCTGTGTGTCTGAGTCGTTTTATCTCACACAAGTCACTTGTGATTTATTTTACTTAAAAGTAACTAAGAGTAGTAACTGTCAATTAATTACAAGAATTTTCACATTAACTAAGTTACACTACTTGGTACTCAAAATGTAATCTAACTAAGGTACACCCAACTCTGCTTATCATTTACAGCTAAAGAAAAGTTAGTTACCCCAACTTTAATTGTTTGTTTATTTCTATGTTTTCTCTTCAAACTGTTCAAAATTAGATCAGATTTTTTTGTAGGTAAAAACCACATAAAAACGATGAACTCTGCCGTTACCTTGACGACGATCTCGTAGAGCTCGTTAGACAGGCTGGTGGGAAAGTGTTGAGAGTGATACATCCACTGGTGCTGTTTATGTCGAAACACTGTCGCTGCCTGGAATCAAACCAAACGTGTGAAGAGCGTCTTAAATTAAACTGAAAACAAAAATCTGATTCCTGCTTCTCACCGTTGATGATCTGGTAGTGCAGCGGGTTTGGGTTGCCTTGGTCTCCGTCTCTGGCCGAAACTGTGAAAACTTCTGAGCCCTGCAGGAAAAGATAAGACATTAAAACAAGAAATCCAGATGTTTTAAGCTGGCCACACACAACACGACTTTTTGCTCATTTTCCCTTGTTATTTTCAGTCACAAAAGTCGAGATTAGTTGAAGCTAGTTGCAGTTGTGTCACTCGTGTAGTGTGGAGGTGTCTGCGAATAGACTCACGTTCTAATCGGGTAGTTTGGAGAAAAAACAACTAGACTTGACTGTAGTCGCAGTTTTTTAAACATGTTTGAAATATAAGCTGAACTTTTGCTGCGCTTCAGTGCTGTTTACCGTTTCTGACGCTCCTCTGGGCAAACACGGAGCCCAGCGGCCAATGAAAATAGCCGAGGAGGCACTGGAAACAGCGTCTGAGATTAAACTTTTTACATCTTTTCTGAATAAACACGTGCAAAAACAATTGTAACGGCGAGGCACAGAGTGAAATTATTCCCTAAATTTTAGGGTCGCACCAATCCGATACTGGGATCAAATATCTGTGTCAATCCAGGAAATTTTGCTGGATTGGGTATCGGCTCCATTATATTGGTTCGGCCGATACCTTTGTTGTGCCTTTAATTGGGCAAAATGAAACAAATTTACTGGCTGGTGTTGATCCAGAACTTCTCATAATGTTTGACATTTTATTCATATTAGGTTGTTAAGTTGTGACTTACACTATAAATAACATTTACATAGCACTATACAACCAAATGTCTTACGTTTTGATAAGAAAAATAAGGCATTTCAGTTCTTACACTAGTGTCAGTTGATATCGGCAGATCCTTAAAGCCAAAGTATCGGAATCGATATCGGAACAGAAAAAGCTGGATTACTACTAAATATCAAATGCACAGTGTTAAAAATGTGCACACGCTGATGTTGTTCTCACTCTAAACAAACAAGTTTTCTTCTGATAAATGCTCATGAAAGTAATGCATCCACATAAAATCTACAGGGGAAAAACATCTAACTTCTTCACCACTGTCGATACTTCTAATGTCTGTTTGAGAGACCTGGATAACTAACGCTGTTTGTACCAAAACCTGGAGGGGTCACATGATCCGTTAATCAATGAAAAGTGTTTGCTTATGGCAAAAATACATATTAATTACGTTAAAACAAAACTCATTTTAGATTTCTATAATGTTGTAGAAATTATTAATCAGAGGATAATAATAATAATTTAAAAAATCATTCATTTTCAACCGCTTGTTCCGTTGGAGCCTCGTCGCAGAGTTAGACAGACAATCATTCACTCTCTCGTTCACTCACAGGGGAAATTTACAATGATGCCCAATTAACCTAAACATACATGTTTTTGGAGGTGGGAGGAAACTGAAGAAAACCCACGGTGACATGGGGAGAACATGCAAACTCCCCCCAGAGATATTGTGAGATGCTGACTTGGCTCGACCTGGGAGGCAAGCCAGAGCTCTAACCACTCTGCTACCGTAAAAAAAAATCTAATAAAGAAAATACAAACAAGCACTAAACTGAACTGAGTTATTATAGTTATTACATTGTTGTTTTGTGCATTATTACGTAGTTGTTCTGCTGATGGAGTAATCCTGTTTTCAGTAGCCAGTGAGTCTCAGTCGTGTCGTGTGGAGGCAAGATTTGGATTCTAATTAGTCACAACTGCAAAAGTCGTGTGTGGCCAGCTTAACACACATTCATAAACTGGAACTGGTCTGTACAGGCTACACATGACTTTTAGATTAAATGGGTTAAGTTTAGCAAAATTACATTAACATGGACAAAAGGAAATACATCTTAGTAATTTGGATTATTGTATTCTCCAATCTCTGCAGCTTCTATAATTTTGTCTTATATAACACAAGTCACATTAAAGCGTCTCACCGGGACAGAGACTTCGTAGACGTATCCGAAATAAGGCGTCCCGACAAAGACTGGAGGCATGTCCTGAGAGTCAAGCAGGTTCACTGTGACTGTGGCGCTGGAGGACAGGACCTGGTGTCGGCCTTTGTACTTCCCTCCGCCGTCCTGAAGCAAAACACAGATGAACAGTTCAAATCAAAAGTTTAAATACGGTCTGTACTATACGAAAACACACATATGCTTTTTTTTTCCCTGTCAGTTATGAAATAAAAATAAACTTTTCCTGTTTTTGGTCAATGAGATTTAACAAAACTATGTGTATTTGCGGTTTGTTTGTTTTTAGACATTTTAAATGACATTTTTCAAAGTCATAGGTTTACATACATTTCATTAGTATTTTGTACTTTTAAAGGGGGCCTGTTATGAAAAATCAATTATTCAATGATTTTAACCTTGTTATAACTACATTCGTGGGTCTGGGGCTGTCACTTTTAGCTCTCTGAAAGTCTGTCAACACCAAGCAGTTCATGTGCTCAATTCTTCCCGACCCACAGCGCCTCGGCTCAGGCTCATGAACACAGTGAGTCTTGGTTTGTGCGCGGAGCTTCTGTTCGCGTAGTTCATTCACTTTAACAACTTGTCTTATGAAAATCTAGTTCAGAAGCTGCTCTTTTCCTGCTGTTACAGCCGCCACTGTGTTTACAACAGATGACAAAAGATAACTTTGGCAACCACGCCACCGGGTGTAGTGACTTATGTCAATCTGAGACCGGAAGACATTAACCATTATTGTTTAAAGACAAACTGATCTTTGACTTTGACAAAAGTGATAAAAAAAAATGTCTGTGCTTTACACTGCCACCACATTTAGGTTTAAATCTGACAATTGCCTCTCATAAATCTTTTGACACATAGTTTATATTGACACTTGCAAATAGTGTTAATAAATGCCTTTTTACAAACAACAAAGTGAAACTGGAGAGGAACAGCCAAGCTCAGCCAATCAGAGAGCAGCATTCTCCTGATGAGAAATAAAATTCAGACTGAATTGTTCAATTGGCTGTGTGCACAGATCTTCAATTGGTTTGTGTTTGTTCAAAATAGCTAACTTCTGTACATACGATACGACCACTTCCTGTTAGCGTCAGCATTTAGGCACAATTATGTTTCTTTTTAAAGACACAAGTGTCCTCTGGTGAAATACTCCTCTAATGTGTAAAGTCTCTGTTTTCTGTAACATTCACTGTCTGATCTAGAGTATTTATTCGTTTTAAACTGATGTATTGAAAACCTTATAGAAAGAATTGAACAGGAAATGGTTGTATGTACAGGATGTACTATTTTCAACGAAAACAAGACAACTGCACAGAGCCTATTCAGACAGTACTCAGTGGTCTAATTTTTTTCACAAAGGACTGCATTTAGCATATGATTTTTAGTGGAAAACACAAAGCTTACTAATGTACAACTAAAAAAGTGTAAGTCTGCCTTTACCCTTGTGTTTTTTGAACGGGGATGAGAAAGCTGTTACCATCTGTATCTGGCGAAAAGCTTGAATTATATATACAAATAATAAGTGAAAAGGAGAGAGAAAACACGCTAAAAGTTTCTTCATCCAACTGTAAATCTCTAAAGTCTTCTGCGGCAAGATGTTTTCTCGACTTTACACCTCCGTGAAATTAACACACCGCCGTTGCCATAGAAACGCGGAAATGTGACAACAGGAAACGGCTCAAAATGGCTGCCGGCTGTACAGGTGACAAGTTTTCCTCTTCCTGTCAGTGTTAAGTTATAGCTCAAGGTGGAGTAGCTGATTTTCACACTGCAAACTCAATTTAGGTTTAGTCTCTGATAAATCCTCGACACATGGATAATCTCATAAAACAGGCCTAAATAAGAGCAGAAATAATGACTTCCTTGCTCATAAATGATTCAGTGTTTGTTAATGTTGGTTACCTAGCGATGACGGTGATGAAGTGAGTGGGCGTGGTCTCGTAGTCCAGCGTTTCTCCAGGTCGGACTCGGAGGACGCCGCTGTGAGGGTCGATGGTGAACGGGACAGAGGACGCGGCCTGGAAACACAAACACACAAACGGCTTTAAAATATTCTACAAACCAGACTCTGCACAAAGACCCAGAATTAATTAAATATTATTATTATTACTAATTATTTACTTATTACTAATTAGACATAGACTGTCTTAGGACTTGAAGTTGTCGAAAGATCTCATCAGACCAGAGAATTTTGTTTCTGATGGTCTGAGAGTCATACAGGTGGTTTTTGGCAAATTCCAGACGAGCTGCCATGTTCCTTTTACTTAAGGCGGGCAGACTCTGTGCGATGTTTTCAGTGGTGGATGTGCAGCGCCTGCTCAGACTGTACAAGTGATTCGCGATAGGGTCAAAAGTTACAGCTCACGATTCATGTCCTCACACTACACGGTTCATGTCCTCACACTACACGATTCATGTACTCACACTACACGATTCATGTCCTCACACTACACGATTCATGTCCTCACACTACACGATTCATGTCCTCACACTACACGATTCATGTCCTCACACTACACGATTCATGTCCTCACACTACACGATTCATGTCCTCACACTACACGATTCATGTCCTCACACTACACGGTTCATGTCCTCACACTACACGGTTCATGTCCTCATACTACACAATTCATGTCCTCACACTACACGATTCATGTCCTCACACTAAACGATTCATGTTCTCACACTACACTATTCATGTCCTCACACTACACGATTCATGTCCTCACACTACACGGTTCATGACCTCACACTACACGATTCATGTCCTCACACTACACGATTCATGTCCTCACACTACACGATTCATGTTCTCACACTACACGATTCATGTACTCACACTACACGGTTCATGTCCTCACACTACACGATTCATGTCCCCACTCTCTACACGGTTCATGTCCTCACACTACACGATTCATGTCCTCACACTACACGATTCATGTCCTCACACTAAACGATTCATGTTCTCACATTACACTATTCATGTCCTCACACTACACGATTCATGTCCTCACACTACACGGTTCATGACCTCACACTACACGATTCATGTCCTCACACTACACGGTTCATGTCCTCACACTACACGATTCATGTCCTCACACTACACGGTTCATGTCCTCACACTACACGGTTCATGTCCTCACACTACATGGTTCATGTCCTCACACTACACGATTCATGTCCTCACACTACACGATTCATGTCCTCACACTACACGATTCATGTCCTCACACTACACGATTCATGCTCTCACACTACACGATTCATGTCCTCACACTACACGATTCATGTCCTCACACTACACGGTTCATGTCCTCACACTACACGGTTCATGTCCTCACACTACACGACCGTGATGTGAGTCTCACACTGTACGTCAGACTCCTGTATCCGGAAGCACAACATAAAAGGTGGAGGAGAAGAATCCAGAAGTGGGGATGCCTCGTGTTTAACAACAAACATTGCTGCTTCCTCCAGGATTTCAAACAAGTTAGATTTTCTTGTGATCCTACGATTGTTGATCAGAAGCTGGTCATGAGTTGTTGATCACTTCTCGTTACCTCATGTACACTACATGAACACTACACGGTGCAGGACACACGACCGAGCTGAAACTCTGGCCCATCTCCAAAATTGTCACACGAGTGAAAAATCGTCCCAAAATGGGTTAAAAATCGCACAGTGTCTGCCCGCCTTTAGAAGTGGCTTTTTTCTGGTCACTTTACCACACAGGCCTGATTGGTGGATTGCTGCAGAGCTGCAACCCTACCCTTCCTTCTGAAAGGTTCTTCTCTCTCCACGGAGGAATACTGGAGCTCTGACAGAGTGACCATCGAGTTCTTGGTCATCTTCCTGACTAAGGCCCTTCGCCCTCGATCGCTCAGTTTAAACAGACGACCAGCTCTAGAAAGAGTCCTGGTGGTTCTAAGCATCTTCATTTACAAATAATGGAGGCCACTGTACTCACTAGGACCTTCAACGCTGCAGAATCTTTTTTTGTATCCTTCCCAGATTTGTGCCTCAAGACAATCCTGTCTCACAGATCTACAGACAGAACCTTTAAGCTCATGCTTGCTCAACTGTGGGACCTATAATACTCTACAAAAATGAATTTCAAGACAAGTTAAGTTGCTTGATTCTAGGATTTAAACCTAATTTTAAGCATTTTGACTAATGTAACTTCAATTGATTGTAGAGACTTTTTCTTGAGAATTTTTCTTGTTCCAAAGTGTTTCGAACTGATTTCAAGACATTGCTTCTTATTTCAAGCCAATTATTTACCAATGGGTTAATTAGAAGCTGTTCTTACCTCATTGGCATTATTTTGTTCTTATTTTAAACCAAATTCTCCTCTAACGAGTTACAAATGTCTTGAAACCAGTGAAATATTCTACATTAAATACACAATTAAATATTATCCAGTTAAAACAGCTCAAATCTGGATTAAAATTCTGATTCCAAGTCATTTCAAGCAAGTCTAGATCTATTGTTTTTGCAGTGTAGACAGGTGTGTGCCTTTCCACATCATGTTCAATCAACTGAATTTATTGTAGGTGGCCTCCTATGAAGCTGTAGAAACATCTGAAGTTTGATGCACAGTATTCTAAAAGATCCATGGTTTTAACACGAATATTTTCATCAGCTCAGACCCAACTTTTGACCCCGACTCAGACTGTCATACCTGTGCGTCCCAAACCTTCAAAACTCCAGTGACATTCCACATTTTGATCTCCTCAGCGTGCTCTCACAGGATCAGCTTTGTCCCGGTTATTTTGTGCAGTTTAAGTGAAAAGCACATGTTGTCTGTCCAGGCTAATCCGCTAACGCTAACAGCAGAGGTCGAACTGAGCACGTGCAGGACAAAATATTAATGACACAGGGATTTTAGGAGGTTAAATCCTTCAGCATGAGACAGCAGAGAATAAAGCTCAATATGGATGCAATTATATAATTTATTTTGTACTAAAGCTAATGGTGCGACTGATTTAATTCCAAAACAAAATCCTTTTCAAATATTGGGAAAACATATAAAAAACAGCCAAAAGATTACAACTGATGGTCACGTGGAGCGGCATGTTTGATTTATAAATCATGTGAAAACAAATCATCTAAGATTAACCCTTTGTTCTATAGACACTTCACCACAGACACATCACACATCTCTGACCTCACACATCCTGCAATAACATCAGCAGCTTTCTACCATCTAAAAAACACTGCAAAAAGTTTAGTGTCAAAGCCTGACTTGGAGAGACTTATCCATGCATTTGTCTCCAGTAGGTTAGAGCAGCTTCTCAAAGTGTGGGGCATGCCTGTTTGGAGCGGGCAAGGAGCATTGCTGATAAATGTGCACATGTCGGACTCTTTGGAGGAAGCACGCTGACACCAGCAGCAGCAGCAAGCGGAGGTTCAGCATGGACAGATGCTGCCTAAAGAAAGGCTACTAACTCAGATAAGACAGTGGTGCTGGTGCATTATCAGCATGTTAACAAACCAAGTGCTTAATCACAATTACTTTTGTCACTGTTAACGTAGGTCACGCGAAGCATGAATGAAAGATCGCTGCTGCTGCTGCGCCCTTTTCTCCCCCTCGCTCTCAAACAGTCCACAAACAGAGGATCTCTTCTGCTGCGGTTATCGCAGTGGACACAAGGAAGAGAGGTCTGCTGGACTGACAGAGGGACAGACACGACTCTGAACTCTGTTGAGTTTTAAATCCTCTAAAAAGTTCCAGGAATCACAGAAAAAGAATCAAGGAAATAAATGAGCGCTCATGAACAGACTTTAAGTTATCCTCAATAATCCCAAAAATACACAATTCTGGAAACAATTACAGCAATAATCGTCATTGAAATACAATTAGATTAATTGCACAGCCCTAAGAGAACATACAGTCTGCTATTTCAAATTAAGTTGGGTCTGGCCAACTGCTCCTGTTCGCTGATTGAATGACTGTACTTCCTGCTTTTTGGGAACCGTCTGCAGTTCTGTGATACCTGACCTAGAGCTGAAGAGAAATTAAATTGAGTGGAGGCACTAGGTGATGCCAGCCTGTGGCCCAACTGGAGAAAAAAAAAACTGAAAAGAGCTGTAACTAAATACAAATGTAAAAAAAAAAACAAATGTTGTAAATAAATATAAAAAATAATTTTATAAATGCAATGTTTATGCAACCGAGTCATCAATTATTGCCAATATTCTTTTTTATACTGTGATAAAATTTTATGTCATATCACCTCGACCTACTCAGCAATCCCTTCCGCATCACATTGTCACACTCACGTTTTTGCCACCTTATTGCCTGGTCATAACATGAAGTCACATGTTTTTTGGTGTTACCTGCAGAGCATAAGAGACACTTCCTCCTGAGCCCATGTCTTTGTCTGTGGCCTCCACTTTGTACACGCTGGTGCCTGGAGCTGTGTCCTGCAAAACATCAGACCAGAAGAACAAGAGAAGACAGAATTAAACCAGAGCTTGTCCTGAAGTGACAAATGTAACTGTCTGTGGTGTCTGAGAAATGTCACTGAAATAACAAGTTGTATGATTTAAACTACGCATCATAGTAGTGGAAGATTTAATGTTCTCGTGAGGAAATTTAGTTTACAGTGAGTACAAAAACACACTAAATACATCCCTAATGCAGAATGCTGCGATCTCATCTGCACTTCTCTGTCAGAGGTCTCAAACCAGTGTGGGGTAAGTTACTGTGAAGTTGTGATACATTATATATTACTAGTTACAGGAAGAAAAATGTAATACTTTATTACTATTGCCTGATGAAGGCCTGGTGCTGAAGTGTTGCTGATGTCCACATAAATCACGCTTTTGCAAGATAAATCGGTGTGCAGGATTTTGTTCTTATTGTTTCTTAGGACATCCCATATTCCTACGCACCTGATGTGTGAAGTTTTTTTCCTACACTATTACAATATTACTGTCTCAAAAGTGTAACTGAGTTACTTTGAGCTCATCACACATTTGTTAAGACATTGTACAGCACTAAACCTGTTACATTTACACTTGATTACTGATTCATTTATGGAAATATGACGTCACAACACACTTTCCTCATAATATTTAATTCACCTTTAAGCCACAGACAGTATTCCTGTGGTGTTTTAGTCGTTTTCAACAGAATATAAAAGCAATTCATTTATATGCAAGTAACTTGACTTACTCAGATTGTAACTAGTAATATATTGTCCACACTTGTATAAGTAATGAGTTACACTACTTTGTCACTGAAAAGGGCGAATAATTACTGTAACTAGTTACTTTTGTAATGAGTTTCTCCAATCACTGGTCTCAAACATGCGGCCCATGATGTGATCCCAGAGATTATTTCATGCATTGTAGTTATTATCATTGGCAGTGGCTCTCCACTCAAATATATTGTTTAGAAGCGTCTATAAAGCATCAAAAGCCAAAAGAATACAGCAAATTATGCACAATTTTTCCAAAGTCCTCCTGATTACCCACTTTTATTTACTTTGATGTAAAATGTACAATAACGAATGTGGACATTTAACATAGTCAGGCCTATATTTTAAAATGCGTCCCTCAACCAGCTGTGATTATGGTCATTTCGTGCCCAGTTACAACTGTGTTTGAGACTCCTTCTCTACATTGAGACAGAATGGTTTACCTCTGGAATGCTGATTATAAACGGCAGGTTCTGAAACTCGGGCGCTTCGTCGTTGGCGTCAGTGACAAAGATCCTGGCCGTTTCCACAACCTGAAAACACAGTCATGACATTACTTATAAACACACACTTATATACATTTACGACATGTACAGTATATTTGTGCAGTTTGTTTCCGGCGCTCGCTCTCTCGCTTCAGAGCTAATGACAGTGTGAACTCTGCTGTGAATGACACGTTTTAATGCCGTCGCTCACCTTGTTACGTCCGTCTGTTATGCTCACTGACACAGACATCTCAGCCTGTTTCTGAAACAACAAAAGCACACATGGTTTAAGAGTCTATACTGCTATGAAAAAATAAAATACATAATTCACTAGAGGCTCACGACAGATGGATATGTGCTGAACATTTGAGTTCTTCCACATTATCCATCTGGAGCTTCCCTCACTGAAAGCTTTTAGGAAAAGGTGGGACGTTTAGTAAAATACTTGAGCTGATTGGGTGTAGTGCTGGGCGATATGGAAAAAAAACCTATATCCCGATATAGATTATTTTATATCACGATAACAATATGTATTACAATATACCACAATTATGTATGTTTTCAGTTGTTCTCAGAAAAGTTTGACAAGTATTTTACTTTTCTCCAACTTTTTTTGAGCTGTGTCAAATGACAAACAGCAAACTTGTACTGAGAGTGTGCGGAGTCCGGACAGACAGGCAGAGTGAACGTGGATACAGCAGGGCGTGTGCACGGCAGGCTGGGCGCGGTGGAACACTGGCGAGAGAGAACGAGTGGCGAAGGAAAAAGCGAGCCAGATGTCTCCGACTGCTGCGGCACTGACTGCAGCCCGGGCCACATCTTCTTACCTCTGGACAGCACTCCTTACTATCTCTCCCTCTCTTCTGACGCGCTAAGAGACGTGTGCGCTGGTGTCTATAGTTTTGTTATAGTAACGCTAGAACTCATGTGGCAAAGCACGTTTAATACCACACATACGACATATTTGCTGTAATAATTGAAAAATTTGGTTCGAGACAATAGAAGAGAAATGGCATGATAGACACTTTTCTATCGTCATATCGCACAGCACTAACGGGTGTGCAGGTCTTCTTTAGTTTATGCTTAACCAATCACAGGAAACAAAACATGATGGCGTATCCAAAGTGCGCGTGGCAAAAATACAGTCGACAACGAGTCATATTTGAGCGGACCTACTGAGGGGGAAAGTCGTGGATGAAATACTACCGTGAAAGAACTACTCGCGTGCAACTTATATTTTATCATTTTCGTCACGCGCATGCCCACTCTGCATTTGTTTGGCGACTGGTGGCTGTTTGGATCATGTTCGCGTGAATATTCTTTTCTCCAAAGAGACTTGAACAGACGCTGCGTCGTCCACCTACTGACAGTGACTGGAGGTTGTGTTGGTTTGAAAGACTTGTAAAGATCAGAAGCTAAACTTTTTTTCCTCTTTTAAGACTTTTTTGTCGAATAAAGTGTATTTTTAGCACAACTAACTCAAGTTGAGTCACAGCCACATTGATGTTATAAATTGAGGTTGTTAATGTGGCGTATGTCAGAAAAATAAACAGAAAGTTAAAGAAAGATCTAAAGCACAGTAGTAGCTTGTTGGATATGTTTTTTCATCTCCACGTCTTCGTATCTAAATTTGACAGAATATATTTCCTTAAGTCCACATTTGCAGTTGTAGTTGTTGAGCAGTGAGTGAAAAAGCTGTTGTTCTGATTCACTCTCAATGTAAACTTTCGTCTACAGAGGTCCGTTAAAGGCGTGGCTCTGATGCTGACTGTATCTACAGAAGTGTCTTTCTTCTTTCACAAAGTAAATAGCAGCAGAAAACGTACATCAACAGGCGCAGCCAACTTCGTTTTGTATGTATATATATATATACATATATATACATATAGCCTATATATACATATATATATATATATATATATATATATATATATATATTATATATATATATATATATAATATATATATATATATATATATATATATATATATATATATATATATATATATGTTAAATCCTTGGAAATGCACTGTCATGCGAACCAACAGTTCACATAGAGAATAATTACAAGAGAACAAGTGTTATTTATTTATTTTACTTATAGACAAAAATATAACTATCAGCCAATTCTTACAATTTAAAAATAATCAAGTCTACTTTGATGTGTGCGATAAGTGGGCGGGAGCGTCAACATTTGCAACTAACGACTTCAATATCTTCAGAACTGGTCTCAAAATTATAGGAGTAAAGTGTCCAAGTGCCAGACAAGCACTAGTATTATAAAAGGCTCTACTAATAATGACAATGCATGGGAATGTACACATGAAAGAACGACACACATCAAGAAAAAAACAACGTGCAATGAAAGCTTATACCTGGTTCTAAAACGAACTCTACTTTCCCACAGTCGAGCCCCTTCTTTAGTCAGAAAAACTCCTCCCTGCAATCCCCCTTAGCTGGTCATAAGACAACACGCCACAAGAGTATATATCATGAAACGTGGGTTCTTAGAAAACTCAACTATATCCAGCTGTTATAACTCGTTCTGACCAATCAGGTCTTGACGCATATTGAATGTTAGAGTTATGCGGAAGTCTCTGAGTGGATAACACTAATCCGAAGATTGCGAACGGCTATCGCGCGCCAGATTCCAATCCAGTTTGTAAACGGGCAACTATCGAGGACTGCTAAAAATAAGCTAACAGCAATGACTACTAGTCGAATGAACCACAAGATACACAGGAGCACCTGAGGCCGGTTTATACACGGACTGAGCTACGTTGGGTTCAGGGTAGGGTCCAGGGTCCGCAGACCACTCCACTTCAAACGACTTCTTCTAATCGTCTCTTAGGATTATGATGATTTTCGCTATGGTCTAGCCTTCTTTCACCACGGGCTGTCTATCCGTGGGCCGAGTCTATTCTCCACGTCACATCCACTGGGTCTCTTCACCAACATATCATGAGCGATATTGTTGATAGGAGTAGATGGCGAGCGCGAATGCCAACTTGTAAAAGTCGCACTTAATGAGAGAGCGAGTGAATTGAATGGAGAGCGAAGAAGTGAATTTGAGTGTGCATGGACATGCTATAACCCCTTGCGCCACACAGCGTCGAAACCACAAGATCGCACGACAGATTATGTCGCCCCGCCAAAGCCCAAAGTATCCTACATGGGAAGATCTAGGCGCCAGTTCGGACCAAGACAGGAAAGCCGCCTTTAACCTATAAGAGGCCACTTAAGCTGACAGTGGGGCTAAACTTGACAAAATAGATGAACCAGTAGGAAGAACATGCTCACGGAGATATTTGTTTTTGGGGGGGGGATGGGAGGAACAAATAAGAAATCACAATGGTGGGATACTTCCTAAGTACACTAGTCTCTGTCTATTGGAGCCATCAAAGATGATTTCGATTTGTAGATATTCGAAGTGATGCTCATCACAGCCTTTGAATTATATTTTCCTACAAGGGATAAAAGAGGGATAAGCGTCCTAGTCATTGTCGTTTGTCTTGTGTCTAAAATTGAGTCCAGGCGCTTCACCTGCTTCTGGAAATCACTATGCTGCTGTCTACCGTAGCTCTCCACCCGTACACGTATTCGCCAGAGAATCTTAAAGCAGAGAAATCCCCGATACGAAGACTGGTCTGAAGAAGTTCCCCAGTGCTTTTGTCAAACCGCGAGTCCTATCGCCTCGCATACAGCCGTGTCCGTCGGTCTTCCCTTCCGGGGATCCATAGGCCAGAGTTCCAACAACGTAAGTTGCAAGAACTGGGACTCACCTGTAGGGCCACGAAAACACTATACTGACTATCTCAACACACTTTCACTGCTTCTGTCTTACACGGCACACTAAAATCAGAGGATAGTTCTGACGAGAGCAACACTGACAATGGTGTCAGCCTCTCTACACTCACAGAGAGACAACGACAAGTACACGTCAAAGATCTGCACACGCGAGTAGACTCACGCATTGGAAAGACGTACCAAGGACGCTAGAGGATTGAACAAGACAAGGAACAAACGGAAGAGATAGAAAATTACTGAAGAGATGCGGATAGACGAGCAGCAGAGAAAAGGAGCGATCTGCGAGAATTGCACGATAAAAGAGCAATTAGAAGTAAAGACACACCGACTTGCGAGGCCACGAGGGGAACATGCGTAAGCAGAAAGTAGATCTGAAGAGCACCTAAGCGTCCAAGCCATGATGAGAAGGTGGAAGAACGCACGACGAGGATACACCGCCACAGGAAGATTAGAAGAAAATGCGCAGTAGCGCTGACACTTACACCACAAATCAAAGAGACGAGTTATTCCGCTACGCACGCTAGTACGACTCAATGAGGCGTGCAATACGAAGATGCCGAGGAGGTAAAAGTGGCGTATGAGCCGGATAGATTAAGAAGACAATATGAGAGTCAGACACGAGAGAAGTAGTATGAGAAAGAGATAGAAGTAGTGGATGGGTGTTACACACCGGGAGACATATAGATGTAGAGCCGAGTATAAGAGATGACGGAGACCGGTCAAATGCGTAGGACAGATTGGGAGATCTCGCAGGAGATGATTAGAGAGCTAGAGCAGTGACTATCTGATTGTTTCGTTTGATCGCGCGAGGTAAAGAAGGATCCGTCAAGTCAGAGGCAAATCCACACGGAACCACTACACGGACGGAGGAACTCGCGAACGGCGGTCGGGGGCGGATCTGCGACGTTCCAAAGAACGGGACAAAGGAAAGATGGCGAGAGATGAGGACGTAGTTGAAGGATTGAGTGACATTTGGCACCCAAAATTTCCCTTTACAAACGATGAGGAAGATGTACGATGAGGAGAAGGAGATGAGGAATGTCGAGGATGTAATTGAAGGACATGAACGAATATGTAGGACGAAGCAGAGTGACCATCGGAGAGGGATGATGAAGTGAAAAATCGAGATGAATGCAGGTTATATGCGGAAGGATGAGGAAGAGGATAGACGAGAAGAGAACGAGTGTAGGAGAGTGTAGAGAGTATGAAGCGGGAGAGGTTAAATGGGAGGACCGGAGAACGAAAGGCCGAGGTAGTAAAATCGTCGGGGAACGGCTGATGATGAGAACAGAGAGAAGCAATGAGACACCAAGAGAAGTGATGAATTTGCGCGAGATAATGAGGAGAGAGAAGAAGGCAAGAGATAGTAGGGGAAAAGAGGGAGAGATGAGGAACTTGTGTGGCAAGGAAAGCAGAGATGGAGGAAAAGTGAGGACGATTGCTAGAAGAAGATGAGAAGGACAAGGAAGGAGAGAAGATGAGCGAATGAAGAATGATGAAGGTAGGATTTTGACAGGAGTATATGAAGAAGGATATAAAGATGAAAGCACGAAAACCTGGGAAGGATTTGAGATGATAGTATGATTATATAAGGATGCCAGAGTAGAGTTATGCGAGAAGTCAGGAAGAGATAGGAAGCTAGAAGTGTGAGAAGCAGGACAATGCGCCCGTGTATTGTTGTATTTATGGATACAGAGAGCACGAGGTTAGTGATTTGAAAGAGATCTCAACATGTCGAAATGATTAGTGTTCATAGACTGGTGTATGATATGTATGCGATGATGTAAGATGCGAGCAGATTGATTGAGGAGAGGTACGTAATCAAAGCCATGTTTAGAAGTAAAAGGAGTTGGACACCCAAGAGGCACAAAAGAGGAGAGTATAAAGGAGAGACATGAAGGATCGAATAGTGAAGAGGCTACAAAGAACTTTGCGATGAGTGTCAGATCCTTTACTAGGAGAGAGGAAGTGATGAAGCGAGACAAGCCAGAGTAGAGTATAGATGTTACAAGAATTAGGAGATGAGCAGATTATTATAGCAAATGTGGAAAGAAATAGAGGATGATGAAGAGACGCAAGATAGTAGTGCATCAATATAGGAATGAGTATGGAGATCGGTAGCAGTGACAGAGATGCAGGTGCAGAATAGAGGTATAAAAGAGAGATGAGGAAAGAGGAGATGAGGAAAAGAGGAGACTAGGAGGAAGGGCTGTAGGAGAGACACATAGAACTGAGAGAGAGAGTGTACTGATAGGAGTGCAGAGAGAGGAGGGATTAAGGCGCGACACTTGAGGATAGAGTGAGGAGTGAGGAGTGCCTTAGCCAGAGTGGAATCGACGTGAAGGAAGCATGCAGGTCACCACAGAGACTGCGACTGGTGAGACGGTAAGTCACCGCAAGATGGAGCTTGAATGGAGGAGATGGAGGCGAATATGAGGAGGAAAGAAGAGAAATGAACATGAGGAGTAGACGGAAGAGAGATAGTAAGGTCTAGATGAGGAGTAACTATCCAGAGAAACTGAGCGCGCTATGGTCATAGGAGACGGAAGGATGAGTATAGAATGAGGAAAGAGGAGATGAGGAGGAAGAGCAATGAGGATGAAGACAAGTTGAGAAATGAGAATGAGAGGTATTAGGAAGACATCAAGGAGAGAAGAGGAGACATACACGAAGAAGAGAGAATGACCTGAGGAAGAGAGGGATCACTCTGAGGGATGATTAGGCGATAAAGATGGAGATCGAGCAGTATGAGAGGAAGACAGGAGATGGAAGATTGAGGAAGTACTATGCAGGATTATATTACAAAGTACACAGTTTAAAATGAGAAGAGAGGAGACAACATTTATTGAAAGAGTATATGGAGATGATATGAGCAAAAAAGATACGAAAGACTTAACAGACAATGCGTAGTGGCGAATGGTATGTAGACAAGAGACTCTATCACAATGAGAAGACAAATAGATGATATATAGAGACAGAATGCTGTACGAACAGAACAGTATCACGCAAGCGAATGTGTGGTTGAAGAGAGCAATGCTTGACGATAAACAAGATGAAGCGCTTCATGAGACGGACAGAGATCTGCTAAAGTTGCTAGATCGTAAGAGAGAGCACACACGTATATTACCAATTATTGTCAAAGAGCAAGTATCAGGATCTCGCAAACTAGTTTTATGAGCCTATCACACTTTCTATCTTCGAGAAGAACAGCTCAACTTTTTCTTTTATTCCTCTTCTCAAATAATGAGCATGTGTTAGATTCATCTAGCTGCACTTAATATGACTATGAATTTCAAAACAAATTGCTATCGTTATTATTCTGAGAACTTATGAGATTTATATGGTTGCCTATTCCTATATTAAGCCTCTATTAATAGTCTTCTGTACTGTTTTACTGATTATACCATGAAGTCTACAATATTGTCTTGATACAAGTAGAATAAATCAGATTCAGATGTTCTAGCAATGACTATCGTGGATAGACACGTACAATTCGTTACAAAATTTCCACTCCACATGTTTGTCCTAACAAAAAAGCAGTCCTTCAGAGAATTGCTAGTAATAATACAAAGGTCAGAATGATTAACAGACGACATTGTAAGCAGGAGTTCAGGACGAGTTCTATTGAAGTTTTTGTGGCTCATGTTGAAGGAGCACAGACTTGAGCGAAATCCCAGGAAGTATCAAGTGACGTATATACATTTAACAAGCTATCACAGATTACAGATACACAAAAGAGAGTATGGACACGAAAGGATGAGCTTACTTGCATGTTAGACAGATCTCACCCAAACACCCAGACAACTCACCCACAAATCAGGCCTTCTATAAATACACACAGAGCAAAGCGAAACAAACGCACGAGAAATCACGCGTCGCCCAGGAAGGTTCCATCAGAGCGAGAGGATCATGAACCCGCAAAACAGATACCAATCTGAGCAGAGGACATGAGCAAGTCCGAACAGCGGACCGAGCGAGCGAGGCAGCAGGAGGATCCGTGAGTAGCGAAACTGAGGTTCCAAGCAAGACCCGCTGAGAAGAGGTCCGGTCTCTGCAGCGGATCTGTTCCGACACACACATGTTTGGAGACTCTTAAAAGCCTTATTGATGAAAACTGAACGACCTTCGCTTGGCAAAAACCCGCACACAGCATCCCTAAATTTGAAAAGCATAACAGTAAAGCTTCAAAAACAAAGGAATTAGGGTTTTTATATTTAAAACAAAGCGTCCTTCACACCGCATGCTAGTCGTGTGGCGTGCACAAAATGGCTAGGTCACCAAAACGTTACAGTCCTTCTCGATCTTAGACAAGCGGAAACTTCTAAGTTAGAGCGAGATTCAACAGACAATTCACAAACGCGAACTATTACAGCATACAACTGCATAGAGAACAGTAGATAAGAAAATATTATTATAACATCTAATCCACTTTACCACATCAGTTTTACTGTTACGTAGCGCACACGGACTAATCTGACATTTACTGTCAATAATTCAAAAACCCACTCTCAGCACCTCGCCTAGAGCCTTCTAAAGCTGCTTCATGTACGGAAGATGAAACGGCGCGTTGCACTAGAACAATATACTTATCTTCAATGCAGACTCGTCCATGAACAAACATCCCATCGAGTTTTATTGACCATACACTAGCTATAGATCTACTAATATAAGTTCTATGACCGATGTACTTTAACAACCTGGAATGAACTCATCTTTTATCAGTACTATTCATATGATATATCTACTTTGTATATGATATATAACTAGTGCTCATACAGAGCCCACCATGCTAGAGTCGCACACTATTTCGTCAAAAAGACGTCAATTTCCTTTAACAATGTCCTGCGGATGATCTGAGAATAAAATTGCGAGACATAACACCAATCATTAGCAAAGATATATTCGCGTCAGCAAGTGAGCTTTGAAGAAAAGCAAAACTGCACAAGGCAGGCTTTTTTTAGGACAAATCTCCAGTGTCAGTAGCTCAAGTCAAACGCTCTATATCGATTCTTTGTATCGTAAGTTAATTTATCCGTATTAAAACCAAGGCCTTCAATTTGTGACCGTACGTTGGCATCAGGTAGGCAGATTATAAAAGAGCGCATCCAAGGCGATTCTTATTTCAACTAGGGTGTGTACTGCCCATAAATTATCTCATCGTGTCTTGAGCGCTTGCCAAATGCGAGACAGTAACCTGCTAGTCATTTAGTTAACATAGATGGAGAAATTGTTTTTACCATAACAAACGATTGCGAATGATTTCACCAATAATCCATTGTGAGCTCAAATTAGACTAACTTGAATAAATAGACAATAAAATAGGGATTTAGACGAGCAAATAAGGGAGATAGGAGGACATCAAGCTATAATAGCAAGTAATCACTAAAATAAAAACAATTAAACATGATATGTCGATTGTTTATAAACTTAAAATTTGAATGACAAAGAGAGTAGTATTTTTTAGCTACCTTTATGGTTATTTATTGCTATAACAGAAATAACAGGAGAGTGCTTATTTTGCAGTTGCGGTCAAGGAGTATGAAGAGTTGGGGCCGCCGGGCCAGAATGCTGAACCACTAATCTAAAAGCGTAGAGGCCAGACAGCGAAACTTTATAAAAAAACAATCAACCAATCCCCCATCGCTGAAGCAATCTAAACTTCCACAGTCCCGTACTAAACCAGGGTGTGTCTAAATTAGACCTGTTGTTCCATCTGAGATTCGCCCTGACAACAGCGGTCTAGAACCACTGTTTAGGGCCATCGTATATACCAGCCGGTCAAACCAGGGACTAAACGAGGACCAAACAAGGTCTTAATGAGCTCACTCGCTTCCGGGTCCCGTCTGTCGAAAAAATACGGAGCGTCAGTCCGTTGTCCCGTAACAAAAACAAAGAATGTCGTAATTTTGATACAACACGAGTTAAAAAGGAACAGTGTGTAAACTTCTGGAGGAGGAAAGTCACTAAACAAATGAGGGATAATGTGTTTTTTCAGCCTGTTATTGTATCATCGGGTCTCTCAAGCTAAGCAGGATGAGGCCTGGTCGGTGTCTGATGGGAGACCACTACAGATGTTGCCAAGGCTGAAGGTAAACATATTATACCACATTGTAAAAAGTCATGAGGCCAATAAGTTACTATACTTTAAATGTTTGTGTTTATATAACATGACAAGTCAAATACGTTGAACTTAAACTTTTAAGTTAGAGAGAGAGAGAGAGAGAGAGAGAGAGGAGAAGAGAAGAGAAAGGGGAGAGAGACAGATAAGAGGGAGAGAAAGAAAGAAAGAGAAGAAATGGAAAAGAGAGAAAGAGAGAGAAGAAGAAGAGAGAAAGAGAAGAGAAAATGAGAGAAAAAAGGAGGGAGGGAGAGAGGGAGCGAGAGAGGGAAAGAGGGAGAGAAGAGATGGAGAAAGGAAGAGAGAGAGAGAGAAAAGAGAAAGAGAGAGGGAGAAGAGAGAAGGGAAGGGAGGGAAAGAGAAGAAAGAGAGAGAAGAGAGAGGAGAGAGGGAGAAAGGGAGCGGTAGAGAGAGGGGAGAGAGGGAAAGAAGAGATGGAGAAGGAGGAGAGAGAGAGAAAAGAGAGGAGATGGAGGAAGAGAAAGAAAAAAAAAACAGAGAGAGAAAGAGAAGAGAGGAGAGAAAGAGATGGGAGAGGGGGAGAAAGAAAAGAGCAGTAAGAAAAAGAGGTAGGGAAACTAGAGAAAGAAGAGAGTGAGAGAAAGAGGAGAGAGAGAGAGAGAAGAGCAAAAAAAGAAAAAAGATAGAGACAGAGAGAGGAAAGAGGAAATTCTCTCATTGACAGTTAAAAGCTGTGCTCTGATTGGCTGAGCCTGGGTGGTCCACTCCAGTTTTACTTTGCTTTTCTGTAAAAAACAGGCTTTCAAGATGTAATTAAAGCCCAAAATGAAAAAAAAAAACTGTATGTGGATATGAACCATGTGTCAAAGGACTTGTGAGAGAGGAAATTTAAAAAGCTTGTAAGTCAGGTACCGCTGCTTTAAATGTAACTGAATAGATGCCTACATGTGGAATATTATTGGTGAAAGAGTTACATCTCCATGGAGACAAGCAGGTGTCCAACAACGCACCAAAAAAGTTACATACTGTGCCTTTAAGATTAAATATCATTGTTTGTAGTATGGGAAAATTATAAGGGGACTAAATGGCTGCTTTCACACTTTGTCGATTGTTTTTTGTTTAGTCCAGGTTTAGTTCTTGATATCGTTTTAGTCCGGTGTTATAGTCCTGTTTTAGTCCCACTTCAGTCTTGTTTCTGTCCCGCTTTAGTCATGATTTAGTTCTTGGTTAGGCTTATTTTGGACCCCGTTTCAGTTCAAAGTTTAGTCCTGTTTTAGTCCTGGTTTAGTTCTTGGTGAGTCCTGTTTTAATCTGGTTTATTTCTTGGTCAGTCTTAGTTTAGACTCGTTTTATTCCCTTTTTAGTTCTGCCATTCAGCTCTTGCTTAGCCCCACTTTAGTCCTATTTCAGTCCTGTTTTCGGTCCTGTTTTAGTCCGCTTTGGTCCTGCTTTAGTCCTGGGTTAGGTCTTGGTTTAGTCCTGTTTTAGTCTTGTTTTACTTCTTGTTAGTCTTATTTTAGACCCGTTTTATTCCCTTTTTAGTTCTGCATTCAGTTCTTGCTTAGCCCCGCTTTAGTCCTAGTTCAGTCCTGTTTTCGGTCCCGCTTTGGTCCTGCTTTAGTCTTGGGTTTAGGTCTTGGTTAGTCCTGTTACAGTCCTGCTTTAGTCTCAGTTTTCATCGTCTGAGTACAAGTGTGAACACAGCCTTATTCACAAAGAAACACAAAACAAACCGGGGAACTTACTTGCTATTGGATAAAACATCAAAAGTGGCATAAATTGGAGAGAAAATTTAAACAATTAAACTTTTTATCGTTAGAATTCAGCAGATAAACACAGAAGCAGAAGCAAGATGGCCACTCTTAAGATGCCTTATGCATGCTAGTGGGGGATTAGGTTAAGTCCAACAAAGTCCAAACAATCTCACCTGAACCAAAATGCAGCAGCAGAATTATCAACAGAGCTCTGGTTTTTCTCTCTTTCTTCATCCTGGCGCCACAGTGAGGAAGACCATTGAGAAATATGACGAAAAGTGAATCAAAATGTGGTGAAAAATTAAGTTAAAGTTGAGTTTGGAGGAGCCGAGGTGCAGCGAGGAGAGGTAGATCCTTACGGGGCTAATCCAGTGACGCAGCCTGGGCGTGCGGTGTGTTCGAGGAGCGGAGGAGATTTGGACGTCTGTGAATGAGAAGAAGAAGAGGAGAGAGAAAGAGAAAGAGAGAGAGAGTCACACCTTGTAAATCATGTGATGGAGTCGAAGCAGCAGTGTGAGGATCTGAGGAAAAAGCACAGGTTAAAATGGATTAGTCTTTGTTCATGCTTTACTAAGGCTAATTAACAAGTTAATAATGTAGTGGCACCTTTTATTAACTATAACTTAAGTCGAGATGAATAGTAAGTATATCGCCTACAATGTAATACTTCTGCTGTAGTTTACACGTAAGAGAAAAATATTGTTTTTCATATGTCATGTTTTTTTTATATATAAAATAGGGTCTTTTAAGAAGAAAATGTGCAAAATTGCACATAACCGAATCAGCCAAAACAAAAGATTAAACTTGATTCATTTTGTTGACATAGTAGATAAGAAAGCTTTTACCGAGGGGAGTTTGAATATCTTCTTACGTTTTTTAATACATTCCATCTGACTGAAAATGTAATAAATCAGACTTTGAATATGGTTATTCATAAATACTTTTGATAAAAAACCTTCAAAATCGTGTTCGGTCCAAGACTGTAAAGTGTGATAGGAGACGCTTTAGAGCAGGCTCTCAAACTAGAGGCCGGGGGCCAAATGCGGCCCCTGAGATGATTTCTGATTAGTATAGATTGTGGCCTGTCAACAGAGGGATTTTTGGTCATCGTCACTTTCTGCCCCACTGCGCCTGTATTATACAGAAAGACCCGCTCTCTGTCTGCTTAGCTGGCGAAACTTCTTTGAATAAAACAGTGAAACTGGACAAGATCAGCTGTTTGGATCAGGTCTGAACCGGTCGTCGTTTTTTCACCTGTATGTATGGATCGTAGGGTCGAATTTCATTCAAAAATGTTCATTTAGCAGCAGAACTTTTGTTTTCATACAGTGATAAGCTGACAACTGTGGTTTTTCTACTTGTTTCCCCAGTTTGTGTCTATGAACTCTCTTTCTGCAGGTGGGAGTATAAAAGAATGAATGTGAACATATTTTATATGATATATAACATAGTAGGGGTGTGCATTGCCTCTTTTCTGGCATACAATACGTATCACGATACACTTCACGATACTATATATCACGATACAGAGGCCTGATATATCGCCAAATCGATATTAACATAGTCAGAGCAACATTTTAAAATGCGGCCCTTGATCATCTCTAACTTCAATCATTTTGGTCCCAACTGCATCAGAGTTTGCGATAGTAGCTTTTTTCTTTTCAAAACTCAGTAAACTTGTTAGAAAATGGGTCTTTTATGGATTGGCATCGATAATCAATCCCAGTATCACATCGGTGCATCACTAATTTTGATCTCTCAATTTATCAATTAATTGCCGAGCCCTAGAGCTCACTGACATGTTTGTTTGTAGAAGTAGCTCTCTGTCTGGAGGAAACGGTTGGAGTTAGTCTTGTTAGTAGTTCATGTGTAAGTGAAGTTTTACTGTTACACTTGTGAAGTGTTGCTCAGATGTTGCTCAGATGCCGCTGTCGCTTCCAGAATTCACACATTTAATTATAATCTGTGACGTTTATTCAGTGTTTGAGGCAAATGACGCACAAAAGCAGAGACAGAAATAACCCATGAAGCTCACAGATGTAACACCTCTCCACAGATCTGACCTGGCGCACGTCCTCATAGTGTCACCTGCTTCTTTTTGTATTTATAGATTTCATGTTTGAGTTAAACAAAAGATTAATGAATTCATTGTTTGGGAGTGAGTCAGAATCCTGAGTTCAGCCTGGTCAGACGGAGAATTTTTGTTATGTTCAAGAGTTAGTGAAGTGAGTGTGGCCTGAAGAAACCTACCCAGACACAGGGAGAACATGCAAACAGGCTGGAACAAAGCCTGTCAAGACTTTATTCACTGTGTTCTTAAGTAGTTTTCTTAAGTATCTGTACTTTTCCTGAGTATTACAAAATCTGGCCACTTATTAACATACATTTTTCAAGAAGTATCAGTACTTTCTACTCCCAACATTTTAAAAACCTTTAGTTAAGTTACTTTATAAGCCCATTTCCCCTCTAAACACCAGAGCAGAGCAGATTTACTGTAAAGCCAATCTCACACTTCACAACATTATAAACCAACTTTATACACTGCAAAAAAATGTTTTTAATGTTTTAAAACCTGGATTTTACTCTTTTGGTAGTTGTTGTTGTTGTTGTTAACTTGAAGTACCCAGATCATATAACTTGTTTTGATGTGTTTTCTGCTTTGTTTCAATAAATTTATATTTCAAGCCAATTTATTTGCTAATAAAATATGAGTATTTTGAACAGGAAAAAAGTTAATGACCTGGAAATAGACAAAATTCGCCACAAAATCCAACCTTTTTTAAGCTGTGTGCTATTAGCTGAATGTGTTTTCTGGTAGAGCTGGGCAATATATCAAATTTTAGATAATATTGTGGTAGTTGTTTTGAAGATATGCAAAAATGGAATATATCGTTTATAGTAACAAAGACTTTAAAAATAGCTCTTTAATGATGCAAATGAAGAAAGTCACAACATTATAAATGTTCAAATAATTGTAGAAGGTGATATTTTAGTCAACCTTAGTTACCAATTTTTTTTAATAAAACAGAACTCACACTGGGGTGCACGGTCGCAGAGTGGTTAGAGCTCTGGCTTCACAATAAGGAGGTCGTTGGTTCGACTCCCGGGTCGGACCATGTCAACATCTCACGATCTCTCTGAGTGGAGTTTGCATGTTCTCCTCGTGTCACCGTGGGTTTTCTCCGGGTACTCCGGTTTCCTTCCACCTCCAAAAACATGCATGTTTAGGTTAATTGGGCATCACTGTAAATTTCCCTGTGAGTGAATGAGAGAGTGAATGTTTGTCTGTCTAACTCTGTGACGAGTTGGCCACTGTCCAGGGTGTTCCCCGCCTAAGGCCCAAAGTCACTGGGATAGGCTCCAGTCACCTCGACCCCTAACGGGATTAAGCGGTAGAAAATGAATGAATGAATGAATGAATGAAGAACGCACATTGCAAATGTTTTCTTGGTATTTTTTTTTTACTTGAAAATCTCATTTAGCAGCATTTGTTTTTTATGATTAGTATTTTTGCATAGAAACTCTGACTTTGTTTGTGGGGGCAGTTTGGGTCAAAAATTTTGTCAAATTAATTCATAGCACATCTTGAGTCGACCAAAAATGTCTTTAGTCGACTACAGCCTATTTTTTCTAACCATTAAACTTTACTATACTTAAATATGTGTTTGAACATTTTCCGGTTGGTTTAAGACATTATCGTCTTCATGTCGTAATCAATATATCCTATCCAGGTTTTATAATAGACACATGAATCAGACTGGCCTAATCACTGTTAAAAGTTACTTGAGCTAAAAATTGTAGCTTTCATCTCCTTTAGACTGAAGAGTTAAGATGCCTCTAAGTATTTAGTATTGTAAGCCGACATTTATTTTTTACAAAGAGTATGTCTTTTCGCAAATATCACTTCTATTCTACTTTGGATCACTCCTAAATAAATTAGGGATTACATTTAGGATTGAGTTAATTTAACAATTGTTTGTGTTAAAAACTTACCTCAGTCTTGTGATGTCATAGTTTTTAGAGAGACGATTATGTTGGAGAGAGAATATTTGGGATTAAACTCGGGGCGAACTGAAGACAGATTATAGAAGAGTGAATGAGTCAGTAGATCAGAGCAGAATCCACCTGTTCAACAACAAAACAAAAGTTCAACTGAGAGACAAACTAATCCAGGCCAGAGAGACAAGACCAAGTCGGATCCCAAGTAGAAAGAGAGACAAGACCAAGTCCCAGGTCAAAGAGAGACAAGTCTAAGTCAAGTCCAAAGTCAAAGAGAGACAAGTCCAAGTCGAGTCCCAAGTCAAAGAGAGACAAGTCCAAGTCGAGTCCCAAGTAGAAAGAGAGACAAGACCAAGTCCCACGTCAAAGACAGGCAAGACCAAGTCGAGTCCCAGGTCAGAGATAAGTCCAAGTCAAAGAGAGACAAGTCCAAGTTAAAGAGAGACAAGTCCAAGTCAAGTCCAGAGTCAAAGAGAAACAAGTTCCAAGTCAAGTCCCAAGTTAAAGAGAGACAAGTCCAAGTCAAAGAGAGACAAGTCCTAGTCCCAAGTTAAAGAGAGACAAGACCGAGTCAAGTTTGAGTCAAGGAGAGACAAGTCCAAGTCAAGTCTCAAGTCAAAGAGAGACAAGTACGAGTCAAGTCTCAAGTCAAAGAGAGACAAGTCCAAGTCAAGTCCAAGTCAAAGAGAGACAAGACCAAGTCGACTCCCAGGTCAGAGATAAGTCCAAGTCAAAGAGAGACAAGTCAAGTCAAAGAGAGACAAGTCCAAGTCAAGTCCCAAGTTAAAGTGAGACAAGTCCAAGTCAAAGAGAAACAAGTTCCAAGTCAAAGAGAGACAAGTCCTAGTTCCAAGTTGAAGAGAGACAAGACCGAGTCAAGTTTGAGTCAGAGAGACAAGTCCAAGTCAAGTCTCAAGTCAAAGAGAGACAAGTCCAAGTCAAGTTCCAAGTCAAAGAGAGACAAGACCAAGTCGAGTCCCAGGTCAGAGATAAGTTCAAGTCAAAGAGAGACAAGTCCAAGTCAAAGAGAGACAAGTCCTAGTCCCAAGTTGAAGAGAGACAAGACCGAGTCAAGTTTGAGTCAAAGAGAGACAAGACCAAGTCGAGTCCCAGGTCAGAGATAAGTCCAAGTCAAAGAGAGACAAGTCCAAGTCAAAGAGAAACAAGTTCCAAGTCAAAGAGAGACAAGTCCTAGTCCCAAGTTGAAGAGAGACAAGACCGAGTCAAGTTTGAGTCAAAGAGAGACAAGTCCAAGTCAAGTCTCAAGTCAAAGAGAGACAAGTCCAAGTCAAGTTCAAGTCAAAGAGAGACAAGTCCAAGTCAAGTTCCAAGTCAAAGAGAGACAAGACCAAGTCGAGTCCCAGGTCAGAGATAAGTCCAAGTCAAAGAGAGACAAGTCCGAGTAAAGTCCCAAGTTAAAGATAGACAAGTGACTTGAGAGTCAAGTCCGAATCAAGTCTCAAGCCAAAGAGAGACAAGTCTGAAACAAGTCCAAGCCAAAGAGAGACAAGTCCGAGTCAAAGAGAGACAAGTTCCAAGTCAAAGAGAGACAAGTCTATTTATTGATTTTTTATAAATTATCCCATTGAATATACATTTCTGATCACAAAAAGTGAGAAGGGAGAAGCATCAAATCAGCTCAAGTCACATAGCTCCAAGTCCAGGTCAAGTCCCAAGTCCTCAAAAACAATAACTGAAGTCTGGCTCAAGTCCACATTTCTGCCAAGTGGTAAGAACACTTCAATAATCGCTGTTTATACAAATTACTTGCCACGACATTTTAGTTTTGATATGAGGGACCATGTCTGCTGCTGATTGGCTCTGTCGTCTGTCAATCACACCCACCTGAACTCTCTCTACACTAGTGTCAGTCACAGTGAAGCAGCTCCATATGTCTGTTATGTAATCCTCACCACAGCTCAGAGTTATTCTGGTGAATGGTCGACTACGGCAACACCACTGGGTCAAACCGGAGACACTTTTAAATCCTCTAATATCATCACTCCTGCTCAGTTCACTGATCTCATACACTTTCTTCAGCTTAAAAATGACCATCAGAGACTATTGTTTTATCTCATTCATAGGTCTGTGATCAGTTAGGACTTTTGATTTTCAAAAACCTATTTGAAAACACTTTATATAATAACTGCACTAGAATGAGCATCAAAACTGTCTTAAGGGTGCTCTGTGTAACTTTCTGAATGTGAAAAAATACACAATTTGCAAGAATTTTAAAGTTAAAACCAGACTTTGGACATTCTGAATGGGTCTAATACATTTTATGCCATATTGTGAAAACCTACAGCTACAGCAAGCACTTTTCTACAGAAGGGTTTTCGGTCTACGTCACTTTCCACTTTACTCCACATGCTTTATGCAGAAAGAGCCGCTGTCCGTCTGCTTGCTGGGAAAACTTCTTTGAATAAAACAATGAAACGATACAAGAGCAGCTGTTTGGATCAGGTCTGAACCGGTCTGACAGACGTCTGTCTCCTGAAGCTTTTTCACCTGAATGTAACTTGTAAGGGTCGTAGGGTCGAATTTAATTCACAAATGTTGACTTAGCAGCAGAACTTTTGTTTTCTCACAGTGATAAACTCTTGTAGTTACTGACAGCGGTGTTTTTTGACTTGTTTCCACTGTTTGTGTCTATGAGCGGAGGCTCTTTCTGCAGGTCTGGTGTGCCGCATCACCTGTGTTGATAAACAAAAAAATCTCTCTATAGAAACAAACATGAGTGGGCCTCCACCAAATAAGTAGGCTAACAGTCCATATTGTGACTGTACAAGCCTGTTCAAAGCAAAGAAACAAATTTGTATTATTTATTTATTGCAACAAAGAAATGTAAATGGCAAAACATGCTTTTATTCAAGTCTATTTTTGGTTAAAAAGTTTGCACCTCTAAGAAAACCTTAATAAAGACTTATTTAATCATGAGCAAATGAATAATATTAGATAAAAAGTTTTATTAAGGCTTAATAACTGCTTAATTACTCTGACCCTTATTCTCTAACCCTCAATCCATAATTTTGCTGTTTAATGAAGTAGTTACGGAGTCTTAATAATAATGAAATTTATTAATTCACCCTTTTGTTCGTGAATAAACTTCATTTAAGCTTTACTAAGGCAAATAAGCTGTAGATATGATAAAGTAGTGTCATTGATTCTATATTAGCCTATATTTATACTAAATAATCTTGGGAAGTCCTCAGAGACGACTGGTGTTGTGATTTTGGACCATACAAAAATAAATTGATTTGATTTGATTTATTTCCAGGTATTTACATTTTTAGTAGTTAATAATTAAAAATGTCTCCCTCTAATTAAGCTCAAGGTCACATAACAATGAAGTATTAAACTTGTAGAAAGAGAGTTAAATTTACTCAAAGCAACATATATCAATATTTTCATCTAATTTTTGAGTTTAAATTGCAGTGACTGGTTAGAACGCCATTACAGTGCAAATATTGAAGGTTATGTGCTATTATTTTACATTTAGAAATCAATATTCAATCTGAAACTATCAAGTAAGTATGTTTTTCAAGATCTGAACATTTGTAAACATTTAATACATTACCATATTGTAATGCTGTACTGCGAAACATTCCAGGCCTATTGACCCTATTTTGTCCCGCCTACTTTTCTAGGACGTGCACTTCCTGTTTAGCTGCATTTAGCCTGTAGATTTCAGTCGATGGGTTTATTTTAACTGTCACTATATTTAATAAAATTGCCCCACAAGACAGACAAACAAACCCGTTAGCTATCTTAACAGAGCTAAACAGGAAGTGCATTTCCAAGCCAAGTGGGCGGGACAAAATAGGGTCAATACAACAACCTCATCTCCATGGAGACGAGCAGGCGGCACACCCTCCTGCTCCATTAGCATTAGCAGATGTTGTCGGCTCGTCCCGTTTGGCGCTGTGGTGATGGTTTAATTTTAGAGGAGCGCCTGGACAGATGGGAACAAGAGGATTAGCATGCTAAGCCCTTGTCATCTGCTGCTAGCGCTAACGGCTAACAGCTAACGGCTAAGCACAAGGTGGATTGTAGTGAACCTGCCTGGAGACAAGAGTGTGATTGATGGAGCAGGTATTTGGTAAAGTAAATAAATTCAGTACATTACATTTTTCAATTTATATAGAAAAAATAATTTACATAATTAATTTGATTTAAAAATGCTTTTCAAGATTTGGACTGAGGCAAAATTATAAAAACACCTGATAAAATGTCTCTGTGCAGTTTGCTTGTTTTTGTTCAAAATAATACATCCTGTGTATACAACCATTTCCTGTTCAATTAATTTCTATGAGGTTTTCACTACATCAGTTTAAAACAAATAAATACTCTTTAGATCAGACAGTTGTGGTGAATTTTACAGAAAACATGTTAAAGACTTTACATATTAGAGGAATATTTCGCCAAAGAGACATGATGATTGTGTCTAAACGCTAACAGGAAGTGGTCATATGTACAGAAGTTAGCTATTTTGAACAAACACAAACCAACTGAAGTTCTGTGCACAGAGCCAATTGTCTTTTTTTGATCTAGAGAGAGTTTAATTTGTAGATGAAAAATTACACACAAATGACACAGCTTTGTGGGTAGACTGCTAATCCAGGGCCACAACAAACAAACAGTACTGTGGAAAATGTTCTGTTTTATTAACATTATTGTGCTCAATGGGATAAACTGTTCCTGCCTAAGTTTGTCATCTTTGAGGTTTTGTAAACGTGAAAATGTTTTTGAACTCTGTACCAAACTAATTACATGAATGTCATATTTCTTGTATTTTCCAGTGAAATACAACTTATGAAACAGGTTGTAAATGGGTTAATATTTCACATAATTTTCAAGCATAAAAGTGTGTAGCGAACTGTACCAGGCAGGAGACGCCATAGCTCAGTTAATTTGTGTTCTGTACTTGTGGCTTCAATAAAAGACCTGCTGAGAACTGCTGCTTGGTCTTTGGTCTTTGCGTAGCTGCCTTCCTGAAAAGAATTTCTATGGTACCTGTAGTTGTCCATGCAAGTGCCAACATCACTGACAAAGCACCTCGCTGTGTTGGAACCAAGCGGCTGTGTGGCTGCATTTTGTCTCTGGAAGTGTCACAGTCAAGGCCGTCCCATGTGCCTCGCAGCTCTGGAGCAGAAAAACAGGGCGAGGACAGTAAAAAAAAAAAAAAAAAAAAAAAAAACTCCATGAAGTTGTCCCCCATCAAACACACATCTACACAAAAACTACCAATCGTTTGCTTCAGTTGAGCTGCAAAAAGTTTTGCTTGTGCTGCTTTAGTTTTTGAGTGAAATCGTAGTGATATTTATATGTCAAATTGAGGCAAAGCAGCCTCTCGGGACGCTTAAAAAAGCTCCACGATTCAAAATGCTGTTAATTGTAAAATGTAGATGCACCGATCCAACTTTTTTAGTTCCGATACCGATTTCGATACTTTGGCTTAAGTAGTTGCTGATACCCGATATCAACCGATACTAGTGTAAGGACTGAAATACCTTATTTTTCTAATCAAAGCATAAGATTTTTGGTTATGTAGTGTCATCTAGTGCAAGTCACAACTTATTAACTTAATCTGAACAAAACGTCAAACATTATGAGAAGTTTTGGATCAACATCAGCCAGTAAATTTGTCTCTTTATGTCCAATTAAAGGCACAACAATGGTATCGGCTGAACCGATATCAGCCGATACCCGATCCAGCAAAATTGCCTGGATCGGCACCGATATCCGATCCCAGTATCGGATCGGTGCATCCCTAGTAAAATGACTGATGCAGATTTGGAGCCGTTTTTTTAAGCTTTCTGAAGGGCTGCAATGCTTTATATGACTAATAAACAAATCATTAATAGCTCAAAAACTAAAACAGCACAAACGATTGACAAAGTTTTGTGTGGATGTTCATTTGATGGGGGCCAACTTCACAAAGATAGTAAACACACTCCTCATTGTTTTAATCATGTAAATCTCATATTTGTATCCTAAAAACATAATTTTATTGTAGTGGCTCATATTTTTTCAACAAAAATAGACAAATATATCACTGACATGAAGTTTGTTTTAGAAAAAGGACATTACCTAAAACGTTTCTCGTCAAACGCTGAAATCTAATGAAAACAAGCAATTTCAAATGCCTATAAAAGAGAACGGAATAATGTAGAATAACAATTATTTCTTTAAATGAAGTAGACACTTGTGGGTCTCATTAGATGTAGGCTACAACATGTCATGATTCCAGTTTTTTTTTTTGTGGAGCTGTGAATATTGTTTAAAATTATCAAAAAGGCCTGGCAGAGAAGCAGGGTCAAAGTGAGGACAGGGCTGGTAGTGAAAGGTGCAGCACACAGGTGAGTTTTTTACAGTTCAGAATCACATTACAGCAGTGAGAGTGGAAGTGAACACATCTCATTAACTCGTATCATCTCATTACTGCGGCAGCTGTCAGTATCAGAGACATTTTGTTCTGTGTGTGGACTGTAACAGACTGTGAGGCTTTAATGACACAAACAATGACACAGCACAAATATTAAGACCCCAGCTTAAAGGTTACAATTGTTTACAGAGAGCTTTAGTGACATCTGGTGGCCATATAAAATCATGCAATACTTGATTATTAAAATAAAAAAAATTCAAATGTTTAATGTCTTGTGCACAAGTTATTCTAAACTCAGGCCTCAAGAAAGTTAGTTACATCACTTCAGGATTATTTTGTGTGTAAACCTGTTTATCTCAAATAAATTAAATTGTACAGGTTTGTCTCAAACAATACAATATCAGGAAATGTTCAATATTTTTGGTAAATCGATTCTGAAAGTCAAAGCAGTGTTGAATTTAGATTTGTGACACATGTAGTGAAATAATTCCATTCAGGGCCAGAAAATGTATTTTTATGTTCCATTTTCCTTTCCAGAATTTTCATGACTGTACAAACCCTGGAACAAGAAGTAAATGGACCTCCTTCTGTTTCTAAGCTGTTTTACATCAGTTTCGTGTTTTACAAAAACAAAATGTGAATTTCTCATGTACATACGTTATAGTTTATTTCTAAATACATAGAAAAAAACGCAATAGGTCTACGTTAAAACCAGTGAAATAATCTACATCAGCTAAAGCGACTCAAATTGGGATTAAAAATGTCAATCCGAGTCATTTTAAGACTTAAAAGTTTTTGCAGTGAGTCATTCATTTACACATAAAGGAGTATTTTCTTAGTTTAATAAGAGAATTTTTACAATAATGCCTTAAATTACACATACTTACTTACACGCTTGTAAAAAAGATTAATAAATGAGTTTCAACCTTGTTAAATAAACAACAAATTAATTATCAATAATTTATTTAATGACTTTGCATGCTTTTAAGCTTTTTTGTTTTTTAAAAATCTAACTGCATGGAAAGCCAAGTCATAAGAATCAAAAGAAAATATTGAGCAAAAACAAAGTTATCACTTTTAAATTTTATTTCAGAAATTACCTTTATTGTTCCTTATTAACACATGAACACAAACAATCTTCATTTGTTCTTTCACTCACAACAGTCACACCTGCATCAGCGCTCGGCTTTTGTACAACATAAACTCTGAAGACGAGTCGTTTCTGAGAGTTAAAATAAATACAAAACATGCTAAATTACAACAAGCTTGGATTTCCAACCACGTTCTTAACCCCGAATCATTCAGTGAAGTGCTTGTGAACAGTAAAATCTCCGACAGTCTTTTCTCCACGCGTTTGCAGAGATAAAATGTGCTAAAGTTAAGATGTTGAACCAGTTTTATGGAGCTAAAGAAGAAGAAGAATGTGGCTCAGCTTCTGTTTGGTTTCACTTCCTCTTTCCGCCGCCGCCGTTTGCCAGGATCATCACCAGCCTCATGAAGATGTTCAGAGTGTCCATGTAAATCCCCATACACCTGCAAACAAACAAGATCAACGGTGATAATTATGACAGAGAATAAGTTATCTTTATTTATAACACACAGAATTTAAGTGCTTTACAAAGAGGAAATACTACAAACAAGCGATCAAAGAAACTCTTGGCATGTTTCATCAACCGATTTATTGACTAAAAAAGGGGGTGTGGCAAAAGCGTTGAAGCTAACCATTTATTTGACCCAAACTGTCAAATAAATAGTTAGCTACAGCTACTCATTTTAAATTATGTTTGAAGTGTGAAAAACATCGTGCTGTTCCAAAGATGTATGTGACCTGCGTATATTTCACTGCGTTTTTTCGCCCAGATTTTTACAATGTTTAAGATAATTATCTCTATCAATCATTGTCCTATCAACACGAAATAAAAACAGACAGAGTTTAGACTGTTTTCTGTGCGATTGAGTGCTCTACAAGTCTATATGTGGAAGAGACTTTTTACTACAGCAATATAAATCTCTATAATCCAAATTTGAAAACTGGACGACTAATACAGATTTTGATTCAATTGACCAAATTATCGACTGAACAACTACAGGACTAAAGCCCTACACACACAAAACATAGGTTTGGAAAAACCTGCAAAAAAGACATGTTAAAAAAAAAAAAAAAAAAAAAAAAAGAGCATTGGCTATGAGAATAAACTTGTAGCAGTTTGTGATTCAACTCATAATTTTATGAGAATAAAGTCAAGGATGTAATTGTAAGAAAAAGAAGTATAATTCTGATATTTGTGTGGGAAACAAAACTATATATTGGGAGCGGTGGTCCTCTGCAGGCATAAACACTATTGGTGATTTATTTGAAGGTGGTGTATTTTTATCTTACAATGAACTAATAAAAAGTATAACTTAACTGGTAAAACTTACTTCTGGCAATATTTACAGATAAGGAGTTGTATTAGTACAATACGGTGTGAACATGGTAATAATGATGTTACATCCTTTTTTGCACTTCCACCACAGAAATGTAAAGCCTATCAGTTTTATAAAACTGTTAACTCAATCACAAGTATTGATTCAGAAAGTCTTAAAACAGCTTGGCAAAAAGATTTGGGACGTGAGATTGAACCAGAGAGATGGGCAAAAATTTTATTTGAGTGTGGCAAATATGTACGAGAGATGCGAAGTAGATTAACGCACTATAAAGTCGTTCATAGATTTTATTTTACGCCTTCGAGATTGTATAGAATGAAACTGATGAGTGATGATTTGTGTCGGAAGTGTAAACAAGCAACAGGGACTCTTATTCACTGCCTCTGGGAATGCACAGTCATTAATCCTTTTTGGACACAAGTTCTAAATGTTTTGAGTTATTGGTTTGGTTCAAATATACCGCCTTCACCAGATCTTTGTTTACTGGGAGACAAGGGGTGTCTTAAAAATGTTTCTAAAACAGATTTTTCTGTCATTTCTGTGGGACTGATAACAACTTGTCGGATTATTTTGAGACATTGGAAGACCCCGAAGGCCCCAACAGTGAAAGAATGGGCTCAGGCAATGACTGAAACTGCATCTTATGAAAGTATGTTGAACAGATTCAATAACACTATGAATGAAGATAAAAAAGTGACACCATGGGATACTTTCTGGGACTATATAAGGTCTGATACCATGGAAAATGTACAGGACATTTAAATATTATTCCAAGGGACAAGCCAAGACCATTGTATACACTACTGCTCGACTCTTGTATGACTTGTGAATTGTAACACCATGTACCAAGTGTGTGAAACAGAATAAAAATTTGAATTTCAAAAAAAAAGAAAAAGAAGTAATATTTTAAAAAGCATATTTTTTGGAGAATAAAGTCAAAGCCATAAATAAATAAATAAAATTTTTGTGCTTTGACTTTATTCTAGTTTCTAATTTTCTGTTAATCGTCCAAGTCTCTGAAAATGTTTGTAAACTTTTCCTTAAATTTTACCTCCTGTAATTCACTAAACTCAAGATGCCCTCAGGTAATTCTAATCCGGTGTGAAAGCGTATGTCTGTGAATCTGTAAATTGTAATTTCATGACTCTGCACCTATTTTTTTTTTTATTATTTTTAGCTTTGGATCATTCTCCAATCAATTTGATGTGTTTTTTTAACAAATAAAAAGCTGAACATTCAACAAACTACAATAAAATACTGTGACCTGAAAGTACAAGCTCGTCATGGCAACCAAAGGTCCAGCAGATGGGTGAACAGAGGGACTCACCGTAAATTAATTAAAAGATAGAGACTACGACAATTTCATAAGAAACATGCTATTGGGATTTTAAAAAATGAAACATTTGACCACCATAGAATAAAAAAGTGTTGTACGTACGCGTTGATGGGGTCGTACTTCTGCACTCCGTACAGCGGGTGTGTCTCCGCTCTCTTGATGACCTTCTGAGTGTCGTACAACAGAAACAGACTGAAGAGAACCAGACCTCCGTAAACCGCCACAGAGTAAAGCCCAGCGCCCAGAGCCGAGGTCGGAGGCAGGAACATGGAGCCTGAGGTGATGAGGAGAACACAACTTTAACATTCAGATCTATACTTTCAACTGAATAAACATAATACAGTTAAATCTGAAAGTAGTTGAAAAATGATTTGCGCTGATAAATGTATGAGATTGTGTGAGTTTTACCGATGGAAGAAGCAAAGACGACTCCGAAGCCGACGGCCAGAGGTCCTCCCATGTAGAGGAACTTCTCGCTGGGCGCACACATGGCCACCGTGGACAGACCTCCCACGATTCCAGCGGTGTACCAGGCAGCGCGCATCATCAGGGGTCCGCCCAGGAGAGTGAGAGGAGCGATCACTGCCCCCATCACACCTGCAGGAGGAAAAACATTAGCCATAATATAATTGAATTGTTTGGAAAGTGTAATTTAGTCATGTTAAATGATACTGTTGTATTGTCTTTTGATCTGTTTCTTGAGTAGCATTACTTTGGTATTTCATGTTTTAAAAGGAAGTAACAATGAGTATACTATATGAAACTATGAGGACTCCCACAGCAAAACTTGATTTGAGCTCAAAGGAAACCCAGGGCCTTTCTATGTCTGTGTTGGTTTCCTGTGAGTGCTCCATTTTCCACTAAAACTTTGTCCTGTAGTGCCTCCTCTCTAGTTTTGGCCACGAGTAGTGATGGCAAAGTGAAGCCCCATGAAGCAGTAAAACGTTTGAACCAAATCATTCGAAGTTCCGAAACATGAGTCGAAACCCTCCCAGCAGTGACCTCTAGTGGCGAAGTGTCATTATTAGATTCACTTCTGCGTGTGTGATATGGTGGACGACTTTCTGTTTGTAAAATAAAACGTTTAATAAAAGCTACTGAATATTATTTGTTGACCGCTCAATCGTTGTTAAATTCCAAATAAATGTTCACATAAGCTGTTTAGCTATAATTTGGTGCAGATAATCTTGGTTTTATATGTTTCTCTAGATTTGCCCTTTAAATAAAAACTAAATTAACTCTGTGTGTCTGTGTATGTTACTGATGCATTGGTTTAAAAACATGAGCCTTTCATAACTGTGTGTCTGCTAATATCAACAACAAATGCACTAATTGCACTAATGCAGAAATATTGAATTATTCTGATGCTTTTCTAATTATCTTTTCTAACCCTACCTGGCAAGATAGCCTATCGTATTGTGCTGTGTGTCTATTGAATGTTATTACTGCTAACAATGTGTCAGTGTATGTCTATATAACTGAAATGTAACTATAAACTCCTAACAAACTAACTATCTGGCTAACTAGGCCTACTATCAAATATCATGGTCAAAATCCCTCTCAAAATCGCTACTCTCGCCTCTCACAAACCCACAAGGATAGACGCGCTAAATTTCATTTAAACCTTTGGGAGTGGGTTGGCACAGCTTGTCCTGCTCCGTAGTTTGTTCAAAACACTGTCAATCAAACTCCTGTTCGAACCACAAGCCCCCTAGTGAAACACTCGCGAAACTGCTGCGGTTCATGAAACACTTAGGTCACGTGACTGAGGTTTTGAATCACGTTTCGGAGCACTGCTTCGAAACGCATGCGCTTCAAAGCTTCGGGACTGTTTTGAAACGCCTGTTTCATTTGGCCCATCACTAGCCACGAGACTGGAGGTGATACTTAAAATAAACGAAAAACAACCTTCGCAACACAACTTGGAGCTGGAAGTGAACGTTAGTTTCTATATGTTTGCCTGTTACACCAGGTGACTTAAGTTTCCATTCATTTCAATAGAAGCAAGTCAGTCTGGGAGTGGTCAGGGTCTTTGCTCCGGAGTAGTCTTATAGGCCAATCACTGCGTGGGAGGATCGCTGCATGCTAAACATGTCTTACACATAAGGACCAATTTAATTTGGTGTTAATCAAAGCCAGGCCTATGCCCGAGAATTTTCAGCTGCTTACTCTGTTGAAAGATTAAAATGGAGCTTGAAATTACACTTTCTATTTGAAGTTTATTGATGTTGTCATTGACGTTTTCTCCGCCACCGCACGCAATTGTTGATTATAAAGTGACAGATGCAACCCAGAATTAAATGCACTATCTTGTGTTATTTCCGCTGTTTGCCGATTTGCTCTTTGTCCATCAAGCCCGCACTGAAACTGAATTGAACGGCGGCAACTCCAGCTGATTTCCTTTGTATTAAATATACAAGAAGGAAATTACTATGCGTTACCACTGAAAACAATTTGCCAGGAGCCCAGATTCAATTCAACAATACATTACAAAGAGTGGGTTAGGTCGAGAGATGTACGTGCTGGCCAGGTGACATAATAGAGGAAACAATCTCTCTAGTCATTATTATAACTCAAACAAATGCACAGTTTTAATGAAAATAATTTGAGGCAGAAATGCTCAGAGTGAGTCTGGCAATAACACAGACAGTTTGGATAGAAAATAACTTATGTTTAATAATTTCTGAGCAAAGTTTGGCATTTTGTGGAGGCCTGACCCTATCTTGTTACATACATGACAAGCTTCACAACAAACGCACACATCGTTTAACTAGAATAAATAAATCTACCTGAAGAATAAGGTCTTCAAATAGCTGATTCTAATGTTAGACCTAAAGACAACCCTGGTGAGTACATGTACCTGCGTGGAGCATCCAGGCCAGGTGTTTGGGCATCGGGCTGTGCTCATAGGAAATGGACCTCACCAACATCCCAGCTCCAATCATGGCAGCAAACGTGGCTCCGATCGCCTGGTTTAAACAAACAAATTGTTCTTTATTTCAGAGAGAAACGCTACAAAACAAGTTAAATGTGTGTTGTGTGAGCGTACCAGCCAGGATCCTCTCATCATGAGCCCAAGCAGCGCTGGAGTCCTGCTCACGGCCACAGCAGACAGAGCTGTGAGACCCACACTGCCAGCAAAGTACATGTATGTGGAGTGGATCCTGTCCTTCACGTACTGAGGCCAGATACTGAGGGAAACAGGACAATTAGTTAGTCTGTGCAAAAAGCTGAAAAAAAAAACCAAACTCCGATGTCGTGGGGTAATTTAAAGTTTACAGACGTCCAGAGGTAAATTTTATGCAGTGCGAATAGAACAAAAGTCTTACACAGCTTTCTCGATGGCTCCGATCTCGTTGGACATGCCCAGGCCATAGTAACACAGAGCTCCCAGACCCACTGCAGCTCCTCCAGCCAGGATCAGACGCCCAGTGCTGTCGACTGAACACAGCACATGTTACAAACAAAATCATATCAGCAGTTTCTTTTATTTATAATTTTATAATTTATGGCATAACAGATGTTATACAAGTCAGTGTGAACTTACTTTTAATGGCGGTCTCTGAAACAGGTCCATACGCCGCCTCTTTCAGCTCCTCTTTGGCCGATCGAACTCTGCGGAAACCAAACCTGGACCTGGTGGACAAACCCTGAAAGAGAAAGAGAAACTGTTAACAACTGTTTTCAGCTACATACACCATAGACAAACTCTAACGATTCTACTTTATCCTCAACTAAAGCTGCCTTCTATGTTTGATTTGATTTGGCCATTACTTTGTGCAAACATTTGACATATTGTCTACCACTTATTCCCATTTGGGATGGCGGCAGGGACTGGAGCCTATTCCATTGACTTTTTTTTCATTCACTAGAAAAATTTTACAGTGATGTAGTGCATGTTTTTGGAGTTGGGAGGAAACCGTAGAGAACCCACAGTAACACAGGGAAAACAAACACTCCATCCAGAGAGACTGTGGGATGTTGACTTGGCTGCACCCTGGAATCAAACCCACAATCTCCTTATTGGGAAGCCAGAGCTCTAACCACTCTGCTACTCCCATACCACCACCGAGTTTGCACATCTGCACATTACAATTATTGCTTGTTTCACCTGTTGTTGTTGCCGTAGCAGCGGGGTGAAGGTCTTCAAACAGGACGTCCTGAGAGCGGGAGAGCTCTGGGTGAGAACTGGACGCAGCCCAGAGAGAGAGACGGCCCGGAGGCAGGACAGCCTCGCCACCAACATGATCTGTGTGTGTGAGTTTCACCTGAGGAAGAGCAGAGGATATCAAAATCTACTAATCATCTGATGAGGACATGATTTACAATAGGCTCAACAAAATGATCACAAAATCAGATGCTAATCTAGTGTTTCCCTTTCCATTCTACAAGCACAGCGACTCACCCACCACCCTGTGCATCACCAGGACTTTTTTTTTTTTTTTTAAATATAAGAACTTTAGCTTCATGTTATTAATGTTAATGCTGGGCAATATTGAGATAAAAATTGAATTGTGAGCTAATCTCTGGGACAATCTGCTTTGTTGATGAAATCGTCATATCGTGAATTCCCTTTTCTCTATTTGAAGCGTCTGTCTGATCAAATATAGACAATTATATTTTTTTCAACCAATTACTCTTAGTCTCAGAGTTGCCAAATCCAAGTCTTTATAGAAACGTTGGGCTTCTTTCTTTTAGACTGTGCTTTTAGTAATAAAAGAAATGAATTTTAGCATTTTTTTCAGGGTTGATTTATGAAAATATGTTAATTTATACAACTGAAACATGGATTATTTATTATTTTCATGTCTAAAAGTTGCTAATAATGTAAGAAAAACATGATGCGGCAAAATCCCCAACACTTGTTTTGCAGCAACACACAATGTACTAATGACCAATTATTTCATCATCATCATCATGTTCCATCCTGTACAGGGTTGGATGCCACAATTCGCCATTTGCCTCGTTCCAGCTTCTGATCGCCATATTTTCTGTTATAGTCTTGTTTTCTTCCATTTCCTTTCTGCCATCTTTGCTGCTACCCTTCCTTCTAAAAGGATTCTTTGCAAACCATTGTAACGAATAATGTGGCCAAAAAAGCTTAGTTTTCATTTCTTTATATTTTGAGAAGATTTTCAGATTAAATTCGTCTTCTGACTTCCTTGTTTGTAACTTTGTCCATCCATATAATCCTCCTAAGCATCTTCCTATAGCTCCACATCTGAAATGCTCTCAGTTGGTCCATCATTTGTTTTGAAATAGCCCATGTTTCTGATCCATACAATAAAACAATCAATTATTTAATTAACTTTTTATTGAAGGGCTCAGTTTGCTTGTTTTGCTCTGAAAATCTGGCAACACTAGTCAGAATTTGACTGCTGGATTTAGCTACTTATAGTGAATTGTTTTACCTTAAACACAATAGGAAAATAAATTATCTACAGGAATCGTAACAAAATCCAAAATTGTAATCTAGCTTCAAGAAAATCGTGATGTTAATTTTTTGCCATATCGCCCAGTCCTACTAAAAACATAATTTTAAGTAAAGCATAGCAGGCTAATTGCTTTAATAGACAATAAAATACTGCTAACACTTATAAATCAGCAAGATGTAGGCCTATATTTCTTCACTGACATGTATGTATTTATCAGTATGTATCAGTAGAAAGTATGTATTTTTGTTTATGAGTGGCTGGATTTTCTAAAAATCTAACTTGAGTTACAAAAATACATTACATTACTTGAATTTTATAACTCATAAATACTTTACATACGCTGTAGTTATATTTCTTTCAGATTTCAGTCGTTTTATACAAATTCAGTTCCTTCTCTAGTGTCTTCAGTGGTTATGAAACAACTGCTGAGTCACTTTTGTTTATCAAATTCCTCAATACAAGCCAAAACAAACACATTTAAGTATAACTTCCTTATTAATACTATATGTGTTTAGCTTAGTTTCACCAAGACCAGGGAATAAAAAAAGCAAAATACAATGCATTTAACATGTAACGTTAGTTAGCTACTTTTCCACTATTTTAATCTTAAAATTAGCACAGAAACAACGTGAAGTAAAGGGTAGATAAGTGTATTTAATCAATTAAAGCAACGACAAATCAAATCAACTGCGCAAAAAACATTGATCAGTAAATATTGTTGGCTAGCTAACTTGAGCTAACTGCGTACATACAGGCAAAATAGCGTGTTTAACAGATTAAAACCACACAATCGCAAACAAATTAATACCAAACTATGCAAACGTAAGAACACACGTTAAACACACAAATACACGTTAAAAAAAAGGTTATAAAAGCAAAATCCAGAGACTTACCAGCAGAGAAACGCTCGTGGTTCACCTTTCAGACCGAGTGCGCAGATTTCTGACGCAACTGTTTTGCAACCTTCGTGAAAATTCTCCGCGCTTACGTCATCAAGCGGCGACAGGCACGACGGGATTTGTAGTTTTTTAAGCGAAGAAACGCATCTACTTACAAAATAATCCTGTTTGTGAATTGTATAACACATTTTTGTTATCTGAAGACTTGTCTCTACCGCTGCTACTGCAAAATAAACCGATAAATAAACAAATCGAGAAACATAATACAAATAAATAAAGTAATAATAAGAAATTAAATACATATTATTTATATGTGTATTTAATTATTTAAAAAAAAATTCTGGTCCTGGTCGAAACAAATTAATACATTATTGGTGTCTTCCAGTGGTTCCAGGGTTTAATTAAATTATTTATTAATTTAATTAACATGATGAGGAGGAGGATGCAGATGAGGAGAAGAAGAAGGAGAAGAAGAAGCAGGAGGAGGAGGAGGAGAGAAAAGAAGAAGAAGAAGGATGAGGAGAAGGATGAGGAAAGAAGAAGAAGAAGAGGAAGAGGAAGAGGAAGAGGAGGAAGAAGAAGAAGAAGAAGAAGAAGAAGAAGAAGAAGAAGAAGAAGAAGTTATAAAGATGAATGATAAAATAATCATTATACACATATGCAAAACAACAATATGAATACGCTGAAAAACTATTAACACCACAATCAAATAAAAGTTACTGGCAAACATTTTACAAAGCAAAACTGTCAATATGAAAACGTGTTTTTAATGTAATTATTTCAACAAACAGATGTGTTATTATTCCTATAAAAAGCAGGAATTTACAGCAATCAGCCAATGCATTGATTCTCATTGTGGGCTACATTCCCACAGGAGTTCTGGAAAAGCAAATAATAAAAGTTTGTGATGAACTATAAGCATAAGACTCACATTTTAGTATCTGTTTCTATAGTTAATGCCTCATCTGCAAGTAGAATCCTACTTGACTTCTTGGACCACTAGATTTTCTTTTCTTTTTTTGAAAAACATCGATTGGTTGCACATCTCTCTTTTGTCCACTCGATGGTGCTGTTGTGTCTTTTACTACTACAGCTTTATTCTCTAAACTTGTCGTTGTTCTTTCTTTACAACAACTCGCCTAAAACTTTCTAAACACTCACAAAACGAACTCAAAATCTTATCTGTGAATGTTTCTCCAGCTTTCCTCGCGCTTCTCCTTACGCCAGGGTTTCTTTTTACCACTCCGCCTCCTTTTTACGCACCAAAACTTTCACGAGCGCAGCGTGCCCGGTTCACTCAAGAGGCGCGCGCGTCCGAAGCGGGGCTGGATTTACTTTCTCTCGTGGTTTTGGTTTTGACTGGGACCATCATGGGGACTCATCACGGACTTACTGCGCGCGTGGAGAGGTTTGGAGTGCGTCCGGGTAACTTTGTGGATCAAACGGAGACTTTACGCAGCACCGACGAACGATCAGGATGGTAAGACACGTGTTTACTAAAGTTAGAGATGATGTGTTCAAGTAAATACAAATACAAATGAAAAATCCAAACTTATCTGTGACAATGTTCTTTTTATACAGACTACTAAAGCAAATTTAATAGGGAAAGTACTTTAGACAAAATATAGTAAATGTTTTTTGTCTTAGGCGTCATATTTTAGTTGCAAAATGGTCAGCTTTTGAAAAATAATCAGTGTTTCTTTGGTGTCACTGATGGAAGATTTGAAATAAGAAAAAGTTGTAATAATCAGTCAGTGAAGCTTGCTTTAGTGTTTAGGTTCAAAATGGTATAATAACAGAATAATTGTGATTAAAACAATAGCTCAAGGTTGTAATGGATAAAAGTACAAATGCAAGACTGTTGAGAAGTAGTTTAAAGTATTTAACATAGATTATGACAAGGGGTGCACGGTAGCAGAGTGGTTAGAGCTCTGGTTTCCCAATAAGGAGGTCGTGGGTTCGACTCCCATATCAACATCTCACTTTCTCTCTGGGTGGAGTTTGCATGTTCTCCCCGTGTCACCGTGGGTTTTCTCCAGGTACTCCGGTTTCCTCCCACTCCAAAAACATGCATGTTTAGGTTAATTGGGCATCACTGCAAATTTCCCTTAGTGAGTGAATGAGAGAGTGAATGGTTGTCTGTCTAACCCTGCTACGAGTTGGCCACTGTCCAGGGTGTTCCCCGCTAAGGCCCAAAGTCACTGGGATAGGCTCCAGTCACCCGCGACCCCTAACGGGATTAAGCGGTAGAAATGAAGGAATGAATTATGACAAGTATTAAAGTGTAAAATGTGGATCTTGATAAAGATTTTTTGAGATTTTTGGTCAAAGAAAGAGATCAAGCTAAACATTTTATTGTCTTCTGATACACCGTTCAAGCAACTTTTAATTATTTTTTTAGTATGCAAAATATATTTATTCCACCAGATCGTATGCAGTCAGAGGTGCACACTTGTAGATTTTGACTTAAAGATGCACTGTGTAACTTTCTGGAAGTGAAAAGTTAGAAATTAGAAACAAAAAGCTAAGACCATACACTGGGACATTTTAGGGATAAATATGTTTTATGCCATTATGTGAAAAAAAAAGTTAAAGGAATCAACCATTTTTCCATGAATACCCTCCTTCAGCCCAAACAGTTGATTTTGTGACCTCTCGCTCACAGTAAAGATTCATGCATTTATTTTTATTTAGTGTAACAAAAACATTAAAATGACAACAACATGCTTCTATCCATGTCTTTTTGGTCAGAAAGTTACACAGTGCCCCTTTAAAGTCCTGCGGACAGATTATTACATTTTTTTTCTAGTTTTGACTTAGTTTGGTGTGACAGTCCTTGTTAGATTAAGTTAAAGTGCGTATACAAGTTCGACTACATTTTTATTACGATTTCACAACCACAACTATTAAATCAAATCAATTTATTTTTGTATAGCCCAAAATCACGGCGATCTGTCATCTCGAAGGACTTCACAGGATGGCAAGAGTGTAGGTGTCTATGCGGGGAGGGACCAGGTTCCAGGGGGGCCTCGCCACTGGAACATCCTAAAACACACTCCCAAGGGGAAGTGGGACAGGAACAACAAGATTAAAATAGTCACTAGATAAAAGAAGATATGAAAAAGATTAAGATAAAATGTAGTAGGAAGGCTAAAGCAAGAACACAGAATAAGAGGAGGAAAACATGATAAAACAAGGTAGAAATAAAATTTTACTTAATGTGTAAAAATTTTAAAATAGAGATAAAATGAATAATAATTAGAATAGATAAAATAGTTTTCTTCCTTGCTTCTCCTCCCCTCAGCCCACCAATCCCCGGCCCCGCCCCATCCCGCCCCCAGACCATCCGACCCCCAAGCCACCAGAAACCCCAGCGTACAGAACCCACAGGTCCCAGTCCCAGCCAGACCCAGCAGAGCCAAATAAAAAATCGCCAGATAAAAACACATTAAAAATCTCCAAACAAATAATAATTCCTGCTCCTCTAGCCGTAGCAGTCCCTAATGTGTGAGTTTTTTAAATACCCTTTTCTACGTGTAATGCATTAAAAGAAGTGGGTCGAGTCTATCAGGAAGTGGACAAACTTCCCAACAGATTCTGCACACTTGATCCTAATCTTAGTTTGTGATAAGGGGACAAATTATTATAACTTACAACACTTTAATTGTGTTAAATGATTGTTTAAACTCCAGGAAACTGTGTCAGTTGTGAGTAAATTGTCTTTGCATTTTGACGATTTTTGACGACACATGTGGAAAGATTCTGTTTTAGAACTTAAATTACGTCAAGTAGGTTTCTGCTTTTCGACTCAATTTCTTCATCAGTTGCAACTTAACTGCTGTAAAGTCAAAATTAGAAAAAATGTTATAATCTGTCATATGCTTTGAGCAAATTATGAAGAAACTGATAAAAGTTGCAAATAATGGAAAAGTTTTAAAGGGCTGTACGTGTAAGATTGAGAGGAATTTTAATGATCACTATAGTCCACAAACATTTAAATCATATTTATTCTTACAACATGAATACTTAAGAGAGCACTGTTAACCAATCCACATCAATTGTGATACATTTATACGTATTTGAAATGTTTTATTACGGGCCGGAATGTGAATATTGACGCTAGATGTCAGCAGGTAGATAGGCAAAATGCATTGGAAAGGCTCCCTCTGGTGTTCAAAAGTGGGATCACTTTATTTATTTATTTTTTTACACAGTGCCCCTGTAGACAGAATCCCTCAACACAACTGACATAGTGTTATCGTTTAACGCAAATAAAGTGTTTCAAAATGTTATAATTTATCAAATCATAACATCTGTGTTTTTTATGTAGATTTTTTCCTCTTTTTACAAGGTGGTTGCTAGGTAACAATAGCAGAATAAACTCTACTAGATCATATTTACTGAACAAAAACAATTATAAACCTCATCAAAACAGACAAATCAAGTGAAAACCAGCAAAATGATTAGTGAAAGCTTAAATATAATCACATTAACCATGTTTTACTGAATAATATATATGTCTTAAGTACTTTTAGTTATGTTTTTCCGTGGTTGGATTCCCTAAACAATCACATAATTCAACTTTTTACATCAGTCCAGTTTAAATGGAGTAAACAGTGAACTTTGCTTCTCTCAAATGTAGTAAAGTAGCAGACAAAAAGGTCTAATGTAAAGCACAAAAAACAAAACATTTACCTTAAACTGTATCTTAAACTGTAGCTCATTATTTGAGTTAAAACCAACAGCTCAAAATAACCTAATCAAATGAACTGAACACTTTTAAACATGGAGATTTCTTGGTTGGTTTTGACTGAGAACATCGGCTAAATCGAGTTAGCGACGGTCCTAAATGAGTTCCCGTTGCCATGGTTTCATGAGTTTATTAGAAAGACGTGACTCCAGTTTGGTGCAGGCTTCTCTTTCCTGTCGACACAAAGTGATTACGTTTAGGGTGTGTGACTTTAAAAAATGTTATAATAATGTGAACGTAAGTAAAAGGAACCGTATGTAAGATGCACAATGTTTTTTTAAAAAGTAATCCAATCACAGATGAACTTGTGTTGCCAGAGTGTGAATCATCATGTGATGTCAGAACTACTGACCAATGAGAAACAAGCTTTGCTCTGAATCATGGCTAATCACTGAGAGCACAAATGTCTGTCATGGTTCAGCACATGAAATAAGTTTCAATCACAAAGTGAGCATAGATTGATGAGAACTGTGTTCCTGAATTGCGTTTACAACATGGTAGGTAGTTTTATTCAGTGCAACACTTCAAACAAACGCGAAGGCTCCGTGAGTCTGTGAGATCTGAGGCTGCCTCGTTGCTCTCGGGCTCAACAAGTGTCCAAGTTGAATCTCCTCCTCTTTGCCTCAGCTGCCTGCTCTCGTCTGCAATCCAGGCAGAGATTTCACATCTTGAACACACTGACTGACTCTACTAGGGCTGCAGTTGACCAAAGAAATTTTTGGTTGACTAAAACATGTCCCATCGACTGATTAATCGACTAAAAAGGGGCGTGGCAAAGGCACTGAAGCTAAAGTAGAGTTGTCAAAAATATTGCAATTCAAAGCTAAAACTGGTGTTGAAATTAGATTCTCATTTAAACAATGCAGAAAACATTAATAGGACAAATATTTTAACACAATTGATATTTTCTACAAGAAAAAAAAAAATAAATTTACTGAAAAGTTAATCTTGAGTTTCATCAAAATGTTTGAAACTAAAATGTTTGATCATAAACTTGGATTTTGTGCTGAAAGTGTCAGTCCATTGAATAAAATCTGACTTTCTTGAAAGGACATTCTAATTTCTCATTGTGGTATCAAGAACCAAGTTTATTCCTTTGCTTCAAAATCGGGTTGGAAATGTTTAATATTGTGACAACTCTGCAAGAAACTCCTCAAAAAGACTAATAATATTGTGTTGTTCATGCAAAAACTATAGTTTATGCAGAAATGAAGAGGAAACAGTGTGTTTATATAAAGTCAGTTCAGACCAATGATTCTGTTACTGTTGAATACAAATTCCTTATAATCTAAATAAAAGAATTAGTCGACTAATATAATTTTGGTCGACCAAGACTCCATCGACCGATTAATCGACTAAATGACTAAAGAACTACTGTCCACATTCTGCTTTCTGATTGGTTAACCCTCTTGAGACCAAAACACAAAATGTAAACATCATCAAATGAACAAGTCAGATTTCAGTTAAATACAATGACATTTTATCACACGTGTGTTGAGAGTTTTCACATGAATTTCATTAATCTGCAAAGAAAATCAAGAAAATGCTTGTTAGTGTCACTGCTCCATGTGTTTTTTAATCGGCTGTCCGATCATTACGTAGACAGAACCTCCGAGTTTCCCTGTGCACATGAACGCAAACATCAGTTTGTGACTGTTTTGACCTAAAACTTGCTCATTTGCACTAAAATTGTCAAAAAGTGACTTGGAATAGTCGGCAATGCTAATTATACTACGTATATACAACTTAACAACCAGGAAATGTTGTTTTTTAGTTTAGTTTCACTTTAATGTCTGTACTTCAGTCAGTGGCAAATATTTGTATATTTTTAGAATCAAAACCTGAAAGAAGGCAAAAAATCACATAAGTGCCGGAGTAAACCTAAAAAATACAACCAGGCCCTCGAAGCGCCGCGAAGCAACTCTGGGGGTCGCGAGATAATTTTAATATGTATTTTTATAATTATGATTGGCATTTAATCAGTGTTTGGGGGAACTTTTGGGTCACATAAAGCAATACACTATCAAAATAAACAAAATTAAACCTAATTTCAATGTGTTTGTAACTTAAAATTATTACAAGAGAATATATTTTTTGCTATGGGGGTCATGGGTTGGTTGCGCAATTATTTTGGGCTTCCTGGGCTGAAGAGTTTGGGAACCCTGTCCTAATGACTTGATTTGTCATATTTGTGCAGGTGTGCAAGTGAAAATACTAAACCAAAAAGTTTGGAAACACTGATCTAGCTCAGGGACACAACTTAATTTTAAAAGTCTCATGAAAGATTTCGTAGATAAAGTTTCCTCTAATATCGGGGAGCCAACGTCTGAAAAAAGGATGAACCCGTCACGGCCTGCCGTACTTTTTATTTGCCAATTTTTTGTAAGCTTTGACCCTAAGGGTCAATAATTAGAGGGTCTGCTCGGGCGGAAATATCGCGAAAAAAAAATTATGTCTATTTTAATGCAAACAACTTGAATTTTTTGATAAAAAATGTAGAAAAATGAAAAATATCCTGTATACCTTACTGGATTGGGTTAGCTGTCAATAAATACATTCCTCATGCACAAAACACATGTAGTAATAAAATTCAGTGAAAAAATTAATCTTAAAAACATTTCTATATTATTTTTTATGGATTAAATGCCAAAAAATATGCATTTTTTCTGCTTTTTCTCATTTTTTCATCTTTACTTTGTTGGCAATAAACTTTTTCTTCAATTTTTGACATTAACCAATACACCATTCTTTTCAGCAAAAAGTAAACTCAATCCACTGAAAGAATTATGAAATCCAGCCAAAATTAAAGGAACTGTGATGATTTGACTGTTAGTTGGCCATCAACAGGTTCAGAATCCCAATGGAATCCTATGGGAAACTCTCACAGTACGAAAGGCTCACATCACGGCCTATAATAACTGCTGATTAATTTACTCCAGTGCTTTAGAGATGACTTTTTCACCACAACATCAGAAGTTTTAGATAATTGGATTAAATTTAAATGATACTTAATCCACACTGATGCATTGTGAAGTGTCTGTTGTGGTTTGTTCCTTATTAAACGACTTTAACCACAACAGCAGCCAATGGGAACAAAGCATATTACATACAGTCGTATATTAACCGCAGTAAAGTCCATGTGACAGATTATCATATTTGTGTTTGGTGTTTTAGTCCTTGTGGTAAATATTTAGCATTTTACAGCAGTTAAGTTGAAAATTACAGGAGATTTAGAGTCAAAACGCACCAAAACTTATTATTATTCTATCAAACCAGAGCACATCTTAGTGTTTTAAGTCCACACACCATTACTAGAATAGTCTGAATCATTTCAGCTTTAATACTGTCTAAATTTTGCCAGCTACAGCTAATGTTTTTAGCCTTGTTTAAGCTGCTTTATTGCCTGTTGCAGCAGAAATATTGAACGATTTTTGTGGTAATTGCAAGGAGACACTGACTATTCAAACAAAAAAGACAACGACATAATGGTATCTTTGTCTATTGCAGCATAAATTAAGTCTAAGAATGGCTGTTGGTGCTAAACTGCCACGTAATGACATCACAAGGTGGAACGAAGCATTTTGAGAGTTGTGATGGAAACTGGAAGATTGCCCAAATTAATAAATGAAAGAAAACACAACTTTGGGGATGTTTTGATGAGGTAATAACATTTTAACCTGGCTAAAGCTCACAGGAATCAATTTTGTGTAATACATAACCTTTAATTAAGGCGGCTATAGGTGCAAGTAAGATTTAGGTCAGGGGTTGGGCAATTATTTTTTCCTCTGAGGGCCGTATTTGAATACAGATAGTGACAAAGGGCCGGCCGCAATTATTGATTTAAGAATTTGTTATTATTCCAAGCAAATTTTGCATAAAAATAGACTTATTTGTAGTTGTGTCCATTCATTGTGTATACAGTATTAAGAACACAAGTGCAAACACATGCTCCATAGACAAATCAATCAAATAAAAAAATGTAATTCTATAGATTTGCTAAAATGTCTGAATTTATTTATTTTTTTTTTTCTGGTTATGATGGTTTTAGTTTGATGGACTTGGATTATTCTGTCTTGTTTAAAAAGATTTGCAAATTTGATTCAAGTTAAAATATATTGTCAGAGATGTCTTAAAACAAATGAAATATGCTACCAGATATTAGCAAGTTTATTCCGGACCCCCTCGTCTTTCTGGACATCCGCCCACATCCCTCTCCAGGATTAGCCTGTCCTCGTCCTGCTAGACGAGTCGTTTCCCTCTGCTAATGAACTCTGGCTCTACAGACTTAAACTCTATAACTCTGTCTTAGTCACATCTACAGCCTGTCCGTCCATGGGAGTGGATCCCTTCTTCACTGTGGTTCTCCTCCAGGTTTCTCTTTTTCCCTTAGGGTTTTTTTTGAGTTTTTCCTTGCCGAGAAGGAGGGTCTAAGGACAGGGGATGCTCTGGACAATTATTCATTTGCTCTACTAATATCTGCTTTGACATTCTTGATCACTGCTTCTGAATGTGTAATGTTTTTTTTTTATTTCCTACTATGTTTGCTAAATTTATAATCTTGGGAAGTCCTCAGAGACGACTGTTGCTGTGATTTTGGGCTCTACAAAAATAAATTGATTTGATTCTAATCTGGCTAAAACTAAAATGAAGATGAATATTAGCCTAGACTGGATAATAAAGCTTTGCAGTGTAAAGAGTAATGCTTACGCTCAAAAACATGCATGGGCCTAATTAAAACAGATGAAGTTTGCTCAAGTCTGATTTAGGTGGCACTTGGAGAGATGGATCTTTACTTTCTTTACTTTGGTAGTAAAAAGTCAGAGGAGCACTGACCTGAGACCTACAGTGACGTGTGTTCAGTCGTCAGTATTTCCCAGCATGCCTCAGGACGGTGCAGACAGCTCCATCAGTAAAACCTCTGTTTGGTCTGTGAACCCGACCTGCAGAGAATTTCACACAAGATTTTAAAAAGGAGAGAGAGAAAAAAGAGAGAGAGAGAGGAGAGGGAGAGAGAGAAGAGAGGAGGGGAGAGAGAAGGAGAGAGAGAGAGAGGGAGAGAGAAGGAGAGAGAGAAGAGGAGAGAGAAGGAGAGGAGAGACAAAGAGAGAGAGGGGAGAGAGAAGGAGAGACAAAGAGAGAGGGGAGAGAGAAGGAAGGAGAGACAAAGAGAGAGAGGGGGGAGGAGAAGGGAGAGACAAAGAGAGAGAGGGAGAAGAGAGGGTGTAAAGAGAGAGAGAGAGAAGAGAGAGAGGGAGGGAGGGAGAGAGAGAGAGAGAGAGGAGGAGAGAGAGAGGGAGAGGAGAGACAAAGAGAGAGAGGGGGAGAGAGAGGGAGAAGAGAGGGAGAGAGGGGGTGTAAAGAGAGAGAGAGAAGAGAGGGAGAGAGGCAGAGAGAGAAGAGGGAGAGAGAAGGGGGAGAGGAGGGGTAAAGAGAGAGAGAGGGAGAGAATAGAGAGAGGGGTAAAGAGAGAGGGGAGAGTGTGAGAGAGAGGGGGACAAGAAGGAGAAAGAGGGAGAGAGAGAGCGAGAGGGATAGAGAGGGAAAGAAATAGAGAGAAAGAAGAGAGATAGACGGATGGGGGTAAATAAAGAGGAGAGAGAGGAGAAAGAGAGAAAAAGATGGAGGGGTAAAGAGAGAGATTGAGAGGGAGAAGAAATAAAGGGCAGAGGGAGAGAAGAAGAGAAAAGACAGAAGAGAGAGGGAGAGAGAGAAGAGAGAGGAGGAGAAAAGAAAGAGGGAGGAGAGAGAGAGAGAGGAAGAGAAAAGAAAGAGGGAAAAGAGGGAGGAGAGAAAGAGGCAGAGAGAGAGAGAAAAGAGGGAGAGAGACAAGAGAGGGGGCAAGAGAGAGATAGAAAGAGAGAGATGGAGAGAAGAGAAGGGGAGAGAGAGAAAAAGAGGGAGCGAAAGGGAGAGAAAGAAAGAGGAGGAGAGGGAGAGACCAAGAGAGAAGACAGAGGGAAAAAGAAAGAAGAAAAAAGAGGGAGAGGAGAGAAGACAGAGAGCAGAGATAGATAGAGAGAGAGAGAGAGAGAGTAGAGGAGGGAGAGANTGGTTCAGCACATTAAATAAGTTTCAATCACAAAATGAGCATAGATTGATGAGAACTGTGTTCCTGAATTGCGTTTACAACATGGTAGGTAGTTTTATTCAGTGCAACACTTCAAACAAATGCGAGAGCTCCGTGAGTCTGTGAGATCTGAGGCTGCTCGTTGCTCTCGGGCTCAACAAGTGTCCAAGTTGAATCTCCTCCTCTTTGCCTCAGCTGCCTGCTCTTGTCTACAATCCAGGCAGAGATTTTCACATCTTGAACACACTGACTGACTCTACTAGGGCTGCAGTTGACCAAAGAAATTTTTGGTTGACTAAAACATGTCCCATCGACTGATTAATCGACTAAAAAGGTGGCGTGGCAAAGGCACTGAAGCTAAAAGTAGAGTTGTCAAAAATATTGCAATTCAAAGCTAAAACTGGTGTTGAAATTAGATTCTCAGGTAAAAAATAGAGAAAACATCAATAGGACAAATATTTTAACACAATTTGATATTTTCTACAAAGAAAAAAAAAAAAATCTGAAAAGTTAATCTTGAGTTTCATCAAAACTGGTTTGAAACTAAAATGTTTGATCATAAACTTGGATTTTGTGTTGAAAGTGTGAGTCCATTGAATAAAAATCTGACTTTCTTGAAAGGACATTCTAATTCTCATTGAGGTATCAAGAACCAAGTTTATTCCTTTGCTTCAAAATCGGGTTGGAAATGTTAATATTGTGACAACTCTGCAAGAAACCTCCTCAAAAAGACTAATAATATTGTGTTGTTCATGCAAAAACTATAGTTTATGCAGAAAATGAAGAGGAAATGGTGTGTTTATATAAAAAAGTCAGTTCAGACCAATGATTCTGATACTTTTGAAGACAAATTCCTTATAATCTAAATAAAAGAATTAGTCGACTAATAAAATTTTGGTCGACCAAGACTCCATCGACTGATTAATCAACTAAATGACTAAAGAACTACTGTCCTACATTCTGCTTTCTGATTGGTTAATCCTCTTGGGAACTAAAACACAAAATGTAAACATCAACTAATGAGCAAGTCAGATTTCAGTAAAAACAAGATTACATTTGATCACACCTGTGTAAGAGTTTTCACATGAATTTCATAAATCTGCAAAGAAAATCAAGCAAATGCTTGTTAGTGTCACTGCTTCACAAGCTGCTGTCTGATCATTACGTAGTACAGTACCTCTGAGTTTCCCTGTGCACATGACTGCAGCAATTAGGCATGAGACGATATTAAAATTTGCACTCATGATTACTGACCAAAATAATCACGAATAACAATATTATCATGATAATTTACTAAACGTTAAAGTGCACAGAGTCAAAGTCACTGAAATATTTATTAGCGCACAATATGTCTGTGTTTGAACAACTACTTATTGTATTTTGGTCCAAGTACATTCAAGAATGATTCAAAGTGAACAAATGTTTATAATGTTGAGCAAAAATCTACTAACTTTGTCTCAGAGTCATTAATTAACTTTAACATATGAACCTTTTCTTTGTTTAACCATAACACATCTTCTTACTGGGTTCACAGCGTCAGAGTTTAGATGCTCTTATGAAGCCACAGACACACACCTGCTGCTATAATTGAGATTATCGTCACGTGCGATTATTACAATTGTGAAAAAAACCGCCACGATTATTTAATTGCGGTTCTTAATTATCACGATTAGCGATAATATCATATATCGTCTAGCAACAGTCAGTTTGTGACTGTTTTGACCTAAAACTTGCTCAATTTGCACTAAAACTGTCAAAAAGTGACTTGGAATAGTCGGCAATGCTAATTAAACTCCATATATACAACTTAACTACCAGAAAATGTTGTTTTTGAGTTTAGTTTCACTTTAATGTCTGTACTTCAGTCATTAGTGGAAATATTTGTATATTTTTTAGAATCAAACCTGAAAAGAAGACATAAAATAACATAAGTGTTCAGGAGTAAACCTAAAAAATACAACCAGACCCCTCGAAGCGTCGCAAAGCAAACTCTGGGTCTCATGAGATCATTTCAAAATGCATTTTTATAATTATGACTTGGCATTTAATCAGTGTTTGGGGGAACTTTTGGGTCATATAAAGCTATACACTATCAAAATAAACAAAATTAAACCTAATTTCAATGCTTTTGTAACTTAAAATTATTACACAAGAATATATATTCTTTGCTGTGGGGGTCACGAGTTGGTTGCACAATTATTTTGGGGGTCCTGGGCTGAAAAGTTTGAGAAACCTGAATGGCTTGAGTCGGTCATATTTGTGCAGGAGGTGTGCCAGGAAAAAATTTAAACCAAAAATGTTTCGAAACACTGATGTAGCTCAGGGACACAAGTTAATTGTAAAAGTCTCATGAAAGGTTTTGTAGATAAAGTTTCCTCTAATATCTGCTGATAATTTACTCCAGTGCTTTAGAGATGACTTTTGCCCCACAGCATCAGAAGTTTTAGATAATTGGATTAATTATACTTAATCCACACTGATGCATTGTGAAGTGTCTGTTGTGGTTTGTTCCTTATTAAACAACATTAACCACAACAGCAGCCAATGGGAACAAAGCATATTACATACAGTCGTATATTAACCGCAGTAAAGTCCATGTGACAGATTATCATTTGTGTTTGGTGTTTTAGTCCTTGTGGTAAATATTTAGCATTTTACAGCAGTTAAGTTGAAAATTACAGGAAGATTTAGAGTCAAAACGCACCAAAACTTATTATTATTCTATCAAACCAGAGCACATCTTAGTGTTTTAAAGTCCACACACCATTACTAGAATAGTCTGAATCATTTCAGCTTTAATACTGTCTAAATTTGCAGCTACAGCTAATGTTTTTAGCCTTGTTTAAGCTGCTTTATTGCCTGTTGCAGCAGAAATATTGAACGATTTTTGTGGTAATTGCAAGGAGACACTGACTATTCAAACAAAAAAGACAACGACATAATGGTATCTTTGTCTATTGCAGCATAAATTAAGTCTAAGAATGGCTGTTGGTGCTAAAACTGCCACGTAATGACATCACAAGGTGGAACGAAGCATTTTGAGAGTTGTGGATGGAAACCGGAAGATTGCCCAAATTAATGAATGAAAGAAAACACAACTTTGGGGATGTTTTTGATGAGGTAATAACATTTTAACCTGGCTAAAAGCTCATAGGAATCAATTTTGTGTAATATATAACCTTCACTGCAAGTACACTGTAAACAATATAAGTCAGTTCAACTTAAAAATGTGAGTGCAATTTCTGCCTTTAAAGTTTTAGGTCAATTCAACTCAAATTCTTTCTCTCCTCTCTTTCTGTGTCTTTGTCTCCCCCTCTACCTTCTTCTCTCTGCTCTCTCTCGCTCTTTTTTCTCTCTCTTTGTCTCTCTCCTCTCTCGCTCTTTCTGTCTCTCCTTTCTTCTCTCTTTGTCTGTCTCCTCTCGCCCTTTTTTTCTCTCTGTCTCTCTCTCTTCCCTCAATCTTTCATTCTCTCCTTTCTTCTCTCTTGGTCTCTCTCACTCCCTCTCCTTTCTTCTCGCTCTCCTCTCTCATTCTTTCCTTCTCTCCTTTCTTCTCTCTGTTTCTCTCCTTTCATTTCTCCCTCTCCTCTCTTCTCTCTCCTCTCTCACTCTTTCTTTCTCTCCTCTCTTTGTCTCTCTCTCCTTTCTTCTCTCTCTCGCTCTACTTTCTTCTTTCTCTTGCTCTCCTTTCTTTGTCTCTCTCTCCTTTCTTCTCTCCTCTCTCACTTTTTTTCTCCTTTCTTCTCTCTTTGTCTCTCTCCTCTCTCACTCTTTCTCTCATTTTTTCTCTGTCTTTCTCTCCTTTCTTCTCTCTCGCTCTACTTTCTTCTTTCTCTTGCTCTCCTTTCTTCTCTCTTTGCCTCTCTCTCCTCTCTCTCACTCTTTCTCTCTCCTTTCTTCTCGTTTCTCTCTCTCCTCTCTCTCACTCTTTCTCTTCTCATTTCTTCTCGTTTATCTCCTCTCTCACTCTTTCTCTCTCATTTCTTCTTTCTTTCTATCTCTCTCTCTCCTGTCTTCTCTCTCTCCTAACTTAAAAGTCTAAGTTGAAAATCACTCACATTGTTAAGTTAAACCAACACAAAGATTTAAGTTCATTTAAATCACTGGTTGTATGTCAGATTTAGGTGGTATTTGGAGAGATAGATCTTTACTTTCTTTACTTTGGAGGTAAAAAGTCAGAGAGGCGCTGACCTGGGACCTACAGTGACGTGTGTTCAGTCGTCAGTATTTCCCAGCATGCCTCAGGACGGTGCAGACAGCTCCATCAGTAAAACCTCTGTTTGGTCTGTGAACTAGACCTGCAGAGAATTTCACACAAGATTTTACTGGAGAGAGAGAGAGAGAGAGAGAGAGAAGAGGGGGGGGCATAGAGAGAGAGAGAGAAGAGAGAGAGAGAGAGAGAGAGAGAGGGAAAGAGGAGAGAGAGAGAAGAGGGGGGCATAGAGAGAGAGAGAAAGGGAAGAGGGAGAGAGAGAGGGGGGGGAGAAAGAGAGGGGGAGAGAGAGAGAGAGAGAGAGGGAAAAAGGGAAGGATAGAGAGAGAGAGAAGGAGAAAAGAGAGAAGAGAGGGAGAGAAAAGAGAGGGAGAGAAAGAGGGAGAAGAGAAGGAAGAGAGGGGGTAAAGAGACAGAAGAGAGAGAGGGAGAGAGAGAAGAGAGAGAGGGAGGAAGAGAAAGAGAGAGGGAGGGAGAGAGGGAGAAGAGAGGGAGGAAGAGAGAGAAGAGAGAGGGAGAAGAGAGGGGGGTAAAGAGAGAGAGAGAGGGAGAGAGAGAAGAGGGAGAGAGAGGGGGGGTAAAGAGAGAGAGAGGGAGAGAGAGGGGGAGACAGAGAGTGACAGGCGGGGAGAGAGAGAGAGAGAGGGAGAGAATAGAGAGAGGGGGTAAAGAGAGAGAGAGGGAGAGAAAGAGAGAGAGAGGGACAAGAAGGAGAAAGAGGGAGAGAGGGAAAGAAGAGAAGAGAGAGAGGACAGAAAGAGAGAGAGAAAGAAGAGAGAGAGGGATGGGGGTAAATCAGACATGGGCAAACTACGGCCCGGGGGCCAGATGCGGCCCACGACCGGTTTTAATCAGGCCCTCAAAACATTTTTGAAAAAAGGTGGTAATCTTAATATTGCATTTTCTTAATTGATTTAGCAGTTGTGGTCTTGGTAAACGTCACAATAAATACAAATAATAATACATTAGTCAATTTTTTATTTAAATTTTGGTGTATTTATAAATTTTTTTAAGAAATTGGCTTGCAGTAATGACACTTTGTTACACCAGTGATTGCAGTCTGGCCCTCTGCCACATGTCTGGATTCAAATACGGCCCTTGTAAAAAAAAGATTGCCCTCCTCTGGGGTAAATAGAGAGGGAGAGAGAGGGGAAAGAGGGGAATAGAGAAAGAGAGGAAAAAGATGGAGGGGGTAAAGAGAGAGATTGAGAGGGAGAAGAAAGAAAGGGGCAGAGGAAGAGAAGAAAGAGAAAAGACAGAAGAGAGAGGGAGAGAGAGAAGAGAGAGAGGAGAAAAGAAAGAGGAGGAGAGAGAGAGGAAGCGAAAAGAAAGAGGGAAAAGAGGGAGGGAGAGAGAGAGAGAAAAGAGGGAGAGAGACAAAAGAGGGGCAAGAGAGAGATAGAGAAGAGAGAGATGGAGAGAAGAGAAAGGGGGAGAGAGAAAAAAGAGGGAGCGAAAGGGAGAGAAAGAAAGAGAGAGGAGAGGGAGAGACCAAGAGAGAAGACAGAGGGAAAAAAGAAAGATAGAGAAAAAAGAGGGAGAGAGAGAGAAGAAAGAGACAGAGATAGATAGAGAGAGAGAGAGAGAGAGAGAGAGAGAGAGAGCAGGAGAACTCCCAGAGACAAGAATAGTAACTGCACTTGTGCATCGTCATGTATTTAGTTACTGGTCTAATTTCAGAGCGGGCAGTTATTCATCCCTGAGAAGCATGTTCAAATCCAGAAAAGTGGAAGAGGACGATACACAGCAGAGACACATCTTATATTCTAGCTCATTTATCTCATTTTTAACATTGTTTATGTACTTAATTTTAGACCAATATAGCTAATCTACATTCATCTTGATTTTATGAAAGGCAAACATGTTAATATAAAGACCTTAAGAACACATTTGTTTGTAAGAAAGTGTCATGAATGAGGCCCAATGTTCCTGAATGTAAAAACTGTCACAATCTGACTCGAGATGGAAAATCGTTTGAAGTTTGCAGCGATCGAATCGAAAGGCCATAAACAATCAGTTTTACTCCTGCAACCACTGACTTACACACACACACACACTGCAGTTGCATAAAACACACAGTGACATAATAATAGCCACGGTGTTTGAAGAAACAAAGTGTGCACTGCAAAAAAAAGGAAAATCTAACTTAGGTGTTTTGTTTTAAGAAAACTAAAAAAAAAACTTTTTACTTCAAAATAAGCAACATTTTCTTAGTTTTTCAGAGTTCTGAGCTCTAACAACAGTGGTTTTGTTTTGAATGTAATTTATTATGGTTTATTGGGTGTCATAAGGTAAAATCATGGCTGCAAATTGGAAAACTGAATCGAATTGTGACTAAAGTGAATCGTCCCATCCCTACATCTGACCTTATGACATCATCACATTCTACAACGTGAACTCAACCTATTAACATCCTTCAGTGTCCGGAGCAGTGTCAGCCTCATTCTCTCGCCCCAGGACAAGACTATTCGGCTTGCTTTAAGTCGATGGAAAGCAAAAACCAAACTAAAATATCTTGCAACAGTCACAGATTCTTTGTGTTGCTGTGGCCGGACCTTTCCCCCCGAGACATAAATATCCGATGTGCGTTTGGTGTCTTTAAACGCCTCGAGGAAGTGTCTGTTTTGTGTGGGAGCAGCGGTGCGTTCAGGAACACGGCCACCCAGCGCGAAACCACACCTCTGTCACCGCACAGACAACTTTATTAGGCCGTTTAAAAGGTTATACGAGGAGGAGGAGGGCAAAGACAGACGTGTCATTCTCTCACGTTTATGTGTGCGTCATGGTTTGTAAGTGGATTTGTTATGATTTTATGTGGTAACTAGGATGATATCTGATTATTATTGATAAAAGCATGTAACAATTTTTCTAAATCAATCTTCATGTCAGTGTTGTTTTCCTCTGTTCTACTTTTTGGTAAAAGAATAAAGGTGCTTTCAGACCGGAGGCGTCAACTCGCGTCAGACGCCCCGCGGTGGCCGCTTATATATTCGAAATTAGTCGCGTTTCTCGCGCGACCAACTTGCAGCTTTCAAACCGCGGCGTGTTCATGCAGCCACGGCATCTGTGACTCTCTATTTTAGAGCGCTGTACAAGTCTGATGTGAAGTGGTCGAGTGGATAACGCATTGAACTCTGGTGTGAAGAGTCCGCGGGTGCGTGAGTTCGTCCCCAGGCCACAAAACAGCTGATAAAGACATTTGTATCTGTAGCTGATATGCCAATCTTAAACTTTAAGAATCCTATTTTCTGTACAAACACATTGTATTATCGTTTTAAAACACAAAACAAACACTATATTTTAATTTAATATATGCATAAGTGCAGAAAAAAAAAGACAATTATATTTTGCCCGTGTGGGAATTGAACCCTGGATTCTGGTGTTTTAACCCTGCGCTTTACACATGCGCCACAAGATTGCTGTGTCAACCTATGGAATGACAGTATATAAATCCGGTTCAGTCGAATGAGCAGGCTATTTTTGTCTCGGACATCGCGTTTATTTTGCTGTGGATATAAAGTTTATTTGGCCAAAAGAGCCGCTTGTTTTTGTCAGAATCAAGGAGTTTTATGAATTATAAACACTGACAGCACAGGATGTACAAACGAGAGGAATCCCTGGACTAAACTTTCTAAATACGATCTTTTTTTTGTTTTGTGGAGCCACAGGGTAAGTCCCAGTCATACATGTTATGTGTTTTTTTATGTTTGTGCAGCTTTTGGTAAGAATAAGTTTATAACTTAGAAGTCTGATCATGTTAAAGTCGTAGTACTGGTCGTTTTGAACAACGTACTGTCACTTGCTCGCGCCTCGCGCATGGACGCTCGTCCGCCCTCATGGCCCGTGTAGATAGGAGGCGATGAATGGGAAATTTCGCCTGAAATCCTATTCATGTGTATGTGTCTGTCAGCGGAGGAGCGTCCTCAAGTGCCGCCAATCAGAGCAACGAAATGAGCGATGTGAATGGAGAGCACAGGCTTATTTGACATAGTTAAGAGAGAGTGGTGTATGAGGCTGATACCAAGAGGATTAGTTCTCTTGTCCATGTCTGCACGGGCCTTCAAGCTGTTGTACTGGTCGTTAACACTGTCACTTTGCTCTTCACATGTTGATCGCGCTTATTAGACGCCCGTCTGCCCTTAAACGCTCGCGCCGGTCGTAGTAGACTCTCCGCGCCGCTCTGGTCGTGCGACATCGCGCCTACACATAGACATAACATTGAAAGTGTTCGCGTGGTCGCGTTTGGTCTGAAAGCACCTTAAAAGCTACTACAATGAAATAATGTTTAGGATTAAAAAAATACAAGGTTTACATGATTAAAACAATGAGGACGAGTGTCTTTTTCATCTTTAAACCAACAAAAGCTGTGTTACCGACAAGAAGGCAGCAGCACTTTTCTACTTTCTGATGCAGATTCTATAGATTCAATGAAGTATAGATTATATTTAACCCTCCAAACATGAAGAAATCCAGTAGTTTGACTTCCTCTGACACTTTTCACTCGCTCACAGAAGAGGAAGTTTCTAGACTCGCTGCATGTGTCGTTCTCCTCAGAGTCCTAGTCCAGTAGGATCGTCTTTTCTTCAGTTTAAAGATCAAATATCTGCTCTAAACTTACTCAGCAATGTTTTTAGTCCAAGATATTTTGTCTGTAATCTGTTTGAAAAGAAAGCCGGCCTACAGAAGCTGCTGATCACGTAAACACAGACGACTGCTCTGCCGACAAGTATTTTCTGGTCATGTGACTTCCTCTGGCTCTTTGTGCTCATGCAATACACCCCTCTGCTGGTAAAAAGAAATACGACGGAAATAGACGTCATCGGCCGGCTACTGTTGGCCTCACAATGTCGGCTATTTTCGTCATTGGCAGGGAAAGAGTTGAGAAGCCATGGATATCTGGTTTGCTTGGCCTTCAGCTGGACTTCTGTCATTACAGTGGCACATTCACGCCTCTTCATCCTCATGGCTGCTCTTCAGTGCTGTGTGTCCAGAGACGGGTAATGGTTAGTTAGGCTTCAGTATACTTAAGTAACATATTTAGCAGAAGTTCTGTTAATTACCCTCCTCTGTATGGCTCTTCATTAGTCAAAGTTGGCTCAGTTTTGGCAAAAAATGACAATAAATCTGACTGCCTTTTTGACATTTTGATTGCCGTTTTAAAACTTTTGACAGCGATCTTGCATATAACCATCAACCATTTCTGTTTATCAAAATTTAATACAACAATCAACTATTATAATAGATGAGTGCACTGCAGGCCTGCGTTTGTATGAGGTGGTGTTGAGGTTAACTGCACCTGAAACCAAGGGTGTAACTTTGGCATCAGGGTTGGTGGGGACACTCGGGCATTATTTATATATATATATAAGTTTTTATTTTGGTAAATTCTTGGTCCTTGGAAATGCCCTGTCATGTGAACCAACAGTTCACATAGAGAATAACTACAAGACATTTAACAAGTGTTATTTATTTATTTTACTTATAGACTAAAAACATAACTATCAGCCTATTCTTTACAATTGAAAATAAGTCAAAGTCTATCTGGTGGTCTGTGCATGGATGTAATAGGCTATTATGCTTCCATGGGTCAGTGAAGGAAACACAAGTCCACGTGAAGCTATGATTCTAAACACTCTCTGCGGTCAATCCCGCAAACCTGCTGTCAAAAACCGTAAAACTGTTTGATCCAGATCGTCCGCTCCAGGTCTGCGCTTAGAGAATGCAGAACTGCGCGCTTCGAGGCGAACGCACGGCATTCTCCGGAGCGGGCAATCAGCGCTACAAACACAGGCACAGCACAACGGTCTGACCGTACACGCTACGAAGGGGGCACAGCCCGCTTCAAGGTGGTTAATTCATGCGCTCCAAGGCGTGGGCACAGCTGATATTTGTGTGACCCGTCGGAGGAGAGAGAGAGAGAGCGAGTGAGAGAGAGCGAGTGAGAGAGAGCGAGAGAGAGAGAGCGAGTGAGAGAGAACTCGCCCAGGCTCGAAGAAAACGCACACATAGAGCGCATTAGGAGCGCGGAAAGACAGAAAGAGTTTATAGACCCCCCCAGCTGACGGTAGATGCATGAACCAGTAGGAAGACACTCGGAGATTATGTGAAAAGTTGGTGGGGACTGTCCCTGTTGGCTCAGAATTGGTGTGGACATGTCCACACCGGTCCTACGTAAAGTTACGCCAATGCCTGAAACACAGATAATTTAGGTTACATATTTTGAATGGAGAGACTTATGTATAATACGTCACATATACAACCTTACACAAAAGACAGATAGAGTGGCCTAGAAGAAAAGCTTTGGGTAGCGCATCATGGATCTTTATGCGTAAAACAATGGTTAACCTGGTCAGGTGCTTGTTGGAAATAGTGGGTGAAAGTTTCTTTTACAAATAAAAGAGAAAAAGTAAAATGATGGAAAAGGCAGGAAAAACTAAAAGGCTCTCTTGAAGGTAATGATTAAAAATCCTCTATTAGTACATAGCTATTAGTTAAAAATGCAACAACGTGTTTCTGTTCAGATGAGCCTTCTTCAGGGTGCATGAAGAAGTAGAGAAGAAGATTGCTTTGAGTGAGACATGACAGAGTTATTGGATCTTATTCTGGCTCAAATTAAGCCCTAAGACCATGAGTAACACTGACCGAGGGAACAGAAAAAAGTGACTCTTAAATGATTGAGCAGTGGTGGTTTTCCTTGGTGGGTCAAAGTTTTCTCGACAGACCAAAATGTATTGCGTTGAAGCGTACAGAGGGCCAAACTTAATTGTGTTTTATATTTAAATTGTCTTTTATTGGCATGTTGGAGATTATAGATGATGTGGTGTTCTATGACTGTCTTTTCAACAACAAACCTGAGCACTGTTTTTCGGGCCAAACAGAACCTCCTGGCAGGTCAAGTTTGGCCCCTGAGCCCCACTTTGAGCGCCACTAAATATTAGGGGAATTATAAAGCCCTAACCCACAAAAATGTATCACAAATCACAAATATCTAGTAAAGGTTGATTAAAGTGATACCTAGTCTAATGTGTTTTCCTCCTTAATAAAACATTTTCTGTGCATATCTTTTTTTAAAGTTTATTCCCGTCTCTTCATGCACATCCCTAGTTTTCACTATTATGTTAGAAGTGATTAGTAAAAAAAAATTGAGCAACCTACCTTTCTTTATCACTGCTGTGCAGAAGCTGCAGCTGCTCGTCTGTCATTGAGAGAAGACACCTGCAGTTGAGGTCATAACAAAGTCGACTGTTGTAACTGTGTTTGTGTGTGTGTGTTAGCTCTTACCGACAACACAGCTGCTGCAACAAGTGACCCAAGTCAGGACCAAACCACAGGGACACTTCACCAACTACTGCTGCTGGTTCTTCTGTTTGAGTCAGAGACAAATTTAGGTCAAAATTCAATCTGAGAAGCTTCTGCACAAACATTTGTCTCTGCTACAGCAACAGGTGGACAAATATTCTAACAAGCTATCATTATCTCTTATTCTTAGACTTACTGAATGAATCAAAGTGAAATATGAACTTAGCGTCAGTAAAAACATAACATTTAACAGTTATAAGCAAACAGATAAGAGCAATGATTTAAGAGTAAGAGTCAGATGCAGCCCTCGGACTGTTTTCATCAGGCCCCATGTATGTTTTGGAGAAGAAGTTTAACTCTACCTTGATTGAACTAGCTAAGAAACGTGTATTTGCTTGTTGACTTATTATATAACAAAATAAATGGTCAAAATAGTAGATTAAAAGTCAACTTAACAAAAAAATGGGTTGGCAATAATGATAATTTGCCAATTTGGTCTGGCCCTCCACCACTTGTCTGGATTCAAATATGTCCCTGGGTTGAAAATAATTGCTCACCCCTGGTAAACTGAATATGATCTTAGCCGGATGCATCAGTCGGTTTCATCTGTCTTGGGTCAAAAGAGGATCTTGGGTCAAAGGAGGACCCAAGGAGGAGGATACATACAGTCTGCTCTACTCTAGTTAGTAACAGCTTTATCTCTGTTTGGTCCTAACCCTAAAGGTGCGTTCACACATAACAATTTCAAAAATAGACCTTTGTGGCCTGCAACCAGAGTAGTGCTTATCATTTTAAATTGATAACATAGCGTGTTTGTAATGACAGTAGGATAATAAAACTAATATTGCTTCAGCAGCTGTACATGCCATGGATTGAAGTTGTCTCTTTACACCACAGTTTTGTTCATTGTCCACTCAACCACTTGTCAGCAAACAATCCTGCATTGTACATGAGTCTCTGTAGTTTCATGAACGTGCCAGAGTTAACAGTTGAAAGCTGAAAGTTGGTCGCATTTCAGGTAGGGCTGGGCGATATTGACAAAAATGAATATCTCATTAATTTTTTTGGCACATCTTGATAACGATATTCAAACGATATTATCTGAAACCAATCAGAAAATGTTCACGCACATCTTCAAATGTATTCGTCAAAGTTTAATCATCAGAACAATTAGGCTGTAGTTGACTAAAGACATTTTTGGTCGACTTAAGACTCAATTAGTAAATTAAAAGGTTCCCCTTTCTGAAAACTCTCAATGTTCTCACCCAATATTTGATCCAAACTTCCTTCACAAGACCTCAGGGGTTTGTAAATGTGGTTAAAAAACCACATTTACAATGTTGTAATTTTCTTTATTTGCATCTTTAAACTATTTTTGAAGTATTTATTTTTACCATAAACGATAAACTCGATATTCCAATTTTGCATACCTACAAAACAACTATCATGATGATATCTAAAATTCGATATATTGCCCAGCTCTAGTTTCAGAACAAGCGACCAACTTTAAATGATCAAGTGACCGATGTTGCTTGTCTGGGGGGCGAATTTGACACTCCATATGTGATCACACAATAACACTGTACTTCCTGGTTTTCGGGAACTATCTGCAATCTTGCGTTTTCCAGTCATTATATTTTTGAGGAGAAGCATCGAGTCGTCTCAAGCCACTGACCTTTAAGTCCAAGTCAGGTCCGTCCAAGACTTAGTCCATTTTATCTTGACAGGTCTCAAGTCACTGAAGTAGTGACTCAAGTCTGACTCAAGTCCTAGTCCACACCTCTGAAGAGAAACATCTTGATTATTTGTCTGACCGTGGCATTATTGTCGCAGGAAAAACAGAGACAACACGGACTTGTGAAGTGCAGCATTGGGCGGAGAGAACAGTGTGTGTCATATGATCGAACGCAGTGTCTTCTTTCATGTTCGCCTTTACAAAAATGAACAATGAAACGTGAGAGGATTTAACCAGGTTTATAAACGTCACAGGAGAGCGGAGGGTCATTAGAGGTAAGGAGCTGTTACACTCACACAGAATTGTGGGCGTGAAATAAAAAAATGTATACAAACTTCGTGTTGGCCATGTTCCATTGTAAATTGGTGCTTCCTTCGCACATTGTTTAAGCAGCAGGTGTGTTGGAGATGACGTGTGTAATGCGCGTAAAAAGAATCCTGCACTTTGACTACGAGCACAAAGCGTTGCATTTTTTACAGATGATGAGGCAATGTTTCTTCTATATTTTATGTGCACATGCAGCAGGTGAACCTCACGATGATGCATCCTGACAACTACTAGTCGCAGTGATACACAGACATAAGGAGAGAAAAGACAAAAAATCTCAAATGAAAATCCTTACTCTGGCCACACCTCCCCAAACTCAGAGTGGCAAATTGGGCTTAAAATCGGGCTAAAACAAAGAGTGTGCAGCCAGGTTAAAGGAACATCTTTTCCATAGAAACCAGCAGGAGGCCCTTCGACAGGCAAAGTAACAGTTTATTTTGTGCCAATGAAAACCCACTCAAAGTGAATACACATAATTTATCATTTTTTAGTGCAACAACGGTATCTTTGTGACAAAAACATGCTTTTGGCGGCACGGTGGCAGAGTGGATAGCGCTCTGTCCTCACAGCAAGGAGGTCGCGGGTTCGATTCCCGCACGGCCCGGGGCTTTTCAGTGTGGAGTTTTCATGTTCCTCCTCGTGTCTGGGTGATTTGCTCCGGGCTCCGGTTTCCCTACCAACCAATAACATGCATGTTAGGGACACTTGGTGGTAGTCGGAGGTTGAGGCGCCAGGTGTTAAGGCGAATCGCCTCTGCTGAGTTGCTCCAGGGCAGCTTACTGTCACTGAGTGGGGAGGGGAGAGGTTCATCTCACTGTGAAGCGCTTTGTGATTCTGTGTCTGTGAAATGCGCTATACAAATAAAGATTACTTACTTACTTACTTTCATACAAGTCTATTTTTGATGAAAAAGTTACACACTGGATCTTTAAACTACAAGCTTTCTACAATGTTTTTCAACTGTCCATGACTTAGTCAGTTGATACAAAACCTCAAAAGAGAACATATTCTTATCTCAGGAACAACAGACCTAACATATTTGCATTATCATAACTTCCCTATTTCTTTACATTAAAACCCTGCAGTTCTCATGAGTCTAACCTTGTATGTTTGGTTGACAGGAGGAAGCTGAGCTGCTGAACTGGACTGACAGACCGGACCTCTGCCTTTGACTCACTGCAGGACTTTATGCAGTACTCTGGGCAGTTTTCCTCTGAGAATGAGGTTCAAATACTCCATCCCCATCGTGTTTGTGCTCGCGCTGGTCATCATCGAGAAGGAGAACAAGATCATATCCAGGTGAGTGCAGGAAACATCACTGATAACCATGGTATCTTTTGTGCACAGTGCAACAGACCGATAGAAAGATATTGTAGATACTAGCTAGACAGACAGGTAGATTCGGGTCTTGTGCCTTTCTGAAACCAGGTCCCAGAGTGAAAAGACTTCAAAACTCTGACTTAGCTTCTCCGCAGTTACACTGACAACATCACTCCTGAGACAGCTCCATGTTTATGCAATTTGTTTCTAAAATTATCATTGTTTTGTCTGTGTGGACAAGGCCTGAATGATAGATATTTATATTATTCTTTGGAGGAGAATTTTTTCTCTGAATTTCATCCATACTTTAGTACTGTTTCAGCATCTGTCAGCTGGATTATGCTTATTATTTCAGAGCACAAAGACAATTTCAGGTTTGAACTACGGCTAAACAATGTTTTGAGTAGGAATATACCAGTCCCAGGGATGGTAAAAAAAGAGGCCGGGACAATCAGAACTTCTCTTTCATCTTTATTTCCTGCTTTTGTACTTCTATTCTGCACTTTATTATAATCATCGTCACTATAAAGACAAAATATCACACATTAGGTTTTTAGGAAAAGGCATTACACATAGGCAACACCGCTAATCCGATGCTTTGTTAGCTTCTATCAAAATGTTTTTCAGAATTCTCAAACGGCTTCTTGACTCATTTGAGAAGCAGCTTTGTTGCTAAATATGCTAGAACTCCTCTACATTAACTCCACAGAGGACAGAGGCGTTAGCTTTACTTAAGAACAGATCAAGTTTTGGTCTTTGGGCTAAGCATCCTTTAGAACTGCATTTCATCTGGCTTATCATTGTTTTAGACCTGATTTGAGTTAAACAATCAACAATAACTTTGATTCTTAGCATGTTTACCTTCCTCTTTATGTCTTTCTTTCAGGGTGTCAGACAAACTGGCCTTGAAGCAGCCTCCGGTCGCCCTGCCGCCCGACTCCGCTCTCCAAATCCTCCTCAGACCAAACCAGAATGGCTCCTTGCACTTCTATCCCAGGACCAGCGCTCCCGTTTTCACCCTCATGAAACGACGCCTGGAAAACTACAGCTCCCTTCAAAGCCCAACCAAACCCAAATCCAAGCAAAAGCACATCCTCCTTCTGGCCACGACTCGAACCGGCTCATCTTTCGTCGGAGAATTTTTCAATCAACAGGGCGACAACATGTTTTACCTCTTCGAACCGCTTTGGCACGTCGAGAAGATGCTAACGTTGGAAGGAGGAGGCACGAACGCGACGGCTTCGGCGAAAGCTTATCGCGACGTCTTGCAGCAACTTTTTCAATGTGATTTCTCGCTCTTGGAAAGCTTCATTGAGCCTCCTCCGGTCGATCACATCACTACAAATCTTTTCCGAAGGTGGTCCAGTAGTTCGTTGTGCGCAGAATCCGTTTGCAGCCCGTTCGTTCAGGGGGATTTTGAGAAATTTCACTGCAAAACAAGAAAGTGTGGACCCTTAAACTTAACTTTAGCGTCGCAATCTTGTTTACAGAAGGACCACAGAGCGATCAAATCAGTTCGCGTTCGCCAACTGGAGACGCTACGACCGTTAGCGGAAGATCCAAGACTCGACGTGAAGTTTATCCAGTTGGTTCGCGATCCGAGAGCAGTGCTAGCTTCCCGTATGGTTGCGTTTGAGAAGTATAAAAACTGGAAAGAGTGGGCCGCGCAAGGGAACGTTCCTTTAGACGACGACGAAGTCAGAAAGCTAAAAGGAAACTGCGATAACATCAGAATGTCTGCGCAAATCGGGCTAAAGCAACCCAAGTGGCTACGAGGGCGCTACATGCTAGTGCGCTACGAGGACATCGCCAGATTCCCGATGAGGAAAGCAGCGGAGATGTACAAGTTCGCCGGGATCCCGTTCACGCCGCAGGTCAAGTCGTGGATTGCGAAAAACACGCAGGTCTCGCAGAAAGAAACCAGCGGCGTTTACTCTTTGCAAAGGAACTCGTCGGAGCACGTGGAGAAGTGGAGATTCAACCTGCCGTTCAAAATAGCTCAAGTCGTGCAGAGGGTTTGCAGACCGACGCTAAAGCTGTTCGGATATAAAGTGGTCAACAGTGAGAAGATGCTAACGGACAGAGCGATTAGCCTCATAGAAGACAAGGTTTTCAACTCTTTGTAGACTTTTAGAGAACTGTATGTATTTATAATGTTGTCGCTGGTTCAGATGTGTATTTAAAGATGTTGCTTTTGCTGCCAAGCTTTTTCTGGTGGAGATTAGATGATGCATAATGGTCTTGATGCTTTTTGCTGTGTCCAGAATGCTCCACATTTATGCCTAAATCTAACAAATGTTGATGTTCAATACTTAATGATAATGGTATTTGGACTTCAAGACTTGCAAATCTTGACTTGGACTTCACTGCAAAAAAGGAAAATCTAACTTAGATAAAATGACTTGAATTAAGCATATTCGTCTTAAAAGATTCATGCATCAGAACCAATAAAACAGCACTGTAAATCACAGTGATAGGCATGTGTTTCTCCCATCAAAAATTAAGTTTGAACTCTAGCTACAGACTGCAAAGGGAATTGCACAAGGAACACAAACAAATCGGTATTTCCTGATGTGCAATGCTGCAGAAATACGTTCTCAAATCAAGTCTGGATGGTTTATTGAGTTAAAAAACTAGCAGAAGATCTCAGAGATCTATCTATGACATCACAGATCAGGGACATTCAGAACAGTGTTTTGGGGGAACGAAGATTTCTCACAGACAAAACTTCAGCAGTGTTATTGATGAAGAAGAAAATTTGAATAAGATCAAAAACTCAAAAGGTTTATTTTGCATAATATGTGTGCTTTAAGATATTCTAGCCTGATTTACCTTATCTAGATATAAAAACTCATTTTAAGCAAAATTGTGTCTGTTTTAAGCCATAATTGCTTGAATCAAGAATACATTTGCTTAAAAATCTTGTCAAGAGAACTAGTATTTTCTGCTCAGAACAACTAGGTTAGTCACATTTTCTTACTGCACTGGCAGATTATTTCACTTGAAATGTAACATTTTAGATACTGACTATTTTTATGACTAAAGACTTGACTTGATCAAATGGACTAAGACTTGGGGCTTGATTTGAACACAAAGGTCAGTAGTAGTGATGAACCACAATTATTGGTATCATTACAAGACTTGAAGTCTCTCTTTGACTTGGGACTTGACTCGGACTTGAGGCCAAAGACTTAATTGACAATTGCACATCTGACTGGTATTTCCTCTATTTATAAGTTTGCCTTTCCACAGATCTGACCTGTAATTGGTAGGAATGTAACAATATTGAAAATATTGTGATATTGCAATACCAAAATGTCACACTATATCGTCGTCATCACCTGACAAGATTAAATAGCATGACTTGCATCAAAAATAGTTTTGAGTTCAGAACAATAACATACTGTATATTTGATGCAAAAAATCATACAATTCTAAATAGTTGAATAAACAAACAAAAAACACAAGACCTTATAGCCTGTATGGTGAGAGTGCACTTTAGTCTGAAGCCATGAATTTGCACCTAAAAAACGGAATCACTGAGAGATAAAAGAATGACTGGAAAATATGACTTTAGTGCTTATTAAATTGTGATAAATATCGTATCATGAGCTTTATATTGTGATAAATGTTGTATCGCGAGAGTTGCATATCGTTGCAACCCTAGTAATTGGCCTGACTGCACCAAACCCAAAGTCAAAGCACCTTCACAGAGACAAAAGGGGCCGTCTCTCCACCAGAAAAGTCTCATAGTGCAGCTTTAAGACTTGTCAGTCATAGAAGACCCACAATACGCTGGTGTCCTAAAGTCCATTTTACTCTCCATTTTGCCCTGTAGTTTTGCTCCGGCCTGCTGTTTGAGGAAAAGGCGGTGAACTTAATGAACTAAATGTGTCGATGAAAGATAAGCAGCTTCCTGTTATTTTAAATAGGAAACTCCAAAAGACTCAGAGGAAACCAAAGAAAACGGGAAATGTACACTGGACCAGAAAACACAACCAGAACCATTCTTATTGGAAACATGTATTTATGCTGTTTTAATGACTGACCATTCTACCCAGCAATTATAAAAAACTTTAATCAACAATCAACGGTCACAACTTCATATTTAAGGCCACATTTTGAGAGAATTTGACAAACCAAATGTTAGACTAGATACTTGTCCCATCCCTGTTTTCTCGGCAGCACACTTCTAGTTTATCTCTGTTAAGGTATCTAACATGTTAGCTTGTCTGTCTTGTGCGACCATTTCAAATAGAGATAAATTACAATAGTTAAAATACACCCAGGATCTGAGCTTTCAAACAAGGTACAGCCTGTGTATCTGAACAGTACGTGATCATTACAGCATTTGATGTTGGATTGTGACTAATGTGGTAACTTAACGCTCATATGACAGATTATAAAATGTTTCTAATTTTAGTTTAGTTGGGTGTGATAGTCTTCATGGTAAATGTTTATCATAGTTTCACAAAATTTAATTTGGAATTTATGAAGTAAAACATTAATAAAAGACGATAATGAACTTCACCAAAACAGCTAAATGTTTAGTCAAATCTTAATCATAATCATGTTTACCATGTTTTACTAAAAATATAGTCTAATCTGTCAGACGCACTTTAATGTCTCCACTGCCTCCGGGTTTCGACTGCCGCCCAGGTCCAGTGTGATGTGAAAATGAGATGATTACAACTCTGTTGGTTAATATACTGTATATTTTATTTACAGACAATTAGACAGACAATTAGTCTGGATGGAACCAGTGAGGCTGAGATTAAAGAAGAACCAGGAACAATGCCTGAGCCCTGTTGCTTGTTACAGATATTGTGAGAAGGAGCTACTTATGGAAATATATTGGTCCAATCCAAATGTCCTGTTAATCTCAAACTATAGAGGGATTATTGGTCGACATTACTTTGCACTCAAATGCGCTTGCTCCATGTAGAAAGATACGCTGTCCATCTGGTTAGCTGGGAAATCTTCATTGAATAAAACAACTAAACAGGATGAGCACAGCTGTTTGGATCAGGTCTGAACTGGTTTGATGAACGTCTTGAAACAGTGTTTTCTCGCCGTTTTTTTACTCACTGAATGTAATGTTTATGGGTTGTAGGGTCGAATTGAACACAGTCTAAAAAACGCACATCCAAATTCTAAGAAGTGTGCAGGACACAGAAGGCAAACATGCAAGAAAAAAAGAGATGGTCCACAAAGCAAATATAGCTCCAGTAGTCATTTATTTACTGAACTTAAGCAAATAAACGACTACAGGAGCTATATTTGCAGTGCGGACCATCTCTTTTTTCTTGTAGGGTCAAATTCCATTCACAAATTTATTTGATTTAATTGACTTTTATTTAACCAGGGAAGTCCTACTGAGATTCAGAATCTCTTTTGCAGGAGAGCCCTGGGGGAAGGGTCAGGGGAGGCATTAATGGACATGTTTTTAGTTGACACGAGGAGAACATGCAAACTCCACATAGAAAGGCCCCGGGTCGACTGGGAATCGAACCCCGGACCTTCTTGCTATGAGACCAGAGCGCTAACCACTGCGCCACCGGTGTCTTCCCCCAATGTTGAATTAGCAGCATAACTTTTGTTTTCACAGTGAAAATCTCTTGTAGTTACTGGACAACAGCAGTTGTTTCTCCAGCTTGGTCAATAAGTTGCAGCTCTTTCTGCAAATCGAGTGCCCGCGCATTACCCATGTTGATAAACAAATGATCCCTCTATGACAGGGGTCTCCAACCTTTTTCGTCAGGAGAGATACTTTAGCAAAAGAAAACTGGCGGCAAGCTGCTTTTAGCAATGATAAAAATTGAAGTTAACTGTGGCATAGCTTGGAGGCCTATAAAAATTTTTAGCCAATATCTATTTAGAAATGTAAACAATTAGGGAATTAAAGATATATTTACAGTAGAAATAGGCATTAATAAGTACAATTTGAGTAATAATGCATTATTTGTATGAGCTACTTAGAAGGTGGTGGCGAGCAGCTCCCGAGCCACAGGTTGGAGACCCTTGCTCTATAACTTTAGTTTTTGCACAGTGATAAACTCTTGTAGTTGGCTGACAACAGCACCAGTTAGTGTTGCTGCTACAGTTTGTGTCAATCAGCCGCAGCTCTTTCTGCTAAACGCTTGTGCGCGCATCCCACATGTTGATAAACAAATAATCCCTCTATAGCTGCTGTGCAAATCAGATACTACAGGTAAACCAGAAGTGTGCTGCAGGAGCAGTAGGCTGGGACGAATAGGCTGTGTTCAGTTTGTAAAATGAGATGATGTCATGAGGCCAGATGCTGGGCGGATTCCAGATCTTGAATTACATTCAGGTCAAATCTTCTTCATCCAATCTCCTTTTTCCTAAAGTTTTACTCCCTCCTTTGTCACTCCAAAAGAAAACAGACGGGCTACTGTATTTTTGCACATGTTGTATCTGTAAATGACACCAGTGTTTGACTCTTGGGGCCCTCTCTCTCTCTCTCTGTCTCTGCCCTTTCATTCTCCTTTCTCTTTCTCTCTCACAGTTTCTCAGTCTCTCTTTCCCCCAGTACCTCTCTCTCTCTCTCCCTCCTGCCCTTTGCCCTGTTTGGGACGTCCCGACTGCAGCTGGTTTGCAGAAGGGTGTGAAGTTTGTCTTCACCTCAGTGTTTGTGGACTTTGCTCTGGACGAGGTCGAGCGGATAAAGGACTTTGGTTTTGTGCCCTGCAAAAGAAAAAAAATGTGTGAACGGAAAAGACTTGTAGAAGAAGAAATGTAAATGCAATAAATAGACTTTTTTTAATCATGTTTTTTTTGGTTTGTCTTTAAATTGTTCACTGTGCAGACTTTCATATCATACCACAATAGTGATCATGACCATTGTACAATTACTTTTTAATTATAAGATGAACTTTAATCTGCTCAACATAAATTCTAATGACATTGGTTTAATTATTTCTAGCTTCTGTCTGTCACTTTTGAAACTGACTCGTGCTGATGTCATGATGCTGTTCCAAAGCTCATTAAAACTGAAGTTAATTAAATAATTTCTATGATCTGTCAGCATCAGACGGATCAGTAAATGTGAACATGTATGGAGACAATGGAAAGTGAAAGTTAAATTTAGAGACACACCAATCCGATACTAGAATCGGATATCGGTATCGGCTCCGTGATATCAGTTCAGCCGATATTTTAGATGTGACTTATTTGGACATAATGAGGCTGATTTACAGACTGGTGTTGATCCAGAATGTCTCATAATGTTTGACGTTTATTCTTTCTCTCTCTCTCTCTTTTCTATTTCTCTCTCTTTCTTCTATTTCTCTTCCTCTATTTTTTTTCTTCTCTCTTCTATTTCTCTTTCTTACTTCCCCTTCCTCTCTATTTCTTTCCCTTTTTCTAACTCTTTCTCTTTTCTTCTCCCTCTCTTCTATTTCTCTCTCTTTTCACTCTATCTTCTATTTCTCTTTCTTTCTTTTCTCTCTTCTCTCCCCTCTTTCTTCTCTATTCTCCCTCTCTCTCTCTTATTCTCTTTCTTCTCTCTTTGCTTTCTTCTCTCACTCTCTCTTCTATGTTCTCTTTCCTTTTTCTTCTTTCTCTTTCTCTCTATTCTCTCTCTTTTCTATCTCATTCTCTCTATCTTCTTTTATTTATCGGTCTTTTTCTTCTCTCTCCTCTCCCCTCTCTCTTCTCTCTTTTTCTCTTTTCTCTCTTCTATTTCCCTCCTTTCTTCTCTCTCTCCTCTTTTCTTCTCTCTCTCCCCCCTTGTTCTCTCTCTCTCTTCTTATTAAGTTGTTTAGTTGTGACTTGCACTAAAAAATACACAATATGATCAAATCTATGTTTTGAAAAGGAAAAAAGAGCTATTTCAGTCTTTACACAAATATCGGGCTGATATCGGCTTCAGCAAATACCTAATTTATAGTATTATAGTATTACATTATAGCAGCGGTCCCCACCTTTTTCTTGTAAGGACCGGTAAAGTCACAAATTTTTTCCAGGGACGGTCGAGGTTGTGTAAGCGCCAATAACAACAGTTTTAATCACAAACAAATAGCTTAAGTGTTTACACTTTTAGGTCTCTTATTGCTTCGAATTTGACCTGCTTTATAGGGATTGAAGTGCAACTATTTCGTCACATAATAAAGCACAAGGGAAGTAGTGAATAACCCTGAAAACTAAAAATACATATAAATTATTCAAGAATCCCCCTGGGCCGCAGTAGCCAATGGCCCGGGACGCGGTTGTGGCCCCGGACGCGGTGGTTGGGGACCCCTCCATTGAATAGTATTACAGTAGTATTAAGTATCGGATCGGAACTGAAAAAATGGATTAGTGCATATTTAGTAAAATTACGCACTGTACATTTGCAACTTTACGAGGTTTAAGTTGTTCATAATTAAATTTAAAAAAAAAACTGTCAAAAGCAAATATAAAACAAAGCACTTAAATGTAGCTAAAATACTTTCATCTTGATAAAACTGTAAGTTTGGAGCAGAGATGTATAGAAGACCGGCGAGAGGAAAGGGTACTCTGGTTCACGCGGCGATATCTTCTTGTCTGTTATTTCATATGTGTGGCCTTGTGCAAGATGTAGTTTTGTAGAAAAAAACTAAAGACGCTGTATATTCTACACTCCTCCCGCACTCTGTTCTTTCGTTCTCTTCTCTTTCTCTCTCAAACTCTTCTCTCTCTCTCTCCTGCTACATTTTCTCTTCCAACTCCCCTTCATTCTTTCTCCCTCTCTATTTCTCTCTTCTACTCATTTTCTTCGCGGTCTCTCCTCCTCATCTCTCATTCCTTTTCTCCACCCTCTCGATCGCACCCGCCTTTGTTCCTCCCTCTCAGCATTGTCCCTATGATACTCCCCCATTTTTACATGCCTACTCTATCACTTTGTTTCAGCTGTCTTATTCTCTTACGTCTACATCAGCCACATGTTGCATCCCTTTATTTCTCCTAACATTATTTCTGCTCTCTTATACGCCAAGACAGGCTATTCTGATGTTTGCTCCCTTGCTCCACTTTTCTTTCCCCTGTCTTTCTTTCCCATACTCATCCCCCTTTTGCTCTCCATTTCTTGTCTTCTTTCACCCTCCCTTTCCTCTTTCTTTCCCTTGACCACACCCTTCTTCTTCTTTCTCTTGTACCTCCCTAATGTCCTACCTATCCTTCTTCTCTCTTCCGCTGTCCTCATCAAGTTCCTACATTCGTTCCCTCTTCCCCATCCTATATCTCCTGTCTTACTCTCGTGTGCCGTCATTTTTCTGATCTTCTTCTCACTGACATTGCGTACCTTTTCAATCAAACTCAGCCCAACTTTGTGACTCTCTCCACCCGCATTCTATCATTCGCTTGTGTAGACCTATCCTTAGGCTACGGTTACCCTCGGTCCGACGCACGTTGTGAGTACCTCCCGCGTTCAATTTGTATAGTTGTCAGCTATGAGTCAAAATTACTAACACTCTACTCTATTGAAGCTCGCGCTACTCATAAGCGTCGTGCTGCCCGTGCCTCTCACCTCGCTCGCATATCCAGCAGAGCAAGTTTCGCCTATCTATCTCCGCTCTGTCTTCGACTCTGCTCTCCCCTCCGTTTTCCTTCTTTCTCTCCCCTAGCCCTCTTCTTCTCACTTTCTCCCATCCACCCGTCATGCCTAGTACGAATGCCTACTCCAGATGCTCTTTTCCTCTCTATGTATTCTCCACTTCCTTGCATCGGTCCATCACCATTTGTTCTCCTTCTCATTCTCCCATCTTCCTATGAACTCTAAATACCAGCTCATCAGATAGTACTTCTTGTATTCTACCGCGATTACAAAAGCAGACTCCGAGGGCTATGCTCCAACATTCATTAGGGGCAATGATTGGTCTCGGTTTGTGCATTTACGAACTATACGGTGTATCCGCCTGGTTGAACCAATCCTGGCCCTCGTATGGAACAATAAACATTGTTTCCCCTATCGTGTTCTAGGCAAAGCCCTGTTTATAAGATCATGAAGGGAGAGTTTTAAACTCACTTATAAACTGATGGCAGAAAATGAAAAACTATAATAGCACAATCAGCTCCGGAAGTGAGATTGGTGCCGTATCATGTTCAGAGTAACAGAATCTAAACTATTATTCACTTGCTTTACTCTTTGTATTTTCCTTAAGATTTCCGTTGCCAATGGTTATGTTGATAAGTTTTACTTTCGGCATGTTACGATGTTAATGTGACATCATGTTTACAAGTTAGAGGAATTAGTAATCTTATAAATGTCAACCATATAGAACTGTAAGCATAAGACTTGTGATACGGGTCACTTATAGGCATCTGGCCTGAAATGTACGTGTTCCTACTGGCTTCTAATATGTAAAAGTTGAAAGAAAAAAGCGACCCAACCCAAGAAGTATCAATTTGTGTGCACAGAAGACCGTGAAGCAAATCATAGAGAACTCAGAACTAAGAATACTAAGAAAAAACCTGAACAGCAGAAACTAAGCACTAAGGATTAGATTAATCGCTGCAGTCTTTGCGAGAAGACACTATTACCCACCTAAAGTCTCACCAGGAATGAATTAACAAACGAGACAAGATCTACATCTAGACCCTGATTACAGGCTCGGCCGTAGATACCCGCTACGACTCTGCTACTGAAAGACAATATTATTCTGTGTGATGTCTCAGTAGGGGCCTTAGGCGCACCATTCAAACGATGGGATGAATTGTAGGACATACTGGAATGAAGTAATGGGGACCAACTGCACCGAGTGCAAGCGAACTGCTTGCTTGGCTTCAGTATGTGATGGAAAAGCAGGCCCATAACTTCGATAGCTCCTAGATGAATAAAAAAAAAAAAGTCATCACACCAAATATCTGCAATGTCTTGTTCTGCAATAGAGGATATTGGAAGTTGCTGTATGTTATAGAGCTCTCAGATATGAAATAAGACCATGTTATAGAAACAGCCTTGAGAAGTCGGATAATCACATTTTACGAACCAAAAATTGAGCGTAGAATTTAAGTTTCAACTAACAACAAGGAGAAACTAAAATAATGAAAAAATAGTGGCATTTCTGAATACGAAATACATATACAAAGTGCAAGGCAAGAAAATCGCGAGCCATGGTCAATGAAGTGCCCCCAGATGTTTTGCCCCCAGAGCCTGAGAGAAAAGATAGCTTGGTACTAGTGGACGCCTTCACCAGTCTCATCCTTTTAGATCCTGAATTACGCACACAATAGACAGTTGTAGGTTCTTGGTTATGATTTGCGTTAGAATTAGAGATGTCATAAATAAATGTGTTTTGTTGTCTCCATAAGGTTAATCGATTGTAAAGACACGGTTCACTCGAGGTTTTAGTATTTCTGTTTTTCGATGCTCTAAAATTTCTAGCTTTTTGATTGCAAATTTTATACCCAGAAAATGGTAATCACCCATAACAATCTTACGTCAAGGTACTCTTAAATAAAGAATATCAATAGATAGACAAATGTCCAAAGCCTATCGATCAAATACTGACAGCATCACAGAACAGTTGGTTGGATTGTCACACGCCTCCAAATCCCAAATTGCTAAGTATTACCTATCTCAGTATATATCTTGGCCACAGTAGCCATATGTACGCTATCTGGCTGAATAGATACCACAGACACATAGGCGAGATTCAGACCATAAGCACTGCTCATAGGAATAAGCATAGGTGTCCGCAGTTAGAAGGCTAATCCTACACAGCCACCATAGTACATATAGCAGGTCGGAATAAAGTACTATAACCGGGTATACTCCGACGTCACGAGACAGAGCCATGTTTTAGCACAATATATAGCAAGAAGAAGCGAAGAAAAACTAACTCAAACGTGACAGCCAAAGATAACTGGACCAACTCCACCAGCGCGCATCAAGCCACGACCTGTAGTATTATATCACGCGTATCTGATTGACATAAGATGAACTGCTTAAGTAAGAAGGACACATGCCCGCTGCCAGCAGAACTAAAGACCATAGTATGAGCAATCTCAATTACCAGAGGAGCAAAGCTAGCCTCAGAATCCGAATACCAGCTCTACGGCCGAGCAGCGCACTTAGTGGAACCGCACGCAATTGACCAGATTTAGAATGAGAGCTGACGAGACCGCATTCCGACCCAGATGCCGGAAAAGCAGCTTCGCCCGGCTGCAGATGAAGAAGTCTCTTGAGGCAGACGAGGCCGCAATAAGCATCCGCGATACCCGGAGCCGTGCAGCAGAGGCACGAGGCACCGCGTCAGTACGCGGAAGGAGACGAAGGGCGGAGATCAGACGAGAGCTCCACAAACAGGACGGTCACAGCTGTGGCTCAACGGCAGACCCGGTGCTCTCAAGTAGAGGAGTATGGGCGCAAACGAGTCACAGATTCCGTGACTGTGTCCAGCACTCAGAGGAAGTTAGAATTTATCAGGAAAGTCTCTAGAAACTACTGATAGAAAAGTCTCAGACCAAAATCTTGTGTGCCGAAGCAAAATAAAGTGACCAAAAACTTGAAAATAACTGAGTTCATAGTACTCACAGATAGTGGACGCTTATATGGGCAAGGCACAATATCGTATCATACAAGTTACTATTCAAGCAATCAGCGAGTGATCAAAGTTAGGGAGTTTACATAATAGTAGACCGCCCGTCTTACACTGAGCCGCGCGGTACGGCCCGCCCACTGCGTGCAGCCCTGATAGAATTAAGATAGCGCAGTCGATGAAAGTGAAACACGAGAGTAAGATCTCACCAGATGTGATCTGGAATATGTAGATACAAGTGTTTAGCACAGAATACAAGCGAGTAGCATCGAGGTCGGATGCATAGAATTATAGCACAGTGAACTGAGATCGGAAGTAAGCGTGCTAACGTATAATGATAGCAACAGAGACGGCAAGGCATACGAATAAAGAAATACAAAACAGAGACCACAGGATGACGAACAAATACGAACGACATTTACAAACAGGTAGCAAAGTCGATATGAACTCGATTAAACACAATTATCTCTTCGACCTCCCCGCTCGGCTGCCAGCAGCCTGGCACTACTTTTGGTGAGATGGCCTTGCCCGTGGTGTCCCTGAGACAAGGGTCGACTGACGAATTTACGCCCTACGGGGTGTCCTGGACTGTTTTTGAGATAACTTCCTCACCGCGTTTTTCGTCATAGTTATCCATTATTCTGCTCAGAAATTCTCACGATGCTCTGAGGAAATATAACAAAATCCCAACGAACCACCAGAGCTCCGTTTATTGGCTGCTGCTCGCTCGTTCCGTGCATAGCACTGGTTCCGCTCTCAGGTTTATTATGCCTGGATTGTCGTATCACGTGTGAAAACCAGTTCATTAACACAAGAACACAGAATATCAACTACTGACTGAGGAAGACTAAGTACATGATCTGTTAGTAATAATACGACTGTCGTAAATATAAAGCTGAGTATCAAGGATTTATGTCAGGGGGGTCCGAAGTGAAGATTGTGTATACAGATTGAAAAGATCTTTGAGAAAATTAAATAAACTAGATAATATTAGTTCAATGCAGATCATTAAGCAAAACAAGGACTGAATATTCCACATTTTTGCTTGTTTGAACAAAAAACAAGATAAGGAAAAAGACACGATAGAAGGATAATATGAAAGAATGAGACAAGAAACGACAGAGGAGAGGAGAAAAAAAAGCCAGAAAAGAAGAAAAGACGAAGGAATAGGCGGATGAGGGTAGGAGAAGAAGAAGAGGATGCCGGGAGAGAGAAAGCGACAGGACAGTGTAGACAGAAATAGAACGAAGAAGTTAGAGCGCTAACGCGCACCAGGACGATTACAGTAGATGCGCAGTACACGCCGAATTATCACACGCCATGAGCAACATGGAAAGGTAGCGGCACATATCGTACCAAGGAAAGGGCACGCAACGTCGAAGGAAAGAGAACAAAGGAGATTCATAGCTGAAAGCGGAGACATATACCACAGAATGATAGGACAAGAACGTAAATACGAAAGAAAAGATATACAAGAGCGAAATAAGATAGAAAAGAGTGGCAGGAAACAATACAGAAAGGAAAAAGGCGAATGAGAAGTAGAACTCCTAAACTAAAAATAAATAAAGAAAAAAAAAAAATAAAAAAACAAAGAACACAGAAAGACGAAGTCCGGAAGAGATGCCATACGAATACACGAATATTAATAAAATAACAGATAAAGAACTAATAAAAGCATCTCTATCGGAAGATGAGAAATAAGACATTACGCGTATCAGGATAAATGTGACGATAGCAAGCCGTACGTGAGGAAAACATATAAAACTGCACAAGACGAGCAATCAAATATAACACATCCAAGAAGCTAGATAAAGCACGATGTCAACACAAACAGACCTTATCGACGCAAAAGAAATAACGTACCTGGTCAGCAGACCGAGAAGAGATAAACTGCGATGACATAGATACCAACAATAAGGCACCACCAGGACAAAGCTGTAGACCAAACAAACCAAAAGCATACATAAAAAATAATAAAAAAAAAAAATATTTTAAATTTCTATCATTACAGCCGACGTAAGACCAGCTCGAGCCAACGTTTCCCTCCTTTCTCTCTCTCACTGCTACGACTCAGCTCCTCTCCCCTCATCTCCTTTCCTCCTCTCTATTCCTCTCTCCTACCCTCTCCCTCTTCATGTCTCTCGTTTCTCAACCCCTTCTCTCTACTCTCCTTAACCGCTTTCACTTTCTCTCGCTCGCACTACCACCTCCAAACTCTTCTCTGGCTCATTCTCCGTGCTCACTTCTCCACTAGATGGGTTTGATCCGTTTAATCCCCGAGCAAACGAAAAGTGCACTGGTAGGTATTCTCGTCCACAGCGCAGCTCTTCTTTTCCTGGCGGTCTCTGTACTCCCAAGCGCACCTCTCTCTCTCTGCACCTTTGTCCTCTAGCGCTCTCGTACACCTCACTCCACTGAAACTATACATCTACGATTGAGTGCGCTCCTCTGCCTCCATCGATCCTCCCTACGCACTCTGAGGCAGATTTAACTGTTTACCACTGGGTTGTGTCCACCCATACATGTCTATTTCGTGCAGCGATCTCACCAATCATTAGCGTCAGGCCTAAACATGATGTGGTCTCAGTCATTTTGGTCCACCTGACTCCACCCAGACACACAGCTCTCTCTCTCTTTCTCTCTCTCTCTCTCTCTCTCTCTCACACGACTCTTCACTTTTAGCTGCACAACCAGACATTTATGCAGCAGAAATAGTTAAAACCAATATGGAACAAACAGTTACAGAAAGAGAGTAGATTCTGCTGATTTGGCAGTTGTGGCCACCATCTTGTGACTGGAGAAACTTTTTGAAAATTAATGTAAGGGTTTAAAAGAGGTTTAAATCAACATGTTTTTATATCTTTATGGTTCTAGTATAATAATGCAAAACACCTGCCTATGTCTAAGCATTTTATCTCTGAATTATAGAAATTAATATTACCTTCAAATACTGCACATTTTAACGGTAATAACGTGATACTATCATGTATTTACTTGATATTATTAAGTAAATAAGTGATAATTTTTCCCTAAAACTTTCTTTTTTGTAATTATAGGGTTAGGGTTAGTCACATCATTACTAGATATTATGGTGCAGAATAACAGTTTTATCACTCACTGCTAAACAACCGCCAATGTGGACTTAAGGAAAGAATTGTGTCAAATATAGACAAGAAGACATGGAGATGAATAAAGTGATCCAATTATCCAAATATGTAAATATATCCAACAATGCTAACAGTAGCTGGAAGCTAAATGCTAATGTGATATAGCACCGACTGTTTTAGCATCTTTTTTTTAACTTTCTGTTTACTTTTCTGACATAACACCACAACAACCTACATTTAAAGTGGTTGTGACACGACTTAAAAATACACTTAATCCGCCTGAAAACGTCTTAAAAAGGGTAAAAATTTTAGCTTCCCATAGAGGGAAGCGTCTCTTTCTGCATGCTCCATGCAGAAAGAGACGCTGTCCATCTGGTTAGCTGGGGAAACTTCTTTGAATAAAACAACAAAACAGGATGAGAGAAACTGTTTGGATCAGGTCTGAACCGGTCTGACAGACGTCTTGATCTTGAAGCTTGAAACAGTGTTTTTCTCGCCGTTTTTCCACCTGAATGTAACTTTTAAGTGTTGTAGGGTTGAATTTCCGATCCATGTTGATATAGCAGCAGAAATTTTGTTTCCTCACAGTGATAAACTCTTGTATTGAGCAGCAGCTCTTTCTCCATATGGGGTGCACGCGCATCGCCCGTGTTGATAAATCCTTCTATACTTAGCATAGTGAGGCATGAGAAGCTTTCCCTCTCATCAGGCCAAGCCCCAAATATGATGCATTGCTGACTGTATCTAATACCTGATAGTATCAAATAATTACCTGATACTATCACATTTTTACCTGATCTTTTTTTCCCCCAAACTTTTTTTTTTAATTTTGCATAGTTCATTTTTATCTATAGTTAACATGAAACTTCATGATACAAAAAAAAAAAAAAAAAAAATGGTAGAGATTGGCAGGACCGAGTTTTTGTACTAAACATCAAATGGCCTTTTCTAGTTTCTAACCATGTCATACCAGAGTTCTCCTGTCATTAGTTTGTCTCAAAGTTTTGTTTGGAAAAGTCCTGTTTTCACTCCCCACCTTTCCCCACCCACTTATCTCTATTTACTCAAATTCAATCACTCAAATAAATTCAAATTCTGAGTAATAATAGTAGGGTATAAAACTGTCATTGCCACTTTTTAATAACAAAAACTATAGTTATTTAAAACCTGCTTGTTAAATTTAACTTTTTACAGTGAAGAGGCGGAGCTTATCACAACAAAGAGGCGGGGCTTATTCGTTCTGCAGTTTTGAACAGGAAGTAATGGAGTTTTTTATATTTCTAAGATTTATAGATCAATTTTGTGTTATAGTTTCTCACTAAATACACAGAATAAATCAGACATTCAGACACAGACTTAGCTTCTCATTCATCAGTGTTTTTTGTTTTTTTATACTTAGACAATTATCACAAGCTTAGGCCTGACTCTCGTGAACATTCCTCGGCTCCTCGTTTGTCTGACTTTAGATTTACGTTCACCTCTCGACTCGCTGCGGCTGTGATTTTACGAGGGATTCAAAGACAGTCTGAATTATCCCAATTTTCTCCCCACAGACACTCAGACGTGTTTGTCATAGCTCAACACAATTACAGATCTATCAGAACTCATGGGTCTGCGTGTATGTTGTTGTTTCGTCTGACACACAAAACCCAAACAACATTATTACTGGATTCTGTGGAGGGTTGTATTTAGTGTTACAACTGTTACTCTACAGCAGACATATTCAATTTAAGGCCAAGGGGCAAAATTGGCCCACAACAAATCTGATCCGGCCCCCAATCCACTTTCTAAAATCATTACAAAAATATTTCTGTTTTTGTTTGTACATTTAATTCTGTTATAAGGAAAAGGCCAAGATAAAATGTCTTAAAGGTGGAGTAGCTGATTTCACACTGCAATCACAATTAAGGTATAAAATCTAACAACTTACTCTCATAAATCTTTCGACACATGGTTTAAGTTGGGGTAACTAACTTTTTGTTGTTGTAAATCAGTAAACATTGTGTTAGTCACTAAAAAGTATACAATAAAAGCAGGAGAAAAAAATCAACCACTGAGTTCAGTCTGAATTGAATAATAAATCATTTTAGTTCTCATCAGGTGCCAAATGCAGCTCTCTGATTGGCTGATCTTGGGTGGTCCACTTCAGTTTCACTTTGTTGCTTGTAAAAACACATTTATCGACCACAATTGCAATCAACATTAACACATTGCCCATGTGCCAAAGGATTTATGAGAGAAAGTTGTCAGATATAAAATACAATCATGTTTGCATAGTGAAAATAAGTTACTCCATCTTTAATATAAACATGTATTCATTCTGGTTACAATTAAGGCTTATAAACATCTTTTTAAAAACAACAAAGTGAAACTGGAGAGGACCACCCAAGCTCAGCCAATCAGAGCGCTGCATTCGCCTCCTGAATAGAACTAAAATCCATTATTATTCCTTTCAGGCAGGACTCAGTGGTCTCATTTTTTCACCATGTGCGCAATACTTTTTAGTAAAAAACACAAAGCTTACACTGCAAAAAAATGAATTTCAGGACAAGTTAAAGTTCCTTGATTCTATGATTTCAACCTAATTTCAAGCATTTTGTTTTTAGAGACAGATTATTTTCCTTGTTTCAAAATGTTTCAAACTGATTTCAAAACATTGCTTCTTATTTCAAGACAAATTATTTGTCAATGGGTTAAGCAAACTGTTTTTACGCCATTGGCATTTTTTTTTTCTTATAACCAGTTAAAATGTCTTGAAACCAGTGAAATATTCTTAAGCAATTAAATCCAAACCATTTAAATCTTTATTTATATTAAATCTTATCCAGTTAAAACAACTCAAATCTGGATTATAAGTCATTTTAATTAAGTCTAGATTTATAGTTTTTGTTGTGTACTTATTTGCAACTTAAAAAATTACCCAACGTTGATGTGTCATAAGTGCTTCAGTTAGACCAGCGGTTTGCAACAAGCAGCTCTTTAAAGCCTCCGTTGTTCTTTGCACTTGATTTAAAATCAGGAAGTACCCTATAAAAAGTTAAGAGAAAAAGAAAGAACATCCTATTATGTCATATTTATAACAGAAGCCCCTAAAACAAAATGTACCACGCTTCAAGAATAATAATTTAAAAAAAAAACGTATTCAGTCTTGGCAAAGTTTTAATATAGTTTTATATCAATAATTCATCTGATATTCATCAAATCCATTGCCTGGGATCCAGAACTCACACTTCAGTAAACTGTGAAGAGTGGGTCTGGTCACCACACCCTCCACCTGCGTTTCAGATCAAATCTACATCGTACCGGCCAATCAGATTAGTTTATTTGTGTGACGCAGATGAAACAAAGAATCGTCTGTCATTTAAACCAAAATCTAACTTCACTCACCTCACATTAAAATTGTTTTTGGCCTCCCTCATTGATTCTGCAGAAATCCGCCATGTTTTCCACTTCGCCGTGATATTATTTTCATGTATTTTTTTCCGTCGGGAGCAGCCATGTTGGATTTTACACGGCGGAAGATGCGTGTCTCTGATTGACTGATTAATCTGTCAATCACGGCTACAGAAATCCGAAAGAGGGACGTGTTGGCCAGACGATATATTTTTAACATATCGTCTGGATTTTCCAGGCAATCAAATCAAGTGTGTGCAAATTCAGCTTTTGTTGCATAGATTTTATAATATATACATAATCAGCTGGGACTCTTTCTGATTTTAAATAATATTATCAAATCAGGTCAATGCGGCTCTTTTGATGTTAAAAGTTGCAGACCCTGATCAGAAAATAAGATTTCTCAAATGAATCTAGAATATTTTTTGCAGTTTTCATTTTTTTGAAGGCAGCATTAGGCCTATAATAAAGAAATACACAAACTATATTAAATCTGTGTCTCTTTCTGAATCCGTCAGGCCTGTGTGATGTCGTTGCCAGCTTCTGCAGTCGGCTCATATCACGCTGGTTTCATAAAAAACCCTCGTAAACGTCAGCGGTTTGATGACTTGGATCAAAGCCGGTGTTTTCAAACAGGAAGTGTGTCCCCGGGAAGAAAAGGGAGGAGCAGAGGGACAAAAAGCCTCCTCGTTAAACACTTTTCATCACATACATGTACAGGGAGAATTGTGCTGTAATGTAATGAGAAACAGGTCTGAGAGCAGAGGTTTATATGAGACACTGGAGACATTAACAAGTCCACGTGTTTAGTGACCACAATCTTTATCTTAAAGTTGGATTTATATGTTGAGATTGCAACTTTTTGAGATTTTAGCCTTTGAAACAGCAGTGACTCCTCTTTAGGGCTGCAAGTTTATCATAATGGAATCAAAATTACAATTTAAATAGATTTGATTAGCAAAACCTCAAAGCGTCAATTGTTGGAAGTAAAGCCGGTTGCACACAGGAGTTATGGCCTGATTTTAAGCCCAATGTGTAATCTACAAGTTCAGGGAGATGTGGACAGAGTAAGGATTTTCGTCAGAGATTTGTTGTGGTTTCTCTCCTTTTGTCTGTGCATCACTGCAACTACTGTATTTGTCAGGAGTATCAAAGTGAGGTTCAGGAGAGCGAGGACCTTTACAACAGAAACATCTGGTGCATCTGTCTTGTGACGACGGCTCTTAAAACAAATCAAATCAAATAAAGAAGAATCATTGCCTCATCGTCTGTAAATAAATGTAACACATTGTGCTCGTAGTCAAAGTGCCTATTCTTTTTTACGAGCTTTACACACGTCATCTCCAACACACCTGCTCCTGAAATGAAGTGAGAAGCAACTTTAATAAACTACAGAACATGGCCAACACTGTTAAATGCCCACAAAGCATCAGTGTAACAGCTCCTTACCTCTAATGATCCTCCGCTTTCCTGTGACCTTTATAAACCTGCTTTAATCCACTGGCGTTTCATCATTGCTGTTGTTGTTTCACTTTTATAACTGCGCACATGAAAGAAAACACTCTGCGCTCGATCACATGACACACACACTGTTCTCTGCTCACTGCTGCTGCTCCACAAGTCTGTGTTGTCTCTGTTCTTCTGACACATGATGTTGTGGCATCTTTTTTTGTTGCGTCAAAAAATTGCAAAAGATCCTAAACTTCTCTAGTGTGCAGCCAGCTTAATTTGATCCACAAACAACTCAGACTAAGTTTACATAAAAGAGCCACTGTGAAGTTAAAAGCACAATATTATTGCTTAACTAAACTCAGTTTTGCCTGAACACAGATACTGTGGGTTATACTGTATTTACATGATCGGTGAAGTCAGATATTTTCTTAGTTTGTCAGTTCACAGGCCCGTTCCAGTCTTTTTGTAAATAATCCGAGACATTTTCAAAATGTGAACCCTGAACAAAGCATGATTTTAAAACACAAACTATGAATTCAGTATCGATTATGCATTATTCCCAAATCTTAGAGCCCTATTTCTCATCATAAGTTCACTCAAAGTTCTATTTGGATTGATTCCTGTGTTTAAGTAAATCAGTCATGTTCTGTATTTGAGGTGCTGAACACTAAGTTCTAAGATGTCACATAACCACAAAACCAAACCTGCACACGACTATGTGCTTTTGTGGCTCTGCAGTTTCAAACAGGAAGTCAGTCAAAAGTCTTTCAGCTGCACCAGATGAAGTTTGCAGCTCACAATGAAGAGCAAAGTCAAACGCAGATTCACAGCAGCAGAATTAAAAACCCGACTGGAGATTTTTCCACAATTCAAAGGAGCATGTGCTGGTCTTTAACGGGAGTGCCCAAATGTGGCTGACCGCACAATAAAGCTTTTGTCACACCAGGAAATAGACGTCCATTTGTGACTCGTTTTAGTTTCTGCAGAGCTGGGGATTGTGGGTAATGCCTCTGGGTTTGACTGACTGACTGACCACTGCAGGATCTATATAAACGAGCAGAAAAACAATAATTGTGATGGTGTGGCTGGAGAAAGGCAGGCCTCAGAGTGTTTCATATGTGAACAAAATAATCCTGTTGTGGTCAGTTTGTTTAGCTGCAGCTGCTGGGCTCAAATCCCTGTGTTGCTCAAAGGCACACAGTCTGAGAGAGAAGCTTTAGGTGGAAATATTTACAAATTTCATCCCAGGATCAAAAATGTTCTTCCTGTTCATAAATTGCGCCACACTAAATGTTGACTTGAGACCAAATGTTCAAATGTCCAAATGTTCACAAAAAAAGTCTAGACTTGCTTAAAATGACTAAAATGAAGCTGTTTTAACTGGATAAAATTGAATTGATTGTGTAATGTAACATATTTTACTTGTTTCAAGGCAATTCTAACAGGTTATAAAAGAATTTAGCTTAAAACAAAGACACAACTTTGCCAATGAGGTAAGTACAATTTTCTTAACCCAGTAGTAAATTTAGCTCAAAATAAGTAGTAAAAGGGGAGCTTGTCACTAAGGTGATAGGCGTGATCTACCGTCAACAAAAGAAAGGGAAAATTAGCAAGGTGTGTAGGTTAAGGTACACTTCATTGTCCTCTGCATTTGACCCATCCTTCAATGCCTCTGGGGCATCTCTTCAGGAGCAGTGATCGCCGCAGTGCAGCGCTCGGGGACCCATCTCCAGATGTTGTTGCTAGGCTTGGTCAGGACTACTGTAGCTGGAGGTTATTACCCTAACGTGCATGTCATTGGTTGGTGGGGGAAACCGGAGTGCCCGGAGGAAACCCACCCAGACACAGGGAGAAACATGCAAACTCCACACAGAAAGGCCCGGGCCATGCGGGAGTCGAACCTGCGAGAACGATGGTTTAATAAATTGAAAGCCACACCAGACTGCTGCAGTCTCCGGATTCTTTCTGCAGACCCACGCGGCTCCTGCACTTGCACCCGGACTCGCATCCGCACTCCTCAAAGATTATTGAACGTGGACACATTGGTTTTAAGCACTTTTTAAGTTCTGCGTGGTTCTGCGACCTGCACCGAACTCGCATTCAGTGTACATCCAGGGTTATAATGCAAACTAAAGGAATCTGCGTGTGCTTGCATCTACGTTTCGCTGTCAAGGCACGTTCACGTGTCAGTCAAGAGAGTGCGGCCAGTGATCCAACTCAGAATATTCTTCATTCAAAAAGGCTTTTGAATGAAGCTACAAGCTACAACCCCCAAGACCAAATTTAAACATCAGACAAGTTACAATAAGAGGTGGGAGAATGTTTAATCATGTTTTTAATCATTTTTGCCAAGTTGGACTCAGAGTTGTGTGTTTTCTTGTGTGCATGTCATCCATGTCTGTGTTTACTGTGGCTCTCAGGCTGGTTTTATTGTCTTAACTAATAATAATTAAATAGATGTGTTATCATAAATATGAAGCCTGCATGAAACTGGTCTGGATCTTGATTTTATAGTTTTATTTACATGGCCACATGTTATTTGATTGCACAACATAATAGATTAGACTAAACAATTGTGGGCATTGGGCTTAGCTGGCAATCTACTGACAATAGCAGCCCCAAAGACATTAAGTCAGGAGCCACCGCTGAGCAGTAAAGTCTTGAAATCAGACCAAAACTGTTTGAAACAAGTAAAATAATCTAGGTCTTTATAAAAACAGAGATTAATATTGTCAAAATGCTTGAAAGTAAGGTTCAAATCCTAGAATCAAGCTATTTTAACTTGTCTTGAAATTAATTTTCAAAGCGTAGTGCACTTTATTCTATTATTATTTTTCAGTACATTGCAAGTTCCTGGTTTTGCGTTCTGACAATGTGAGAGTCAGCTGGTGCATTTGATATTGAACAAACATTAGATTTGTTGAGTTTTGAGTGTATGTGCTGGTCTGTGCTGTAACTGTAAACCCGCTGTAGTAAAAACATTAGAGGCTCCTCAGGCTTTGTAACGAGACCGACTTTTGTTCTGGTGTCACCCAAAAACCACAGACACAGACTCCAAATGTGGGACAAGTCTATGACAACAACCTGGTTTGAATTAAGTTTGTCATATCTAAGACCAAGTCACTGGTTTGCAAGTCTCAAGTAAGTCTCATAGTGTCATGTCCTCCAAGTCAAGACCCAAGTCAGTTCCCCACAAGTCCAAGTCCTCTGCTTTTAGTTTTGTTGTTTCCGTCCACAGTGGAAGTGACAAGAAATGTTGCAGTTTGTTAATATAAAATTCAAATAGTTATTTTTAAAAAAAGCACCAAGTCGTCTCAAGTCACAGAGCCCCATGTCCAGGTCGTGTCCTACGTCTTAGTCCATTTTATCGAGTCATCAAACTAGTGTCTAAACAAACCTGTATCAATAATTTTGTCTGTTTGAGTCTGTCCAGGTTGAAATACAATCTGTCATCTTATGGGTGGTGAACACAAGGCTCGCAAGTGCGGCTCTTTGGCTCATTCAGAAACATTCGCTCCTTCACACTCTCTCTCTCCCTCGGATGGCACTATTTTATACTTCCATGACTCTGAGGCCATGTATTTGTTTTGATGGTGATCCCTCATTGTTCCTACAGCCTTTAGTGGCTAGCTAATTATCCCGCAGAAATCACGGGTTATAAAAAGAGTCAACTGGTGCAAAACCATGGAACACATTAGGAGAGGTCAGAGCCTCGTTAGAAGTCATTGTTGAGTTTTCAAACCGTTTGGTATCGTTAGTACAGGTTACTCGTTTTGTATAGAAACTTATGAGGAAACTCTGCGGAGGGCACCAGTGCGGCTCCGCCCCCAAAATGACATAGGCTCTGGACGGGTCTATTAGTTTACTTTGTGGCCATGCATGCCTGCTCAAAGTAAGACGCAGATTCATTTAGAAAGTCCAAAACATATTGACAAAAACATGCTTTATGTTTGGTCCAGAAGTTACACTGTGCATGTTCAACATAAGTAAATGTAGCAGAGTAAATACACAGCACATAACATTGTGTGTGTGTTGTTTTGTTGCGTCGTCATGTGTTTGCTCTGACTCTATCTCTGTCTCTGTTTACCCAGAGCCAGTCCTGTATTATGGCACATTACACCCACAGCTAAATATAAACTGCTTTGAACAAGACCACACCACCAGCACACGGACACAAACACAAACGATAGGACAAGACGATAGGACAGGGCTGCTAATGTTGAGATCTGACATTTTAGTTTGTCTTAGTTTTTAGAACTTTATGGATGAAGTGGATAAATTAGTTAAACATCTTTAGGACAAGTTTGACAATTGTGTTTTTTTTTCACGTGACGAGTGTTGGCTGTAATGTTTAACTTTAATGACAAATATTGACTAAATAGAGAGAATTTATTATGATGTAGAAAATGTCAGAATAGGCTAAAGGATCCTTTGACTCTGAGCTTTGGCAAAACAAACATGACATTTAACTCTCACAATGGAAGAAAGAGAGAGAGAGAGAGAGAGAGAAGAGAAAGAGAGAGAGAGAGGGGGAGAGAGAGAGAGGTGGGGGAAGAGAGAGAGTGAGAGAGAGAGGGAGAGAGAGAGAGAAAAGAAAAAGATCAAGAGAAAGAAAGAGTGAGGGGGGGAGAAAAAGAGAGTGAGAGATTAGAGAGAGAGAGAGAGAAGAAAAAAAGAGAAAGAAAGAGCGAGGGGAGAGAAAAAGAGAGGGAGAGATAAGAGAGTGAGAGAGAGAGAGAGAGAGAAAGAAAAAGAGAGAGGGAGAGAAGAAAAGAGAAAGAGAGGGGAGAGAGCAGAGAGAGAGAAAAGAGAGAAAGAGAGGGAGAGAGTGGGGAGAGGGAGAGAAAAGAGAGAGAAAGGATGGAGAAGAGAGAGAGGTAATAGGGGAGAGAAGAGAGGGAGGGAGGGAGGGAGGGAGGGAGGGAGAAAAAGAAGAGAGAGAGAAAAGAGAGAAAGAGAGGGAGAGAGTGGGGAGAGGGAGAGAAAAGAGAGAGAAAGGATGGAGAAGAGAGAGAGGTAATGAGGGAGGGAGGGAGGGAGGGAGAAAAAGAAGAGAGAGAGAGAAAGAGGGAGAGAGAAGAGAGAGAAAGAGATTGGGAGGGAGGGGGAGAAGAGAAAGAGAGAGGGAAAGAGAGACAAAAAGCAAGCGACAGACAGAGAAAGACAGAGACAATAAGAGAGAGAGACAGAAAGAGAATAGAGATACAGAGAGTAGAGAGAAAAGAGACAGAGAGATACAAAAAGAGAGAGTGAGGAGAGAGACGGAGAGCAAGAAAGAGAGAGGGAGAATCAGAGAACGAGAGGTGCAGCAGAGAAAAGAGAAAAAAGAAACTGAGACAAAATGAGAGATAAAAACAAAGAGAGATAAGAGATAAAGAGAAAGACAACAAGCGAGAGAGGAGAGAGAGAAAGAGAGACAAACAAAGAGAAAAGAAGAGAGAGTAAAGAAAGAGACAAAAAGGGACAGAGAAAGAGAGAGTAAACAGTGTGAGCAGGTGGCTCTGACGACAGATAAAGTCATGTTTACTGTGATGAATAGTGTCATAAAAGTCTTTTGTGTTTTGAATGAAAAATGTTGTTTGCACATTCTCCTGTTTTTCAGTGACTCTCAAAGTACCAGGGCTGCACCATTTAGAAAAAAAATCCTGTTTCCATGGAGATTAATAAGTTGAATACCAAAGTGTGCAACATTCTTTTTAAAACGCTGAAGACAAAACAAGTCCTGAACACCTCCTCCAAAAGCTGAACACACACTTTAACACTAATTACCCTCGTCCCTCCTCCTGCCCCGTGTTTCCTTCGCTTCTCGTCTCTGTCCCGCTCCGATCCAAACGTCCCGACACAAGAGGAGTGTCCCATTCAAACACTGTCCCCCGGAGGAGCGCGCTAATGTAACAAAACACTGTGAGAAAATACGCCTTTTTGTGGAAACGTCAATTCAAAATGCAAATAAGCCCTCAGCGTGAGTGGAGACGGCACAAAGAGATCTTTCATTTGGGCTCGAGTGGCAACAACAGGGACAGTTTGGGACACAGAGGGGAAGTTAAAGGGGAAATATACTTTTGTTTGTTCATAGATTTAACTTTCAATGTGTTTTAAGCTTGCGTGCTTTTAGTTGTGTTGATTTAACTGTAACAAGCAGCAGATTTTATAATGTGCACAACAAAGTTTTTGCAATTTATTATGCAAAATTGAATTTATGAAGTGTTTAATCTTGTTCTAACAAAAAATGTCAACTATGAAACGAAAGAAATGGGAGTCATTCTATAAAATCTAAGCCAAGTGAAACGTGCTGCAGCTTCATGTGGAGTCTGTGCATAAGAAGTCAAATACAGAGACGTTACGCTGCAGAGTTCATTTGACTATCACGCAATGATACAATACGATTGTATTTTAGTCGCTTCGTTGAAAGGCAGCCGTTGGGCCCAAGAAAAACCTCCCCATAAAGTGTTTTGTGTCACTTCAAACTGCTTGTGCTCAGCTCAAACAACTCCTGCAGCTTTAACAAATGTCTCTTTTTGAAGGTATTTCTATCCAGCTTCACAACATAAACGTTTCAAATTTTTCAATGCCCCAAATGCTGGCTTAACGCTCTGCCCATGCAATCAGGCCACCCTTGCTCTGATTGGCCAGAACTGATTACATTTCTAACTTCACCATAGTAGGAGACGCAAGCCCTTGTTCAGGAAAGAGCGTGAAAGAATAGGGATGGGAGGGACGATCGACCTGTCACGGTACTGTGGGCACACGTACAGAACTATCTCTTTTTATGAATGATAATGTTTAGTATCTTTGAGCAGCTGTGGTAAAAAGTCTCCTCCACACACAGACTTGTAGCAGACTTATTCTGACAGAAACCAGTCTAAACTCTGTCCCAGTTTTTATTTCACAATGATAGGACCAATATTATTAGTCCTAATTAGTCTTAAACGAGCAAAAGTTAGCGCAAAAAATATATGCGTGGACATCGCGGGAACAGCGCAGTGTTTTTCACATTTAAACATCGTTTAAAATAGTTTCACACAGACTTTTTGGCCTATGTCATCAAGAACTTTGTAAAAAGTACAAAAGTCTGTCTCCTTCTCTGTCTGGTCCCTGTCAGCAAATGATTTAACCCAGATCATTCAAATAATAAGAATACAAGGTGACAGACATAATGAAAGGTAAAGCTAAACTAAAGAAATATTGAACTAAACAATAATAAACTATAAAAGTCTAATCTTGTAATTTGCCTTGTTAAAATTCTGAATTGAAACAAATAATGCAAATTATTTCAAAATCTCATCTCGTCTCGTTCTCTTAGACCCAATCTCGTGGATCGTCTTGTCTCGTGAAAAGTCTGCCTCGTTTCATCCCTATGAAAGAAAAAATAGGGTCAGTGGCATGTGAAAACAACAGGCCGCCATCTTGGACTCATATTATATTTCCAGTCTCTCTCTCTCTCTTTCTCTCTCCTTTTACTCTCTCTTTCTGTCTCATCTCAGTCTTTGTCTTTCTTCTCTGTGTCTTTCTCCTTTATCGTCTTGCTTTCTCTCTCTCTCCTCTTGCTTTACCCTCTGACCCCCCATCTCTCTTGCTCACGCTGCCTCTGTCTCTCTCCTTCTTCTTTCATTCTCTCTTTGTTTCTCCTCTCTTGTTGTTTCTCTCTCTCTTTTCTCTTGTTCTTTCTTTCTCTCTCTCTTTCCTTTCTCTTTTTTCTTGCTTTCTCCTTCCTCTCTCTCTCCCTCTTTCTTTCTCTTGTTCTCTTTCCTTTCTCTTGTTCTTTCCTCTCTCTCTTCTTCTCTCTCTCATTTCTCCTGTTCTCTTTCTCTCTCTCTCTCTCTGTCTCCCTCTCCTTTCCAATGTTCTTTCTCTCTCTCCTTTCTCTTTCTTTCTCTGGTTTTTTCTCTTTCTCGCTCTTGTCTCTTGTTCCCTCTCTCTCTCTTTCTTTCTCTCTCTCTCTCCCACACAAAGTTAATTTAACACACCGGCCTTATGACTTTTTATGTTCTATTTCAGTCTCTCTCTCAAAAGACTCATTGTTCCAAATATTTCCTCTATTTTTGCCTTTCCTGCCCTTTACCGCCACATTACACTAACTACCTCTGTCCAAACACACTTTAATCTGTTATAATTTGACTCAAATCCACACTGACAACTCGACTCAGGACATATTTCCACAAAAACCATAACAGAATTATTATTACAAATGTATTTTTAAACTCAGGAAATGTCTCCGGTCTGAAAAATCCCTAAAACTAAATTGCGGTCGTTCCTCGCCACCTTCTTCTTCTTCTTGTGACTTTATGAAGTTTATTTTTGCAGCCGACGAGACAGAGATTCACTTGTGCAACGACGAGAATGCGACGGAAAGCAATGCAGGGTTTATTCTGAGCGCAGAGCTAAATTACAGGCTGGGTTTGGGCTGAGCTGCTGCTGCTGCTGCTGTGGACCAGAGGGCGTTTGGTCTTTTATTTAAGTTGTAATTTAACGTTCGGATGTAGAAATAGGACGGAGGGGTTATTAATTAGAATTGCCACGTTATGGGAGAACCTACATCGGTGTCCTTAGACGACTTTGAGAAGATAAAAAGTTTGAGACGTGACACACTTTATTGTATGTGACTAGAATTCAGAATATTCATCTTAATTTTGAGTCAATTTGACCAAGTGAGAATGAAATGCTAAAATTATGCTGCACTTTACACTTGATTCAAGAAATTTCTGGCATCTTACAAGATATAGTGGCTTAAAGCTATTTTGACAACGAGGTCTCACTTCACTGGAAAATGTCTTGGCTGGAAATACAAACAGTCATTCTTTACAGGTCTGATGTGAAGATAAAACAAAGGTTAAAAGCATTTCCTCAGGAGGAGTGAGCACCACAGTGCACCACTCATGGACACATCTCCAGGTGTTCTTGCTAGGCTTGGTCAAGACCATCGTGGCTGGAGGATATTACCCTAACGAGCATGTTATTTGTTGGTGGGGAAACCAGAGTACCTGGAGGAAACCCACCCAGACATGGGAAAGAAACTAGGACGGGCAAAAAATCTATGTAATCAATAAATCCAGTTTGTTGTTTCAATCGATTTATATTTTTAGAAATTCTAGTTTTTTTAACTTGGATTTTGCTGCGCTTGCTTTGTCCTTGCAGGCTTCCGTAGAGCATCACTGTGCTCAGTTCTTGTCCTTTTCGTGCAGCTAAACACTTGTTCACAATAAAATTGTGATTGTTTTGGTCTTCAGAAAAAAAATATTAATCAACAAAATTACCCTGTAATTTTTTATGCCTTTTGAGCCTAGGTGTCTGTGCAGCCCTTATGCTAACAACAGCCTCTAACATTGCTAACAGCAGCTGGCGCTTCTGTGCTTGTTCAATGTCCTATGTTTTGTTCTCAAAACATAAGACATTTGGTCTCATACAGTAGTGTTATGTAACACTACTGTTATTTATAGTACAAGCCACAACTTAACAACTTAATCTGAATAAAATGTCAAACATTATAAGATGTTCTGGTTCAACACAAGCCAATAAAAAGTCTCATTATGTCCAATTAAAAGCACAAATATGATATCGGCCTAACCGATATCATGGAGCAGATACCCAATCCAGCAAAATGCCCCGGATCGTCACTGATATCCGATCACAGTATCAGATCAGTGCATCCCTTGTGACCAGACCCACTCTTCATAATTTACTGAAGCTAGGGCTCTGGATCCCAGGCTTTAACTGCAGGGGGGGTCTCTCAAAATGAGTCCACAAAACAGAAATCACATTTTTAGGAAATATAACCCAATTTAAATAAGAAAAAACAAGAAATTGTTCTTTTGTTCCAGACTGTGTCCAAATCAAACCTCTGACAAAAAACATCTTTCTTATCCCTAACCAAAGTGTTAGCCCCAATGTGGACTTGGTTTGGTTCAGTTTTAGTCCTCCAATGTCAGGTTAGATCCAGCTTTATAGCAAACATTAAAAAATAATGAAAATACACACTTAAACATGACAGAAACAAAGTCATTTAATATCCTAAAACGCAGCTGTATTTGCCGGAAATGATTCAAACGCTTCAGTAAAAGTAACAACAGACAGTGGCTTTGTGGCTTTAAATCATGCACACACAGTCACCGTAACTTACAGGAAAAATCCCAGAAAAACTAAAGTCAAATCTGTTCTGTCTTCACTTCTCTTTCTGTATCTTTCCACACTGGTCGGTTCGCTGTGGGTAACTTTCCATCTGTGAGGAAAACTGTTTTTAAATGAAGTCCACAAACATGAAATAAGCAAACAGGAGGTCGCAGGGACACAAGCGGCTCTGTGATGGTTCAGAAACGTGAATCTAAAATCAAACCAACACTGTCTCTAGTCTCCTCTAAAACAGATAAATATACTGTAGGAGTTCACTTTCCTCTGCTCCAGGTGCAAAACAGCAACAAGCTTACTGCAAAAATACAGCTTTAAGAGGCTGCGTTGAGGTGCCATCACAACTTTCTTTAGGTCAATATTTATTACAGATGTTTGTCAGCTAAAATAGTCTGAACGCAGTTTTTGTTGTAATGCAAAAAGAGAATGGGTCTACAAACTTACAAAGATATTTAACAAGGTAAAAAGGTTACTTAAGCCGGCTGCACACAAGAGGAGTTTAAGATCTTTTGCGTCAAAACAGAACAGGCCACAAACATAAGGACATTTACGATAATTACTTGTCTGACAGTGGCATCATGTGTCAGAAGAACAGAGACGACACAGACTTGTGGAGCAGCAGCAGTGAGCGGAGAACAGTGTGTGTGTCATGTGATCGAGCGCAGAGTGTTTTCTTTCATGTGCACGGTTATAAAAGTGAAACAACAACAACAATGATGAAACACCAGTGGATTAAAGCAGATTTATAAAGGTCACAGGAGAGCGGAGGAGCTGTTACACTGACACATTGAGGCCAGTGTTGTCCATGTTCTTTAGTCTATTTAAGGTGCTTCTCACATCATTTAAAGAGAAACTCAATGCAGAATATTTTTCACTGTCAAACTGTGTAAATTAGGTCAAAATCAAATTATCTACTTTGTCTGGGCTTATTTTGAACATTTTTGCGCAAACTCTCTCATTTTGCAGATGTGTTTAGCATTAAATCGCGACTGTGCTGCCACGATGGTCAAACACTGTCACTGCATTTTCAGTTCACATCCAGGTAGGCTATTAAAACTCCTCCTCTGACACTGCTGCTGTGGAGAGTTTGAAAGCCATCACCCATTGCAAATGACATCATCACTCATTTGGCTCGGATAGGTAAGCAAGTGGTGCAACGCACAAACGTGCGCAGGTTTGGAACTTGTTTTGGAGTTTCATTTTTCTCATTTTCAATCTCAGAAAATACTCACATCATGAACTCAGGTGCTTATGTAGGCTAAAGCAAAAGCTTCAGACACATGTCTGAAGCTTGAAGTTAATAGAAAAGAATCTAGTTGCAACAGGGCTTAAAGTGAAAAAAAATTCTGTGCCTGAACTTTTTGCAGTTTTGGTAATGGTTAAAGTGCTAAAGAAATTGTTTAACTTCGACAATAATTACTATGTTATTAATAAGAAAATATGAATAAAACACATTTATACTGTATTAGAGAGATGTTTTGTGGCAAAATACATATAGGGTGCATTCTAAACAAATTGTGCCACTTGTTGTCCACAGTTTTAGTACTTTTCACCTGGTTTTATGAACTCCATGTCTCATGTCAGGGTCGTAGCACCAAATTCTGGGCCCTGGGTACAAACTTTGCTGATGGGCCCCTATGCAAGAGTTTGGGATTTTTTAATTTATCCATAGACCTCTGAAATGTACAGGGAGCGTTTGCAGTGACTTCTATAGTGTGCTAAAAGAGTGTCACACTTATTTTAGCAGTGGTAGAGATTTAAAACTGATAGATGACAGAGAGGTGAGGGTGGGGGGTCTGGGGGTCCTCCCCCAGAGATTTTTTGAATAAACAGGTCCATTTTGGTGAGTTTTGGTGCATTTTACATGTCTCTTGTAGTTGGATGAAGTGTCTAAAATCATGGCTTTTAGTCTGTTGAACTAAAAGGCATCTAGCCAGCTGTTAAGTCTATTTTGTATAATATATGCTATTTTGAAGTAAAATATTTGGTCAGACAGCCTACCAGATGGAAATTAGCCTTTGGCTTCAATTTGGAGTCTTTACATTTCTGTCTGTTCATTAACATGCTCTGTCTCAATCAAATAAATAGCCTACATAAATACTGAGAGGAAGAAAAACAACAATCTTGTTCATATTTAACTGAAAGTATTATGATTTTGAGTAAGTTTGAAAACTTATTTTCTTGATTATAATTCAGAAATCTACTGGAGTAAATTATGTATGTTGTATAAACATGTTTAAATCCAAAGAAATGTCACTTTTGAAACAAAAGAGTTGTAGACCCTCCTTCAAAAATCTTTCATTGTGCAGCTTTAATATAAGAACCAGCCATGATAAGATACTGCTGAAACACCAGTAAATTACAGCCTTAATATGATTTTGTTTTTAATGATAATAAAAAAACGTAATAAGGTAGACCTAATAGACCTAATTAGGTCGATTTATTCTAATTATATACCAGGGGTGTCGAACTCAATTTGAGCAACATTGGCATCATGGTTGCTCTCGCAAGGCTACTTCTAACTATAGTTTACTAATCTTTGACATACAATTAATAGTCTCTGTATTTGATTTTTGTATATTTTTTTAAGTGAAAATTACTGAATACCTCTGCATTGATCTGAAAAATAAATATTTCTTTAAATTTCAGACAAATAATTTCATTAGTTTAAGACATAAGATTTAAGTAAACATTATAAAACTTTAAGGGCCGCAGAAAATTATGTGACGGGCCAATTCTGGCCCGTGGGCCTTGGGTTTGACACGTGTCATAAAGTCCTGACTCTTCCTTCAGCTGCTCACCTGCTGCTCGGAGGAAAAAATAAAAGTCTATTAGCAATTTTGACAGCTAGGCCTCTTTTTGATGGCCTGATTTTCATTTCTTGGTGAAAAGACAATATTTTTATGAAGTGGATGCTTTCTTCAGTGGAGCCTGTTCTCTCTGGTCTGGTGTTTGATCTCAAAACAAAATTTTGTTTCAAGGTAAATTTAGTTTTACCATCAAAACTCTCACACATTCTTTGGGTGTTTTCATGTGTTTTCTCATTCATATGACTTTACAGCTCAGAAGCTTTAATCCTGATCTCAGACACAAACTGACCAAAAGTTCGGTTCAGTCTGTCACTGGGATTCACACTTTACACAACTGAATCTGAATCTGAATAAATTGTGCTTTTTATCTACAGTAAATACAGACATGTTTGTACAAATAAAATAAACAAACATGAATTACATTTAGGATTACTTTCTGATTTGTGTAAGTATTTTATCCAACTATATACAATATGTAGTGCATCTGTGTGACTGACAAAATTAAACAAACATCACACTGGAAATATATTTAGTTTTTATTTGATACATTCTACTGCCTGTTTTCTTCTCAGATCTTTGTCTCTGCTTGATTCAGATTTTCATGATATGTTTGATCTTTCTGCTCATGTGATTTTGGATTTTGCTGTGGTGTGAATTAAAAACAGTGTTATGGCTAAAGTCCTTTACCACCTGTGAACAGGTATTGTTGGAGAAACAAAGTTTATAAATGAGAGCTGTGGGAGCTGTTCTGAGTCTGAAAACTGTTAATGAATGAAAACATTGCAAATGATAAGACCATCTCAATGTTTGATAAATGTTGGAATCAAGTGATGAACCCAAATCAAGTTTCAAAAATTTGTGTCAAAGCGACTGAGAAAAACTGTAATATGCATGGTAAATGTTTAAATCAAAGCTTAAGAGGACTGTCCTTTTTAAACGTGCCTATGACTGAATTTGTTTTCATTTATACCTCTAAAGATTTTGTATTTTTTCTATGCAATGTACCTTTATGGTTTTAGAATTTTATGATTGCATTAAATGTATTTTAAGCTGGAAAGCTTATTGCATTTGCAGGAAAAGTACTTTATTATTATTATGATCATGGTTATGATTATGATTATTTCACATATGAGACAAGGTTTTCATTTACATTATTAATGCTTTCACTTTTTATGTAGTTATCAGTTTTAAATGCAGCCTAATAGGTTATAATAACAAAAAAAATAATCAATTAAGATTTACATTCCTCATTCCAGTGGAATGTGTCTTTTGGCGTGACGTGAGTGCTTAAAAAATATAGTTTGGCACATGAGTTTCCCACAGTGCGCGTCCTTCGCTGCTCCAGGGGGCGGGTCAGGACCTGGCCTGGACCACAACGAACCATCCGCAGCTCGCCAGGCTTGCACCAATTCCAGCCTCTTCGCATAAAACCGAGCCGTGGATTGAGAGTTTGGAGAAGCTTGCTTTAAGTCCCGAACGGCACCGATAGCGTCTCAACAGAAGTTCCAAACGAACACAAAGCTCAACGCTCGCACAAGGATGGTGAGCGCGCACGGACTGGAGTGAAGCAAACACGAGGAATGAACGCGCTGTTTTGGATACTTTGCTGGCATTTGCTTTTCTGCCACGTTGCCGCACTTGGAAAGTTTTACGATTTGATCCACGGAATAATGCGGACATGAAGAGCCAACGCCAACGCGAGGAGGAGCCCATCGGGACAGCCTGATGACGAGGTCTGGACTTCAGTGCGTGGAGCGACATAGACACGGTAAACCACACACACCTACACACTCCTCTGTCCTCTGTGTGTGTCCGCGTGTAAAGAGGACGATTCCTGTGGCGTTTGTTTAACCCAAATCGGTCTTTAAACCGTGCGTAATGACGCGCTGGCCCGACATTTCACAGCCCAGATCAGCGCTCTTATGAATGACACGAATGAGAACTGATGGTCATATTTACACCAGCAGTGTGAGTAAGTAAAATATATATCACAAAAGTGTGGACTGCAGTCGAACAGTGTCACGCTTGTTGTGTTGACGCTCCGCACACACGCGCCTGAACGGTTGACAGACCGGTTTGTCACTGCCCAATTTGATATGCGTTGCCACCCGGCGGCAGAGGACGATTGGGTTTGCAGACCATCCGTTTGGGTGGGCACTGCCCACCCTTGTCTATGGCTAGAGCCAGCCAGTGTGTGACAAAATGCGGCAAGTAGGCATGGATCTATCAAGTAGGCCTATATTTTTTTTTCTGCCGGACGCCGGAGTCTCTGTCAAGCCGGAAATCCGGCCCCCAGCCGGAGAACTTTAAGCCCTGTTGCAAGTAAGAAACTAGACCTTGTGCTGTACAGCCTCAGAGCTGTGAACTTCTCCACATGTCATAATCGCTCCCACACAAAACTCACATCACTCACAAACTCATTGTCCATATTTGGTGCTGTCAATCACAATCTGTTCACACCCACTGGGCGTCTCTTAAAAGGCTTCCAGGCATCTCCCACTTTTGTGAGTCTGTTTGAGGTTCAGTTGTGTGCGGAGTAAGTCTCTGACCGAGTGTTTAAGGAGCAGGAGTGTTGAAGATGACGTGTGTAATGCTCGTAAAAAAGAATCCTGCACTTTAACTACGAGCACAAAGAGTAACATTTATTTACAGATGTTGCGGCAATGTTTCTTCTTTATTTGACATTTTCAGAGGCGTAGTCACAAGGCAGATGCACCAGATGCTTCTGTTGTAAAGGTCCTCGCTCATGCAGCAGGTGAGTCTCACCGTGATGCTCCTGACAAATAGTTGTAACAGAGTCACAGTGATGCAAAGACAGAAGAGAGAAACCACAAAACATCTCTTACAAAAATCCTCACTCTGGCCATGCCTACTGAACTCGCAGAGGGAAACATCAAGCTTAAAATCGAGCAAAAACTCCTAGAGTAAACTGCAAGCCATCAAATACTTTTTAAAACGGCAAAATGTGTAAATGTTTTGGCAAATACACATCTTATGAATGAGCAAACATCCTTAAAATGTTGCAAAGGAAGCACTGATATCCAAAGCATTTCTGTTCCACACCGGTGTAAACTGTTTAAACTTACATTATAAATATTATTATACTAAACATGTGAAACAAGACAAGTCTCCTGTAAGTTTTATAGCTCTTTTAATAGCTCCAGTTTCTTTTTACACGCTTCACTAACATGACAAACTTTCTCCAGCGAACCACAAAAAGCACTGCTCCTTTTAACTTTACTGTCGTTTGATTTGGCATTATCCAGCTCAGCACCTCGTAAAACACACTATTAGGACCAGAGAGATTACACACACACGTAAAGTCACACAGAGACTGAAGGAGCTGAAGGACTCATGTCTCCAGAGTTACACCACGTTATTAAGATTAAAAGTACAAATGAATGAACGACACAATTAAATTCAGCTTCACGTTAGAAAAGCTAAAAATCAGCTTCAGTGACAAATATACGACAAAGAAATGCAACTTACAGACAAACATTTTCTCCTTTTGTTCAGTGGAGATTACTACAAGTTTCTCCAATATTTTTGGTGTCACTACGCAACCAATTAAAAAGAGGCTAAAACATTAGCTGCAGCTACAAAATTGCAGTTTTAATTTTTAAAGCAGAACTAAGCAACTTCAGCTGTAGTGCTCTCTGTTGTTCCCCAGTCAGAGACATTTCATTTGAAATTGAGTCAATCATGCTAGTTGCTAGCATGACTATATTTTCATGACGTAAGTTGCCAGAAACGAATAAAAATGCCTCTAGTCACATGAGATAAAAAAAAAAGTCTGTTAATAATGTTTATTTTTTGATAAAGTCACGTAAAATCTTGTGCTTTCTACACTCATAAAAAACATTCAATTGGGCTCTGAATTGGTTGCTTAAGTTTATTAACAGATAATTGTGTTTTCACGAACGTTAAACTCGTATTTAACTTAAAACAAGCACTTCTTAAAAGGTTAATGATAAATATAGCATATTAGTTTGCCCTCGTAGGTGTTGTCGTTTTCAAACACTAACGTTTATGCACTTGCGCAGAAGCTTCTAATCATGGGCACATAAACTTTTGACTCAAATTTGGCACAGACTCTGAAAGGGCCGAAAGACAACCCCCTACAGCTCTCTTGTGAAATTAAATTAGCCTCCTGAATCAAAATTTAACATTGTTTACAGATTTTCTCATTTTGCATAAATTTAGGATTGAAATAAGGAAAAAACACTTCAATATATTTTACACTGCTAAATAGAAAATTAAAGGGCCTGGAATTCTCAGGAGAGAAATTCGAGTCTGGAATGTGTTGTGAAGGAGGCAGGGCAGGAAAGTCGCAGTTGCCGTAGTTCCTGCAGGAGGCAGCGGAGAGAGCCGACACATGCTTCAAATGCCCCAAAATACAAACGTAACCATCATCACAGAGACTTACAAAGACATTTAACAAGGTAAAAATGTTATTTAATTTAGCTTTAAATTATTTAAATAACTGTAGTAAAGGTGTGTGAAAAAACACTGTGCATCACTTTGAGTCTCATCTCTTAGTGACATCATAAGGTGGAACAATATGTTTTCAAATTGACAAAAGAATGCAGCTTTTATATTGTGCTAAATGTGAAACAAAACACAACTTCAGACGTGTTTGATGAAGAAACAGCATTATAATGGAAACATATTTAGTCCTTTAAGACCTGTCAGTTTAACCTGGTTCTATCCGGGTGCTCTGATTGGCTCTTAAGATCTGACAAAAACATCCAAACTCCTGAAAGTCTGCACTTGCTTTGGGAATTGAACCTGTGACTTCTGACGGTGATAAACTCTGCCACAGCTCCGAATGATTTTCCCCAAACCTCAAACCAAACCAAAATCTGGTTTCCGATTCCGATGGGAATTTCCAATCCAAATGAAAACAAATAAAAGTCTAAATCTGATCTGCAGCTGGTCTTTTGGACTTCTGTTTAATTCCACCGGAAACAAGTTTAGTTTTGTAACTGTGGTTTTTATTTACTTCATAACTGCAGATGCACAAAATGAACATGTAAACCCAACACTTTTAACTTCAACTGCGTTCACTTTGTCTTCAGTTATTTCACAACTTTGTCTTTTTTAAGACAATGGGCGCAATTTTGCAACTTAAGGTGAGAAATGAGATCACAGTTGGCACGCCAAGCAGGGAATGCAGCTAGCAAGTTTTCGTGACTAAATAAACATCAGTGTTTGCTGTTCAAGCTATCATGGTCAAAAGAACTTCTTATAACCAGTCCGAAACAACACTGTCTGCAACGCTATCTTGATGGGTTAAACGCATATGCGCTCGCTCAGGTAAATAGATTCATACTCCTCACATGCAACAGTCTTGCGGCTCTCCTTGTCGAACCATGCGTATGAATGGGATTTAAAGCGGCATGTCTCTCGATGCCTCAGAATTTTGAGAGAGGTAAAATCTGGTCAGCTTCCAAATAGTCTGACCGTACGTTCCTGCCTCTGGTAACAAACAACACTTAGTCCACGGGGGACAAGCAGCAGGAGTTCCTGCCTGACGCACTTGTATTGCGCTGTCACTTGCATGCGTGCGTGTGAGCCGCTGTAATCGTGTCATGAGCGCTTTTTTATTGAAGAGTACACTGGAAAACATAAGATGCATCAATGCATCGGACCCAAACGGCTCGTGAGCCTCTGAATTGAAATCGAATTAGATTGTGAAACACCCAGTGTAGTGAGTGTAGAAGGTGTGGCTACATTCAGATATGAGGGTACAGTTTCCTTCAGTGAACCTGACACGTGATTACGTCTGTGACAAGTGAGCAGCTGCGTTAAGGTCACAGGCAAAAGTAAACTGTAGCAGCAGCTTCAGTTTGAAAAAAAAGTGTAATAATAGAAATCTATTTGCTCTTTTCAAATGACAGGCTTCAACAACTTTGTCTAAAATGTGTCTTTTCTTTAACATAAAGACAATTGACTTAATAAAAAAGATAATCAGATGTGAGAGTGAACATGGGAAAGTGTCAGTGTGAATGCCATGGCAAGCCAAACGGTTTCACTATTTCATGGGATTTGATCATAAACTATCACATCTAGAATCTTTTCTTGAGTTTGTAAGTGTAAGTTTGTTGACAAGTGTCTCTTCCTGGTGTGAAGCCTGGTTTGAGCTGCTGTGTGTCTGTCGTCAGTGCTTTAAATGAAGGGTCCTCTGTCCCACCTGGATCTCGGGACGTCCCAGGTGGAGAAGGGGGCGGGGCTAAAGAGTGTCCAGAGCTGAAGAATGCACAGCTGACGGTTCATTTAAAAACACACCGGTGGATCTGAGGCTAAAACACAAGGCTTCTGTGCAGAGTCGATGAAAAGAGGAGCAAAAACAAAACAGCAGAAGATTGTGAACACCTGCGTAATATTAGAGTCGCTGAAGAGAACTGTAAATGACTGTTTACGCACATACTTATTGGAGGGATTTCTACTGTATTCAAAAAATGTAAACAAAACTAACATTTAAAATTAATTTATTTTTAACTTGTTCTGCTCTCTTCCCTTATGGATTGTGAGCTTCAGAGTTCTTCACCACAGAGATAAAGTGGCACTTTTCACAACTTTCAGACCACAAGATAAAGATCTCAAAATGTCGCCTGAGAGTCTCCACAGTTACAGTGAATCTGATGACATACATAGCTCCAGTGTTACGTCCAGTCTGCAGAATGTACTGACCTTTATGTGATGTTTACTGCAGAATCCTGTTTCTCACTGCACCACAAGCCACAGGACATAGATTCTCTGCTGAACGGCGCTCTGGGACCATCTCCATGAGGACGGCTTGACCAGGGCCTTGGCTGGAGCATTTGGTGTTGCTGGAGAGACAGACAGATGAGTCACTTTAGAAGTCCAGAGGTACCATGCTGCCCTATTTTTTTCCAAAACACTACACAAAAATAAGCCTAAATTCAAACTGAATATGTTTTTGAACCTAAGAAGCACATTCATTGTCCAGAGCCTTTGTGAAGCTGAGGATTGAATGTGTTGTCGTCTGGTATTTGATTAGGGACTTTGGTAAATATATGGAGCAGTAAAGCCCAATACATTTTCTTTTTTTTTTTTATGACACGACACGAAATGAAAAGGGCTTAAAATTCGCGACCTAACCCAAAACTGAACTCGCACACATTAAGTCTACATAAAACTGTACGTATGTTTTGGAGGCGCGGCCCTAGTCTAGGCCTAAGCTTGTTTTGCTCTCAAATGCACTGTTTGGGGAATGAATTATGCTCAAAACTCATAAGTTGTGTTAGTTTGTTAAACAAGATTATAGAACATGCCTTAGGCCACATGAGGCTTATTGAACTAACGTTCACATCACTTGAAGCTAAAGCATAAGAGCGTTTGAACATAAGTTTAGACCCTATTCTACTTGTTACATGTATTTGTGTGTCCTTGACAACTCCAATCCCCAGACCTAAACTATCTACTGTAACTTCAGATCTACTGTAATTTCTGCCCTATTGAGCGCACCTGAATATAAGCCACACCCACTAGATTTAAGTACGAAAATGATAAAGTACATATATAGGCCGCACTTGTTAATAGTAAGTCAATGAGAATCAATCATTTTGCTGCATTGCCTTATAAGCCTCATACTTCAAAGCCCATGAAAAAAGTAGCGGCTTATAATCCAGAAATTACGGTAAATGTCCCCACGTGGCTTCAACCAGAACTCTAATCTATACGACGCTAAGAAAAAAGAAAGACACACAAAAAAGAGGTAAAAATGTGCTCATGATACGTTATAGACAATGTGAATGTGAACTACTTCTGTCTGACTTTACAGACACTGGGCAGCACAGACACGGCGGTTTATATTTGAACATTGTAAGCACATTTTCTCCCCTTAAGAACACTTTAAATACAACATGTTATTTAAGCTTCCACAAGTATTCAGCCATTCAACAGAGCTGCGTTTACACCCGAGTAAACAAGTGGGAATGGTTTGTGGTTCGACTCTTAACACAAAAACAAGAGAACATTCATACACGTTTATAAAGCCTAAACCACCAACTTTCTTTACATTCACAGGAAATATAAAGTACATGAGTTCTTTGCGGTGACGTTATATATAAATAAGAATGTTTGACTGGTGGACTACATTTCCCAGAATCCCTCTTGGCGTGTGTAAAGTAATGTTTCCCAGGGTTGAGACGACAGCTGGAGATAAAGTTTGATTGACAAGAACAACTTAGCGGAGGTCCACATGTGTGAGATAATCTGGACATAAAAACATTTGTTACACTGACTATATAAGGACGAAAGGAAAAGAGAAAATATATGTGAGGCCAAGACTGTGGGGCAGTGTTTTTAAAAGTTCACTATAACCTAGAGAGTAGAGAATAGTCCCTTTAAAACACTCTTAAGTGAGATAAACAACTGCTACTAGATTTATAAAGAAGAAAAAAAAAATAAAAAACTTGTGAAGAAAAGTCAATCCTGCATTTTTCTCCCTGTGCCTGGGCAAGTTTCCTCTAACCACTCCAGTATCCCCACCAATCAAAACATGCATTTTGGGAATATTCTAGAGCTATGGTAGTCCTGATCTAACCTGGCTCTACCAGATGAATTCTCACATTATTTGTGATGGCTATTTTAACTATAAAAACATGCTCACTAAGGTTTAAGTACAGAAATTTATGTAGAAATCGTCTTTCACAGAGAAAGACTCACAACGTGCTTCACAGAGAATTATATTTACAAAAAACTTTTGTACATTTTTGCAATGGAAAGGTGTCTGTGCTTTTCTCTCGACTGGATTGAAGAGTTGTGCAGAGGATTTTCCAGGGAAAAACAAATACAACTGTTACTATCTTTTATAGATGCATAGATCAGTGGGTTTGATTGACAGACCAATAGATAAGGAGTTACATTGTTGTCTAGAGAGGGAATATTATTATTTATTTTTTTTATCAGCCAGATGTCTATCGAGCTCGATCTCACAAGAAAGTGTAGTATTGCGACGACATTATGGGACATGTAAATTATGTATGATTAGCACGGCTGTTTTGAGTAATTATGGTACGCGTCGCAGTCCCACTTCATTTCTATGGTGGTATATTAATGAATACCTGATTCTAACCTATAGACCTAAACTAAAACCCATTTTAATAACTTGAAGCCTAAACTTACCCGTTTCACCTAAAGAAAAAGTCCCTGCATGGCTTCAATCAAAACTTGTTGTTTGTTGTGTTTTTTTTTCATACCGTGAAATGTTGTGTCTTTTTCCGCTTTTTCATATCGTGCTAATGACAGCGTAACATAAGTACGCAAAAAAGCATAAAATCAGCTCATAATACGCTATTTTTGTGCCGTGGTAAATGCACGCTTTCTTTTGAGACTGTGTTGGTCTGAGACCAGATCAGATCTGATCAAAACAGCTGCTCTTGTTGTTTTTTATCGAAGAAGTTTCCCTAGCCAACTAAACGGCCAGCACTCTGCAGGCCACATGCACAGCAGAGCGGAAAGTAACGTTGACCGATAATCTGTCCACAGTTTATATATATTTCAAGACTGACAACAAACATTTTTGGAAAAATCGTCCAACAACCTTCAACAAAAGTTGTATGGACGGTGCTACTTCCAGATTCAGATGCTTTGACCAATCAGAATTTAACACTTGCCATGACATTCCATGACATTTTTTTCCTTGACGACTTTCAGCTTAATTCAGCTCTCTCACACATCAATCTGGTGTGAGACAGGTTAGTCCTGACCAAGTCCAGCAAGAAACCTGGACATGTCCCTGCGTTGTGGGTCTCACAGCTCCTGAGGAGATGCACCACACAGACAGTGAAGGTCTAAGTGTCTTTAGCCTTCACCTCAACTAAGCCATTGAAGCTTCTCTGTCTCCAGACTCCAGGTTGTAAGTTTAGAGAGATATTAGTTTTGGATTCTCCAGGATAAAAGCTTCATGTCTACTGGACTGATGAATGAACAAATGTTGTGTCTAAACAAAGATGTAAGCCTTTTACTAATATTGCACAAAATATCTAAAAGGTATTTTCAAAAAGTAATCTGATTTCTGTTTGTGTCTGAACGATTGTTTAGTATAATATTAATTGTTTGCTGCTCTTCAACTCAGTGTATTTATCTGATGAACTTAGCCTATTTGATCTTTTTCTTTCCTTCCCAAACTCTCTAAATCCAGTTGAACCCATTGCCCTGAATCTCAGACCAAAGTATCCGTCGTAAACATTCAAGACTGCTGCTTATAAAGTCGATAATTCACGTGTTTGTGTTCAGACCCACACATCAGAATCTCAAACCGCCCACGAAAAAGCCCAGTTCGCTCCCAGTCGTTTGCAAACCCGTCATTTCCCCCGTTTAGAGTCGAAGAGAGGCGGTCATTTGGGTCGTTTAGACTTTTGTACACAACACATGTCCAGAGGCAAAGACACGATCACAGCTTGTCCCCAAAGACCACCAGAAACGCTCCGAAAATGAACGAGAAGACCATGAAGGCAGCGCAGTGAGGAGGTTTGGACACTAGAGGGCAGTGCAGACCATAGACAATCCTCAGTCTGATTTAATTAAGACAGATGCAGCTAATAGAAAAAAACATCTTCATTTATAGCCATAAACGTGAAACTTGCTGCACATTACTCATTTTATTGTAAGAAAAAATGCATTACAAGTTTTTCATTACGTTTTTTTTTTTTTTTTTTTTTTTTTTTTTTTTTTTTTTTTTTTTTTTTTTTTTTTTTTTTTTTTTTTTTTTTTTTTTTTTTTTTTTTTTTTTTTTTTTTATGAACATTTAAACAGTAATATTTATTGTTCCATTCTTCAGTTGTTAATCCAACATAATATTGCACATTCAGTCAGGTCTTGCACAAGTTCATGCTTAAGGTTTTATGTCAATTAAACTCATGTGTGTGTCTGTTATTCTCCCTCTGTCTCTCTCTCTCTCTCGCCCCCCCACTCTCTTTCTCTGCCCCCTTCTCCTCTTTCTCTCCCCTCTCTTCCTCTCTCCTTTCTCTTTCTCTCTCCTTTTCTCTCTTCTCTCTTCCTCCCTCTCTTTCTCTCATTCTCTCTTCCTCACTTCCCTCTCTCTCTCCCCCTCTCACCTCTTACTCTTTCCCCCTCTCTCTTTTTCTCTCCTCTCTACCTCTCTTTTTTTCTCTCTCCTCTATCTACTTTCTCTCATCTCTCCCCTCCACTCTCTTTCTCTGCATCCCTCTTCTCTTTTTTTTCTCTTTTCTTCCTCTCCCTTCTCTTTCTCTCCCCCTCTCCTTCTCTTCCACTTTCCCTTCTCTTTATCTTCCTCTCTCCGTTCTCTTTCTCTCTTTCCTCCCCCCCTCTCTCTCTCCTCCCTCTCACCTCTTATACTCTTTCCCCTCTTCCTCTCTCTCTCTCTTTCCCTCTCTCTCCTCTCACCTGTCTTTCTCTCTCTTCCCTTCTCCCCCCTCTCTCTCCGCTCTCTTTCTCTCCCTCTCTTCTCATTCTCTCTCTCTCCCTCTCACCTCTCTTCCTCTTTTTCTCGCTCCCTCTTACCTCTCAGTCTCTCTCTTCCTCTCTCCCCTCTCTTTCTCTCATTCTTTTCTCTCTCCTTCTCACCTATCATTCTCTCTCTCTTCCTCTCCCCTCTCTTCCTCTCTCCCCTTCCCTCTCTCTCCAAGTTGAACACCTTTAACTCACATTGTAAAGTTTTATCAACACAAAGATTTAGCCTAATTTCACTGATTGTCCTTGTGACTTTCCACAGTCCACACAAACGTCTGCAGAACCTGTTCAGAATGTTCTATATTGTCTTAAACCAGAATCTCCTCCTCACGTGTGTCGGCTATAATTATAAGTTCACGTTTTTGCAGTAGAAGAAGAAGAAGAAGAGGAAGAGAGAAGATCCTAAATCCAGAGTCCAGCTGCAGAACTAATCCTTCTTTAACGACCTGATGCAGTGAAGCAAACCGTCACATCTGACACTTCACACTAACAAGAGCTTCTCATGTTTGACTGAAGAGATTCTTTCTTCTAAAATGTTGTATTTCTATGATTTTAGAATTGTTTTCAGCAGAGATGGCAAGGAACAAAATATTTTTACTCAAGTACTGTAAGTAGTTTTTTTGAGGATCTGTACTTTACTTGAGTATTTCAAATTGGGGCGACTTTTTATTTTTACCTGTAATTTCTGTACTTTTATTTTCCTATAATCAAAAAAACAAGTTACTTTATAAGCCCATAAACATTTTATTTCTCTTAAAACCACTGCAGATATGCTGAATTGATGTGTAAAAATACTTTGTGAACAAGTTAACAACTACATCAGGTGTCTCCAACCTGTAGATCAGGAGCTACCAGTAGCTCGCCACCACCTTCCAAGTAGCTCGCCAAAAGATTTTAGAATCATATAAATTATCATTTATTACTCAAATAAAATTTTTTACATGCCTATTTCTACTTTAAATGTTCCTTTAGATGCCTACTTGTGTCCACTTCTAAATAGACAATGGCTAAATTATTATATAGGCCTCTTAAATATGCCACAGTCAATGCAAATTTTTGGGCATCGCTAAAAGTAGTAGCTCGCTGCCCCTTTTCTTTTGCAAAAGTAGCTCTCCTGGCGAAAAAGGTTGGAGACCCCTGAACTACATTTACATTTATTATAGCAAATTAGAAACATTTGTTGTCATTTTTTAAACAATCAGTGTTTTGCATTATGAGCCTGGTGTAGTTTAAATCTAACATGCATCACATTATCCAACCAACCAAACCACACTGTACTTACTATTCAATATGTCTACACTTAATTCTTATTATTTTAAATAAATATTAAACTGATGCTTCTCTGTTCTCTCTGTGACGTGCTAGCTCCGCCCCCTTCATCTGCCTTTCTCACACCTCCACTGATGCTGCTGCTGCGCTGACAGAGAGACAAGACAAGTGTGTTTTTCTCCCTTTGACCAGAGTCATACATGAAATAAACCTAAATACATCTTTGCGGACACTATTTAACAAAGTTTAATTGTGGAAAAACTCTCCGCTGGACTGCGGTGTTCGTGAACGCGCGTGTAGGACTAGATTTTTCCCGATCAACTTTTAAAGTGTTTATAACTAATTATCTCCGCCAATATTGATCCTATCACTACGAAATAAAAACTGGGACAGAGTTTAGACTTTTCTCTCTCAGAATATGTCCGCTTCAAGTCTGTGTGTGGGCGTGACATTTCACTACAGCTGCTCAAAGATACGTGACTTGATGTGAGAAGGAGAGCTCGTGCGTCCAGTGGCTGGAGTGGAAAACCATTTGGCACAGTCTGAGCGCGTCACTTCATTCATTTCTTAGATCGCCAAAACATTTATTTTGCTTAATATAAGGGTGAGCTCGCAGCTTCATGCATGTCTAAAGAATGTAGCTATACAATGTGGTTCATTTGGTCAATGGGCAGGCAGGGTGAAGCAGTGGATGCAGCGTTGAAAAAGGACCAAACTAAGAGCGCGCTTGTTGTGTGAAATGTGATCTTGCCGAAACTTGCTGAGAGCCGCCAAGTAAGGCTCTAAGAGCCGCATGTGGCTCGGGGGCTGCACAGTGAGGAACAGGGTCCTATAATATTAACCTCGAGACCCTGAGTTTTACCTCCTGTAATTCACCAAACTCAGACGTCCTCATGTAATTCGAGTCGTGCAAATGCATGGTTTCAATCATTTGAAATCATTTGAATCATTTATAAATTAATCCTATTTTATTTTCAGATTTAACAAAATGATTATTGCTGATTACCAAGGATCATTGTACAAGGAAATTCTATTTGTTTCCTAAATTTAAAAAACTTAAAATTAAACAAACTTCAATAAAATCTGTGTCCTGAAAGTACAACCCCGTTGTCATGGTGACAGAAGGTCGAGAAGAAGGATGTTTGGGGAAAGTTTTTACATAGCAGTTTGGAAGGAGGGATTTTATCACTGTAAATAAAAAACGAGCCGACGACTGCTTCATAAGAAATCAGATTGTGTTGATGTGATTCTGATCGACGATCAATACAACCAGAAGTGTTGGACTAGGGGATGATGCTCGTCCCCCCAGGGCATAAAAGGGCCCCAAAAGTGTCAAAAGAATTATATTTTTGTTTGTGAGATACAAACAAATGCAAATATTTGTGATATCAAAAAGTTCCATCACTCCTGTAAAATGTAGCAAATGGACTTTGGCCAAAGAAAATCGTTGAATAAAAAGAAATATTAATTGGCATAATATTAACAAATAAAAGCTAAGATTATAAAATTATAAATAAGAGCTTTCACAGATTTCTGTGAACACGACACGGCTTGACACAAAATGATCAGTTCAATAAATATGTATATTCACAGGGCTTTGTGTAAAATGTTATCAGTATAACGGCAATAAAAATCTTCAATTTGCTCTGCTGAAGCTTGCAAAACGGAAAACTGGAAAATTATGTGAGGAATGTACAACCAAAGTTTGTACCTGGGACCCAGAATTTGGTGCTACGCAAGTCCCTGAATACAAAGTCACATTTATACTGCCTCAGCTGAGGTCATTCATGCAAAAACAAACACAAAACACAAGAACCAAAAGGTTGTTGTCATAAATCATGACGTTTTTGTTCTAGAAGAGCAAAAAAAAAAACTACAGCAGCACTTGTGCTTCTCTCACATTTCTCACTGACACAGACTTTAAAATCACACACACAGAAACTTATTACCTTTCTTTGATTAAATAAGATGCTTTAAGTCTGTTTGATGAGTGAATTATTTCTCGTGCAACAGTAAAATGTCCTGGATCTCCATAACTAGCTAAAGTCTGCACTGTTGCCATGACAACAGAAAGCATTTTATAAAATGTCTGCCAAACAAACGCTCCCTGGAGAAAAAAATTACTCTACAAACAAATTTTATCCGGTGTTCTTATCATAATTTCACCTTGAGGAGCATTTTGCAAATTCTGTCTGTGCAAAACCTTTTTTATTTAATTCTTTTATCACATTTGTTCCCTGTTCTGACTCCTTCACGTCGCGCAGATGGGAATTATCTCTCGTCTTTCGGACCGGCTCACTTCTGCCGATTTATTTTCTCTTTTAAAATTCATGATTCTGTAATTGACACGAGACACTTTCGGGCCAATGGCGTCGTCTCTGCACTTTTACATAACCGCTGATCCAAATCTGAAAATCTGAATATTTAATGCGTAATTTTTGGGTCCGAATTCATAAATGAGTAAAACGTGATTGGGTTTTTAGTCAAATTGAAAGTTGCACTGGAGTGTGACAGGGACAAGATGGCCGCCGCTAACTTCATATTAAAATGTTGTGATGAAAAGTTAATTTTTCATTTAGACAGAAATCAGAGGTGAGTTTATTTCCCAGCATGCCTCTGTGCCCTTCATTCATTTGACTTTAAGCTTCATAAATGATACATCGGTCTGGGAGCAAAACAAATTACATTTTTCATAAGTTTAAATGACATAAATGTATGTTTGCGTGCAATTTAATGAGCGTTTAATGAAACTAGTCAAGGTTGTGTCACCAAATGTTATTAAGTAAACATGTTTTCCATCCTGTTAATAATGGGTTTGTATTTGGGCAAAGCAACTTCACTGACAAGAATATAAACGACCAAAGAAATTCTTCGTCCCGTCGACCGATTAATCGACTAAAAAGGGGCGTAGCGAAAGCTCTGAAGCTACAAAATATTTTTTCGATATGACAATTTATCTGATCCAAACTGTGCTTAAAAAGACTAAAAGTGCAATGCAGGTTCAACACGAATAAGTCACATTGTGTTTATATCAAAAAAGGCAGATTAGACCAATGACTCTGTTCCAACTCTTCATCTCTCGGTTGCTGTTCATTATTACTCATCATAATCTAAATAAAATAATTAGTCGACTAAAAGAAATTTTGGTCGACTTAAGCCCCATCGCATTTGCCTATTAAGCATACAGACTAGGAGCATCTAGGCATGATCACACCGGCCGTAATAAACATTTCAATACGTATAAGGTATCACAATTAATTGGATTGTTACAGTGCTCTTTAAGTATTCATGTTGTAAAGAATAAATATGATTTAAATGTTTGTGACTATTGTGATAATTAAATTCCCTCAATCTTACACAGTGCCCTTTAAGCCGATGCATCAGTCGTTTTTTATTTCACTTTGTGGAACCATCTGAAATCGCATCCTTGGTTTCATTTGCTTCACAGGAAGTGAGACTTTTTTTATTTTAATTAATCACTGCTTTTTGGTCGTTTTATCGTCCAGGAAGTAGAACATAAAAGTGTTTTATAGAGGGATTATTTGTTGCATCAACACGCGAGATGCCGCGCACCTGATGCAGAAAGACTGACACAGTCGTGAAAACAAGTCAAGCCAGGGCTGTTGTCAGTTAACTACAAGAGTTTATCACTGTGAGAAAACAAAGTTATGCTGCTGAATCAACATTTGTGAATGAAATTCAACCCACGACCCATAAACGTTACATTCAGAATGAAAATGAATGAAAAATTATAAAAAATAGCGAACCCCCCCCAAATATCTCAAGTCAAACAGACTTGATCCAAACTGCTGCTCCCTTCCCATTTTGTTGTTTAATCAAAGAAGTTTCCCCGGCCAAACCGATGGACAGCGCTCTTTCTGCAGGTGACTGTGCAGTAAAGTGGAAAGGATCGACTGGTAATCCCTATAGACCTTTTCAGCTACGTCAGCTGACGTCACAGCTCTAACAGGGTAAAAAAAAAAACATGAACTCATAGCGACGCAATAAAAGTTCAAGGTTTTATCGTGGTTAAAATGCTGTTTCATTGTGAACTGAAACTGGACATTTGTGTCTAATGTTAACCTGACTTTACCCAGCCGTGCAGGTGCAGTTTGATGTTAAAACTGATCTGTTTTATTCAGAATTCTAGCTAAAACTGTACTATTGTCAATATTCACTTGTTATACACCATAAGACCATTATTTCCCGCTTTAGCAAAGCCTTTGGTCAGAGCTACATTCAGAGCTACCAAGCCTTGGATAAAACGCGACTCTAGTCCAACAAAATAGGCTAATCAATTACTAGTAAATGTGTGTCGCCTCTGAAACACTGAGGTGAAAATATTGCATTTTAGCATTAGCTTCAAGACATGCATGAACCGTTAAAAGACAGCATTTTAGCCACTGCTGTGTCCATTAAAGTAAAACGGACCTTAAACAAAAGTAAAAATCACCTCTTCAGCCATATGAAAAAGCATGACCAGTCATACAAGCTCAGACAAAAATCTATCCTACAAAGTGTCAGAATTCACAGAGTAAGACACGACCTGAACCTGAAATATTTTCTGCTTTTGAGTCTGACTCCGATCAATTTGTCAGATTCAAGATTCACTGTCGTTGTAATAGAAAACAATGGGATTTTGCACAAAGCTTCCACACACTAGTTCTGATGTAAATGTAAAGAAAATGACCCACTGAACCCCAACATTGGCACAAAAAAGACTGTTTTAGCAGCACAGAAACAGAAGAGCAGACTGTCTCATCTGAAGTGAAAATATGGCGCTGTAGTAGTAAATGTGAACCTGTAGGGGGCAGCAGAAGACCTGCTTTAGACCTGCTTTACCCTCTTTATGTTTGACTTATGTCTGTGAGGCCTGGACTCTCTGCTCTGAGGCCCGAGAGAAACACTTAAGAGTTTTATGTTAGTTTAAGTAAATAGTAATAAGTAAAGAAATAGGACGGATAATTATTAACATATTTGATAATTATTTTTATTTTTCATTGGACATCTCACATAAAAAGAGGGTGGCTGAATCATAAATAAACTCACTATATAAAACAGTGGTTTCCAGCTTTTTTGTCCCGAGTACGCCCTACATTTTATCTCAAACTGACCACATGTAATGTTTTCAAATACAGAAAATCTTACATTTCACCTTCTTTTAAAGTCTAAAATGATTCCAATAACATGCAGGTTAGGAAAGACTTGGTGGTGGTCGGAGGTTGAGGCAACTCGCATTTGCTAAGCTGCCCCAGGGCTGCTTACTGTCACTGAGTGAGGGGGGTTGTTGTGTGAAGCACTTTAATTTGTGTGTGTAAATGTGCTATATAGATAAATCATTCATTCAAACCAAACATGCCTATCTCGAAGGGTCTCTGTACCCCTGGTTGGGAAACACTGATACAACATAATGAAACACACCTGATGGCCTGTTTAGGCAGATAAAAAAGTGGGTTTGGAGGCGCGACTTAAACTGAGTGACAGAGAAGCCACAAAGTCACTTTTTAACTTTCCTGTCCAAACATACACTCTGTGTGCACGAGTCAAAATAGTCTGTAATTCTGCTCAAATAGGCTAAAGAACCTCTGTTGATGGCGCCATGTTTGTTTTGGCTTGAACATGTTCTTCCTCTCAAACCACTGCTCTGTGATTGGCAGTGTTGGGCATAACTCAGTTAGAGTAAAAATACTAAATTAGAGTTACAGTGGTCCCTCGCTCGATCGCGGTTCACTTTCCGCGGGTTCTCTGTTTTGCTGATTTTTTTTAATGCAATTTTGGGTTTTTTTTGGTGTAAGCGTGCTTTTCTCTCAAATGCAATGTTTGGACCGTGTGACATCGCAGCATTCACAGACAACAGCACAGAAGCTCTTTTATAAAACTTTAGACAGTTTGGATCATGCAGGGGAAGCTGACCTGACACTCTGACGTTTCTCCAGGTGAGGATTTGACTCTTTGAGCTCGTAGTTACGATGATAAGTTTGTTCACGCTGGAGCATCATTTGTCTAGTTCAGAGATGTGTTTGAGGAGCGTGTTGTGACTTCGCTAGAGTCCGGATGTGTTTCTGTCGGCTCTGGAGCTCGTGTGATCCGTGGCTCTGCGGTGGAGCGCAGCAGGACGGGCAACGTGTCAAAAGCAGAGCAGGCGAACGCGCTGATGTATCTGGCGGTGAATCATGTGTTCAGCGCATTACTACATGTAGAAAAGACCCTAAACATCAGAACCAGGCAGGTGAAAAAACTGAAATTATTGGTAAAAAATGAAGACCACTATTTCGCGGGTTTCGCCTTTCACGGGTTATTTTTGGAACGTAACCCCCACGATAAATGAGGGACCACTTTACTAACAAAATACTAGTTACTTTTACGTAAAAAAAACCTACACATACTTGTGTGTAGCTCAGAGAAGCATCAGCAACAGGTCAGAAGAATCATTTTTATTATTGATTTTACATAATTTGAGCCTATTTAAGCAACTAATTTGTTGTTTGCCTTGTTTAAATGCCAATAATAAAATTCTAAATCCTATTTTTGATTGATGTTTGTTGCAATAATACACACAAAGTAATGTAACTAAGTTACTTTCTAGGAACAGTAACTTCAGTAAGTAGTGTAACTAATTACATTTTTAAAAAGGAATAAGTAATTACTTTTTCAATAATGGTGCTTGGTCCAGCTCACTGTGGACGTCTTTAACCGCACAGGGGTCTATTCAAGTGCATTCTCTAGATTTTTTTTAAAAATTACCAATATCCATCTGAATCCATCTGCAGAGTTATAAATTTTGTCTCGTTGACAAAACTCGTGAGCCCATGGCAATAAGCCTCTCAGGCATTTCCCATAACAATGCTTTTGTCAAAAGGGTTATACTTTGGAAAAAGGAGTAAAGAGAGTTGGGGGCGAGAGAGAGAAGAAAGAAACTTCTCCTGTCTTGAATGACCTGACAGACAAACATCACGTACTAATAACAAAATGATATTTAATTTAGCACATAAAAAGAGGAGAAACTGTGGGAGAGTGGAGTTTAAAGAACGACGGATTAAAATGTGACGACAGAAACAACAGATCAAACACTCACCAGGACCAGCAGAGCAGAAAACACAAGTCTGGAGAAGTTACATCTGTGGACAAAGAGAAAGCATTACATCAAAACCAGAGAAAGAAAAAATGACAAACTGATTTTCCTTTCTCATCTTTCTTAAATAAGCTTAACATTTAAATAGGCCATGACCATCACAAAACGCAAAAAAATACAATAAATTCAATGTTTAACTTGACTTCCTTGTGAAATAAAACTGTTAATTTGATTATTAAACCACAAATGAGCAAAACAGGTTTAACCAATGTATACAGAAATGCATGTTGACAACAGAACAGAGGATCGCGACCTCACACATAGACTTTGCAGTTGGCCTAATGTTAAACAAACAGAGATTTTAAAATGCTAACTTCAGAAGAATATAGTTGATTGAACATATACTGACATTACAGAGTGACAGATACATTACCACTACATTTACTGACCCAGCAGTTGATTGAGCTGTTCCACAGCTGTTTTGTTTACTTTTTTATATTTTTCAGGCTATTGTGGTCATGCCAGCTTGTCAGTGTCTGATCTTGTCAGGTCTCAGAAGCTAAGCGGTCGAGTCTGGCAGTACTTCGATGGGAGACCGCTGGAGAAACCTCAGAAACACAGTGGAACGCACAAAGAGAAACTGATGTTGTGTCCTTAGACAAGAAACTTCTCCCACATTGCCAAGTCTGGATCTCTAGTGTGAATGGTTGGGGGTGGTGAGAGGGGCGGATGACCCAAAATGTTAGTCTGCCCCAGGCAGCTTTGGCTACAAAAGTAACTTATTATCACTGAGTACAAAGTGAATGAATAATGCCAAAGGTAAAGCATCTTTGAGTGTCCATGAAAAGCACTGGATAGCACTGTTTTCCTATGGATGTTAAGCAACCCTGCTGCAAAAATGACATTTTCCATGGCAACAGTTTGTAATTCTAAAAAATAAAAAGGTAAATACTAGATAGTCGGATCTGGAGGGACGTGCTAAGTTTAAGAGACCGAGTAAGTTTAGGAAAAAGGCTAGAGTAATGGTAAGGTTAGGGAAAAAGTCTTGAGTAAAGGTTATGATAAATAATATAACAGCAACAGTTATAACCATATAAACCTCAACATTCTAAATGAGGAAAACTATGAGAACATCTGACTATATGTGTTTAGTTTAATCTTTGTCCAAGGAGCTTTTGTTTGCATAAATTGAATGAAAGTAGCTTTTCTGTTGTCATGGTGACAAGCCAGACTCACTAGTTATTTGCTAATAGCAGTTAAATTTAGGAGATTTCTTACTGCCGAACAACATACATATTCACTCATCAAACACACTAAAAAACATCTTATTTAAGCATAGAAATGTAACAAGTGATTCTAAAGTCTGTCAGCAAGAAATGTGATAAAAGCTTCAGTGTTCCTGTTGTTTAACTGCTTTTCTGCCATTGTTTACCTGATATATTTTTCTTTTTATGTCGCATACAACCTCAATATTCAGCAGTAGTTGTAGTCATAGTATTTATTATCAGACTGTAGTTGCTTTTTCCACATTTTAGTCGTGTTTTGACTCTTCGGACAAAATGTACTTTTCTAAATTGACTTTCATTCATTTTCTCCACTCACTGCTGACACTCAGACTGCCGTAATCTCATCTGCATCAACTCCACAGCCAGTTCTCGCTCCCAAACTCTCCTTCACACAGTTTTTTATGACGACTGTTTACTCTCCTCCTCTCACCGCTCTCCTTCTGCCTCGTAACGTCGTCGCAGAGGAATGTTTCACGAGGGAGCGGCTCTGCACAAATGGATGGCAGTTTGGGGCATTTAGCACCTGAAGCTAATTAGCTTTGCAGATATTGTGCAGTGAAAAACGCCTTCACGCCACATTAAGCCTCGCACATTCTCCAGTAGCAGGGAATTAATAGGAAAGATTAAAGTTTAAGGAGAGACGAGGCCGCACAGAACACAAAACCACCCCACCGCCCAGGAAGCCATCTTGGAAACCTTACTGAGGGTTTATTATAGGAATTTTACAGGGAAGAACGGACTGCAGGTGGAGGAATGTATCTGGAAGAAGAAGAAACTGTTGCTGTTACCAAGTCAGAGTGAGTCAGACTTGAAACATTTTGTAATCAATTAATTGGGCGATTATTCTTTTCATTACTTGATAGTTGTTTATAATGTTTGAGTAACTTTAATACTGCTGAGCTTCAATGGAGCAAGGTACCATCTTAAGCCTTCTGCACATAACAGGAGTTTTGGCTCGATTTAAGCCCGATGTGCCGATCTACGAGTTCAGGGAGGCATGGCCAAAAAAAAGATTTTCTTAATAGATTATTTGTCTGTAGCATCATGTGGCAGGGAGAACAGAGCCGACACAGATTGGGGAGCGCAGCAGCGAGCTCACGTCTGTGCATCACTGCAACTCGGTGAGGTTCACCTGCTGCACGAGCGAGGACCTTTACAACAGAAGCATCTGGTGCATCTGCCTTGTCTGCGTCTCTAAAAAATGTAAAATAAAGAAGAAACATTGGCCTCATCATCTGTAAATAAATGTAATGCTTTGTGCTCGTAGTCAAAGTGGAGGATTCTTTTTTATGAGCATCACTCAAGTCATCTCCAACACACTTGCTACTTAATGATGTGAGAAGCAACGTTACTAGACTATAGAACATGGACATACTGTTTAAACTGTTTAATTTGACGTGGCCCACAATGCTGTGTCAGTGTAACACCTTTAATGGCCTCTGCCTCTCCTGTGACCTTTATAAACCTGCTTTAATCCACTGGTGTTTCATCATTGCTGTTGTTGTTTCACTTTTATAACCGCACACCAGGGCTTAATTTGAGCCGGAACAAGCCGGAATAAGATCCGGAACTCTCGTGGGGCATTCCGGCATCAGTTTTGTCTGCTTCGGTAACGCTTTCTTTTTGTCTTTCTTCTACGAGACGCGGCTCTGCTCCTCTCCCGTCTCTCATCTCATTCACAGTGAACAGGCTTATTTGTGGGGAAACGGAGTCAGACTGTAATTGGTTAAAAGCGGAACTGACAGGAAATTTGACCAATCAAAGCAGCGCAGGCGGGTTTAAGACTTTTCATTGGTTCCAGGCGAACCCCGCTCTTGTATCTCCTTCTAAAACAGGAAATATGCGTCTAAGTGGATTTGTGAATATTTGTTGTTATTTGCGACTCGTTTTGATGGATTAAAGGCAGCGGGAGTGTCACGTGTGTTTGGAGTGTACGGGGCGATAAAGAGGTGAGAACCAGCGTGGATACAGCGGTCGTAGTTTCTCGTAAGTGTAACTAACTTTACTGTGTTACTTTAACGTGTATTTTAGCGTCATGTTTGATGTATGAGACCCGTGTCTGCTGTGTAAAGGCTGTTTGTGAACTGTGTCTGCTTTGTAAAGCTGTTTGTCCTGTGTTGTTGTTGTGACTTGTGGAGAGTCACATATGATGCGAAGGCAGCTGAGCTGCAGGATGAGGAGCGTGTGGGAGGGCTACTTGTTGCTGTAGATCGGATTTAGGTGCGCTGATTTCTGTCAGAATGAATGAAATCTCTGTGTGACGTGTAAAAAAACGTGCAACACAGACATAATTACTTTTATATCGTTTAACATCGAGTAGGATGGACAGTTGGGTTGTATTTTAGCATTTCTAAGCCTTTATGTTCACTTATTGTGTGCGCTCCGGTAAAGGTTTGACCTTGTCTGGAGCCCGGTCCAAAACCCACATTTTGTTCCGGCAACGTTTGAGTTACAAATTAAGCACTGCCGCACACATGAAAGAAAAAAACACTGCGCTCGGTCACGTGACACACACACTGTTCTCCGCTCACTGCTGCTCTAAGTCTGTGTCGTCTCTGTTCTTCTGACACATAATGCGGATGTCAGACAAATAATCACTGTAAATGTCCTTATGTCTGTCGGACATAAGAACTCTTTAAGAGTAGGCATTCAAACGACACTGTGCAATCCGGTTCTGGATTTCTTCTATTGGAAGGAACTTTCATTAACCGACACAAATAATCAGTTCCAGCAAGAGTGTGTGGTCTCACATGTGCCAGATATAAAGGCAGTTCTAGTATCAGAACTGGAGGACTGAGTGTGAGCTGTCCTCTGTGAGAAGACTGGATCAACACAGGACCAGCTGGACTGAGAACAGTCTGCGGTCAAACTGCAACACAACACAAACTGAAAAGAATACTGCTCGAACAGCGAAGAAGACACAACACTGCTCCATTTATCTCTGCTCGAATGACACTTTGCCAAACAACAAACACGGTGTTTTTATAGATCAACGCTACAAACAGATGAACAAAAAAAATGTCTCAAGTAGAAAAAGCTGGAGAGGCCTTGATGTTCTAATGTGTTAAAGATAATGTCCTTTCATTTGGATTATCATGTCATTTACAACTTTATAACCCAACTGAAATCTAAATAAACAAAACACTCCATCTACAGAAGTGTGTGTGTGATATGTTTGCAGGTTGAATAAGGACATTTTAAAGGCTGGTATAAATCACCTGCATGCGTTCCCGTGTGAGCTGTGGGCAGTGGGACGCCTCTGTCTCCCTCAGGGCTCCGAATCGGAATTACCTTCTCCACAAAGGCCTGCTCCAGCACAAACCTCCACCTCCCGCACCTCACCTCGCTGTCTCTCTCCTGCGTTTAATAACTGAGCTAAAATCACTTTGAACGTCGTGACAAGATGATGGATCACCTGCAAATCCTCCTGACACAGAATAAAGGTTTTAAAAGGAAACGTATCGCTGCTTTGTCCCGTTTGTTAAAGATGTGTTTTGGTTTCATTGGTGTTTTAGGAATATTATTTGAAGCTGTATCACGACTGAACTGTTTATCTGTAAATCTTCTTCTTTTCTGATCAGTGTTGCCAGATTTTCAGAGACAAACAAGCGATCAAGTCTTTGAAAAGAATCTCAAAACAAGTGACCTCAACCCTTCAAGAAAAAGCTACTAAAGAACCAGTTATTTAACATTGTCTCCGCAAAACAAGTTTATAACAATATCTAACATAAATAACAAATTCTATACACAAAATATGCTAAAAATGAAATGAAAACTTGAAAAAAAAATGCAAATATTCTCTTTTATAACTTGAAAGTGCAGCACAAAAACACAACCTTTAAAACTCATAAGAGACGTTGAAAAAGTAAGTCCAAAGTCGCTAACAAGATGCAGACAGACGCAAACTTGGCAACGCTGAGACTAAATCCTTCTCCAAAATACAGGAAATTTTACTCGATTTTAAGCCTGATGTGCCCCTCTACGAGTTAAGGAAAAAAAGGATTTTCATAGAAGATTTTTTGTGGTTTCTCTCCTTTGTCTGTGCATCACATCCACTCCGTTGATGCGAGAACTATTTGTCAGGAGCATCATGGTGAGGTTCACCGACTGCACGAGCGCGACCTTTACAACAGAAGCATGTGGTGCATCTGCCTTGTGACAATGCTTTATAAATGTAAAATAAAAAAGAAACATGTTGTGAAAAGCACTTTTACTAGACTATAGAACATGGCCAACACGGTTTAACGGCCAAATGCGTCGTGTAAAAGCTCCTTACCTCTAATGACCCTCTGCTCTCCTGTGACCTTTATGAACCTGCTTTATAATCCACTGTGTTTCATCATTGCTGTTGTTTCACTTTTATAACCGCGCACATGAAAGAAAACACTCTGCGCTCGATCACGTGACACACACACTGTTCTCCGCTCACTGCTGCGTTCCACAAGTCTGTGTCGTCTCTGTTCTTCTGACACATGATTAATGATGGTGCTGAGAAGCGGTTCATAGCAGCCCGGTGCTGCGTCTTAACGGTCCACTGGATCGATAAGCTCCATAGCTATCAGTCTTCTTATCGGTTCTCAGGAAGCATTTCATAAAGTCTGTCTCGTTCAAGCTCCTTTTGGCCCTGCTTTGATTGTGTGATGCGCAGTGTCGGGACATTTTCGCATTTGGGTCTCTCCGCTGTGTTTGTGTGCAGCGGAGCAGTCCAGGTTTTGAGTGCACGCGCCATGGGACCTTGCCACACACAGGCACCATCACAGACACGCTCACTCGCTGTACTCGGACAGGGCAGCGCCAACAGCAGCACGCATGTGACACCTGAACACCCGCGTTAGAACGCCTAATCTGCCACAGCATTTCACACTTTTTACTCAACACAAATGCTCTGATCACTTGTGGAATAAACACAGCACAGCTTTCGAACGAGTTGTAGCTTTTTCAATTCAGCCTGTGATGCTGACTACACTGTAAAATAACAATGATAAAATAATAGAAACTTAGTTTTACAGTCAAAAACAAAACGTCGATATTATCACATATTATACATCCTCTGCTGTCTACAACGAGAGCTTTAAAAACGTTGAAAACTGTGAAGACATTTTAAGACCTGTGAATTAATTGCTCATCTCAGTGTTCCAAAACTTTTGAGACCAGGACATAACAAACATGTATAGTTTAAAGTCCTCATGTTGCTCTCTGCTTTCTCTTACATCTGACTGTTTCTGCTCATGTGGAGAATAAATGACTATTGTAAATGCAAAACATGTTATTTCAAAAGAGCAGACGATACACATTTCCAGCTTTGTGCCTCGGAGCCAAAACAACAATATGTTTGATCAGTTTTATTGTTTTGCCATGTAAGTCGTGAACCAATTAGAATAAAGTTAAGAACAATAGCTGCATCGCTCACAATTATCAACTGGATTAGAATGAGTTTTATAACAGATACAGTTTTCATCTGAGGGAACAACCGACATATCACTCACTGCTCAACAACTATTATGAATATACAAAGACATGGGGATGAATAAAGTCATCCAACAGTCCAACTATGTAAATATATTCAACAATGGTAACTGTAGCTGCAAGTTAAATGCTGCATATTTTAACATCTGCAGAACAATGTATTTACTTTCTGATGAATTTGTTTTGTCTTAGGATTTGTGAGCGTCCACACGAGCAGTCTGAAGTCAGTGTAATGTCTGTAACTGACCAGAGTGTGGCGCTGTGACACTGACACAGAAAACTAGAGGAAGACTTGACACTGGCCGGCGCGGAAAGTTGATGAATATAAACAGAAACTTCAACATTATGAATGAACAACTGGATCTAAAACCTACAGAAGAGACACAGAAAGTGGATTTATGCTTCAGATTCTTTGTAATATTTTGACAAAGCTTCAAAACGGATTGAATGGAGATTGTAGTGGATTTATTTAATGTTTCTGTGTCTTCTGTGGTTTATGGTCCAATGAGACACAGATTTTCACAGTAACATCAGATAAAGGTCAGTACATTCTGCAGATGAGACGTGACTCTGGGGCCGTGATTGTCAGTGTAACTGTGGAGACGCTAAACCGGAGTTTTGAAATCTTTTCATTCTGTGACTAGTTTCAGAAATCTTCGTTTACAGAGTCCTGTAACTCCTGCTTTGTGTGGACGATGTGTGATAGATCAAATTGTTGTTCTGAAACGCCTGAGCTTGGACAAGTGTGGACAAAGTCTGAGATAATACCTCTTCAACAACATTCATTAGGTAAGGCATGTATAAACTACGGCTCAGGGGCCAAATGTGGCTCTCAGACCAATTTTTGTTGGCTCGCAAACCTTAATTTGCCCAAACAGAATTTAAAAAATCTATTTTACACCCCCGTAAAAAAAAAAAGTAACTCTTTTAAGTAAATATGCAGTTGTTGTGTACTATGTGGTTTCAAGGTTCATTTTTACTTGAATTTCTAATAGTGAGTCCACTTTTCTATAGCTCAGGACAGCCCTCTTTTAAGCCTTGATGAAAAGTTTGGACAACCCATGCATTAAGACTTAGCTGTGATTTGACTAAAAATAGTTATGGCCAATATTAGATGTCCGCTATATAGGGAAATTTAGAGAATATTGTGAATGTTGTGAATGCTTTGAAATTTTCACTATCGATTATATTGTGCCGTAAAAACAAGTGCTGCTAAACTTTCTAATAGACAAGGCCAGATTATATTTACATTAGAATTGTGTATTAAGTAATTCAAAGTGCACTGAGCACTGAGCATGAGGATGTCTGGGTTTATGGGAGATTCCTGCACTATTTAAATTAATTGACAAATGTTTGTCTTAAAATTTAAAAATTACCATTTTAAGTTAGAGGTTTTGTTTGGGTTAAACTAAGAACAGCACAAAATATCTTGTTTTACTTCAAATAAAAACATACTAGCTTGAAGACTTACATGTTTTATTTGCAAATTTTTTTATTTGAGAAACTTAAAACTGGCTAAAATCACAATAAACATTAGCGTACATCATTCAACCCGTTTTTAACTCATTACACATGAAGGTTGTCGTTTTTCCAGTTTAGTCACAAATTTGAAGAGAGTTTAACACCTTCCGTTGAGCTGACAGAATCGTCCAAATATTTTTGTCAATAACGCCTGGCCAGTTAAATCACAAGAAAACGTTGTTAAAAAGCAAGAAAGAAGCATTTCTAATGAATTTATAAAAATAACAGCTAAACTTGGTCAAACAAGCAAACGTTCTGATATAATCATGTTCAAGACTTTACAAATCAAAAGACTCTGGTTACTGTTTACAAAGAGACAAGACAATTAGCTAACGCTAATAGGAAGTACTATTGTGTACATAAGTTAGCTATTTTACATATAAACATACCAGCTGACGTTCTGTGCGCCGAGCCAATTCAAAACCCAACTTCATATTTTATTTTGAAAAGGAATCTATGGCTAAAAGAAAAAAAATCTCAGTTTATTAGAAAATATGAACTTTAAGGTTAAAAAAGTTCCCAGAGCGTTCATCTCTTCGTCATATTTCCATGTTTCAGTCACTAAAGTTCCCGCAGACTTCATTTTTCCCTCCGTGTTATTGATGACTCTATTATTATGTATAGAACGTGGGTGAGTAATAGTCCGTTTGTGCCGTTTCTGAGCCTGGACTTTCAAAGGTTAAGTCATTTGTTTCAATGTTAAAACGTGTCAGGCACTTTCCTTCTTTCATTCCTCACTTAGAGCACTTAGATTGGGTTTAAACTATACAAGCCGCACTCACTAATCTCAATGCAATTTCTCTGCTCTGTTCTCTTTCTGCGGCTCCGTCCAGGGTAAATCACTGCCGCGCCAATATTTCAGCTCCTTTTAAATATATTTTGATTGGAATAAGTCGCGTTAACCCCAATGACAGAACCCATTACCGAGAGCGTCCACAGAGAGGCAAAATATACAAAATAGGCACAATTATGTCAAAAATAAAAGTAATAATCTCAGTGTATGATGTTTCCACTTCTATCTGAAAGTATTTTTAGTCTTTTTTTTATATTACTTGAGCTGCAGAGGGAGGAGTTCTGAATGAATGCCCTGTCTTTGTTTTAAAAGTCTGTCAAGCTGTCAAGTATCTTCCACTGTTTGTAACCAATTCCAATTGCTGGTACCAAACGTGATGATGTATTTTCAATTAGAGAGTTTACGTTTACTTCCAAATATAGGAAACTAAAACAGTAGCAGAGTGGTTAGAGCTTTGTCTTCCCAATAAGATGATCAGGGGTTTGACTTCCAAGTCGAGCCCTGTCAACGTTTCATAATCTTTCTGGAAGAGTTGTTCTCCTGATGTCACCGTGGATTCTCACCAGGTATTTCAGCTTCCTGACACTTATAAATACAGATGTACGTGAGTTGACGTCACTGTGAATTTCCCCCTAGTGAATAAATGAGAGAGTGAAAGTCTTGTTTTAGCCCTGTGGTGAGTTGGCCACTGTCCAGGTGTTCCCCTGCCTATGGCCCAAAGTCACTGAGATAGGCTACAGTCAGCTGCCTTCCCAAAAAGAAGAGAAAATGAAGGAAATGGGAAAAGAAAAGCCTTGGCATCAGAACTCTGCAGTTTTTGAACACTTTGCTCACAGTGGAGCTGGTTTCTCCTCTGTGTCTCGTCTCAAGTCAAATTCACAATGGTCACGTTTACATGACGTTTCTTAATTCCGAATTAATTATTCCGAATTAATTAATTCGTAATTTAAATATTTTCCTTCAACTTTACATAGAAATAATAATTCCGAATAAAGGTTTACAGTTAAACAAGCTAAATCGGCTTTATCTTATTCCGCTAACGTCTGAGGGTTAGAAAGAGAGAGGAAAGGGATGCACATACATAATTACGTACTTACGTCTACCGGAAAAACACACATCCGATGGATACGGGATACCAGCTTTTGGCTTTTTATCACCTGGGATTGTTGTAACGCCACGGACACAATGATACTAACTTTTTGGAGTTGTTCCGATGAAAGTCTTTAAGCAGCAGCTGGAGAATCACATCATCAGCTCCACGTCATGTTCTGTGAGCGGAGGAAAAGTTGTTCCAGTTTCCACTTATTTGGGATCAGAGCAGCGTCTCTCTCCGCGTACATGACGTACACTCCTGTCAGCGTCTCTCTCCGCGTACATGACGTACACTCCTTGTTCAAAACTTTCCGCTGCCTCTGCAAAAAGGTTTGTGCTTCATGTTTTCTGCCACCCACTCTTTTCATTATTTGTAGTTCCTGTATCGCACTTAGATACAAAACAAAAAACTTTCGGTCCGTGCCGCAATCTTGCAGTGCGTCACCGCCGTCAGAAAAAACAACGCGGGAGCATGCGCAGTGCGAACGAATAATTTTAAAGCCAAATAAAACGGTTACATGAGAAAGGAATAAAATTATTCGGTTTAAAAGCGGAATAAACCACCCACTTTATTCGGAACCAAGTTTAAATCCGAATAAACATTTTCATTAGAAATTAAGTGTTTACATGGTATTTTTAAAGCAGAATTTCAATTCAGAATTAAAGCCGCAAGCGGCGATAAAGGCCCTCGCCCCGGCACGAACCGCCCGCCTCGCAACCGCCCCGCCTCGCTGTCATCCTAACAGCGAAACAAATCCAAATTCAGACCAAAAAAATGTTTGTTAACTTATATAGGGGCGCTATAGCATAGATCTTTCCCATGGTTAGACGGATGTATGAAAAGTCATCCCAAGTATAACTAATTCAAATTTCAAGTAGGCTGATGTACAGCAAGTTTTGAGCATTAGTCGAAGGATTTTCCTTGGCCACGCCCACATCATACAAAATATGACATGGCTTCAATGTAACTTTTTGTCTGTAATCATGAGCTAAATGCATCTGCCAAATTTGGTGCATGTCATTGAAAGTGCAATTTTCAAGGTATAGCTAGGTGGCGCTATAGTACAGGCCACTTCAAAAATATTGACTACAATCTGTACAGAATATGAGTGTGCATAAGTCAGTCAAATTTAAGAGTGATTGAGGTTTTGGTGTGCAAATGATAGCTGTTCCAAATTACCGTAAAAAAGCATGCTTTTTGCCGGGCCGCTACGTAAAAACCGTAAAGTGTATCCAAAAATCTCTGATGATTCTCAATATTTCATGTCTCACGATGCTTTGGGCCAAGTTTGAGCTTGTTTGGTAGAAAAACCTAGGACTAGTACGTAAAAACATTTGGCGTGTCAAATTCGATTTCAAAATTAAATCCAATATGGCCGACTTCCTGTTTGTCTGAGGGCGGAGCTACAATTATATTTTATGTTTGTCTCGGGATGCTCTATCAATCCACCAAATTTCATTCACCTACTCCAAAAGAAGCCTGTCAAAATTCCCATAGACTCAACTTCCAGGGGCGCTGTCGAGCCATTTGGTTTCGCCTTCTCGAGTTTTCCCACTCAAACGGGATTTTCACCTGTCCAGATCAGTCTGCCAAGTTTTGCGAAAATCGCCCCGTGGGAAAGGTCTCAAAATTGCGATCACTGACCGAGAAATATAATAATAAGAAACCGAGCAAAAACAATAGTCCCGGCCGATTCTCGGCTCGGGCCTAATAAATGATCTTTATTCGGAATTAAAGTTGTCATGTAAATTGGGCAAATGTGCTGCACAATCAGATTTGATTATTTATGTGAAACACATAAAAAAAAAAAAAAGCTCATTGGTTGCCCCTCTTCTCTCACTTCACATTTGAAGAAATGTGTGCTTCATTCATTGATGAATTAAATTAATTTGATTGATTTGGGTCTTTAAAAATCGACGATGTGAAAAAAGCCAAAACTTAAAACAAGGTCAGTGAGGTGTGACCCAGACGTGTGTAAAAGATAAATATGAACAGAGCACCTGTTCCGTGACTTAATCTGTAAAAGTTACATGTTTTTGGTTTCTTCGCGGGTCAATGTGGCTGCCTTCAGTGCTCAGTCTCTCAAAGATTTCTCAGTTTTCTCAGATAAAGTTGAAGCTTGGCAGTCCACTGCGTGTCTCCTCTGGTCTCCTCTTTCCAAAGCAGCAGCTAAACTATTAGATCTAAAAAACAAGAAATAATTACGATAATTTTAATAAGGCCTAACAAATGCAAATGCTAATAACCTAGATGCAGTAGTACAACTGTTGTAGTTTCAATATAAACAGTTTAGTCATGCTTTATACTACTTAAGATGCTTTAAAATATAAGAGCTTGTATTAAAAAGCAGCAGTTGTTGATGATTTGATTAAAATGTATTAACATTGTAATTGTCCAGAGTGTTCCAAAAAAATCGAGATCTTGAGTTCTATTAAGGTCTGATGAGGTTACTGTAGACTGAGGGAAGGTTGTATCTCAGACCACCACTTATTGAGAACAAACTTCAGTCCAACCATGTGTTTCCAATCCAATTTTAACCTTGAGATACTTTGATCCTTTGCACATTTCGACGGCCACTCCTCCATCTCTCACCTCTACACGGCAGCTACGACTTCTTACCAACTGTACAGCCTGAACCAACAGCACAACACAGATCTATTTTAAACACATACATCCCATCCATTTGTATTGCTTGTCCCTATTGTGCACACAGCTCAATAGTACACAACAATATCCCGGTGGCATTATGAACATATCTGGCCTTAACCCTGACAGACTGAGACAAAGGAACAGGAAAATGAACGCTTGGATGAACCCACATTTACAAAGCTGCGTCTGACAGTGACAAATGTTGCTGTTTACACAATATGTTTAATGCAGAGGCCGGTCGACTTCACTTTCTCTCTGCTACAGCTCTGCTCACGACAATGGAGCTGCAGCACAGGCCAAGGGAAGAGTGTTTGTGTTGTTTTATATCAGGAAATGGACACACAGACATGACTTCAACTATAACAGATACAATGATGCATATGGCCCGCACTTCAAGAAGCAATTAAAAATGTTGTAAAGAGCAAATAACGGTCAGGAAGTGAGTTAGAGCACCATCTACTGGCTCCAAAGAAAAATGACACAGCGGGATAATCAAATAAATCTGGCCTGATATGCTAATGCTGCAGGGAAATTCAGAACAGTGTTTTCTGAGGTTTAGAATAGTATCTCTCAGACACAACTCCAGATGTGCTTGTGACAAATAAGCAAAGATTAAAATCTCAGAAAAGTCTATTTGACATAATTTATGCCTTTTAACATTTAACTGCAACATTGATCTAAAAATGGTTGTTTAAAACAGCAGAATTGACAAGTCCTGCCTCTTTGGTAACATTTCACTGTAACAAGCAGCATATTGTCTATGTTCTACTTATGGCTTCTAATAATGAAAAACAAGTGCAATACAAGGTTTAAGAATTAGTTTTTTTCACAGTAGAGTTTAGATTCTGACCAGCCTGAACAGAGAAGCGAACGATTTCGGCAGACTGTCATTCTCGATCATTTCACGGCCTGGTTTGGATGAGACTGGTCTGTACAGTGGAATTTGGTCGCCAAAACACAGGCAAAACATTCGTGACCAATGGAGAGCTAAGGAAAGTTTTCTTACCCAATGATAAGCAAAGGGTATTGGCTTGAAATAAGAAGCAAAGCAGAAATCAGCTCAAACACTAGGAACTAGGAAAATATTTTATGTCTCTGTAATAAATAAGGTAAATTAGTCAAATTGCTGACATTAGATTTAAATCCTAGAATCAAGCAACTTAACTTGTCCTGAAATCTTTTTTTTTGCCAGTGTGCTCCTGTGAGCTTTAGGTAAAAAAAAGAGAGGACAGGATGGCACAAATAAATGAGTTTTCCTTTACAGTGTGGTTGGGTGCTTTCTTAGAGCAGAGTGGAGCTCAGTCAGACAGGGGAAGCTCAGAGTAGAGCTGCTGCTCCTTCAGACCAGAGTAGAAACTGTGTTGGCTTGAGTAACTTTTCCGATGCCTGATGGATGAGCGAAAAGAAAAGTAATGCTGCTAAATCAACATTTGTGAATTAAATTCGACCCAACGAGTCATATGCGAGAACACGTCTCAAGCTTCAGGAGACAGAACGTCTGTCAGACCGGTTGTTCTGATCAAAACAGCTGCTGTTGTCCCGTTTTGTTGTTTTAATCAAAGAAGTTTCCTCGGCTAACTAGACGACAGTGTCTCTTTCTGCATGCAGCAGCGCAGTAAGCGGAAAGTGACATCGACAAATCCTTCTATACTTTCTGGAGGTTAAAAAACACAAAAAAAAAATCATTAATTTCAAAAGAAAAAAATGTCATCTTGTGAAATGGTACAGATCAAGGGAACAGAGTGAATATTAGGGAGGTGCTGCTGTACAGGAGATTATTTTACAACATCTAATGTCCAAATGCAAAAAAAAGCATTTATTAAGGTTAGTTTAGTTTAAAAGTAAGACAATGCACCTTTAATTAAATGCATGCAAATAGAAAAGTCTATGAATGCACAAAACCATTACAAGGCTTTTCTCCATTTGTTCTCCACAGATAAACAAAGACAGAGGCAAAAAGAGCAAATATTTCCAACAATCTAAAACGCCTCCTTTAGCTCCTGCAGTGACATCCTTTTCCCTGATAATCGTGTCGTGTTCTGTAAACGTCTGTGTTGTATCGTATTGTCAGAAGCAGCTCACGCCCCAGTGCTTCGGACATGTGATAACGCAGTGGTTTTAATTCCAAAGAGCCGTTTTGTGTCGTGTTTTTGACAGTCCATCTGCATCTGCGACTGCTTTAACACTGTTTGTTCAGGAAGCGTGAACCGGCCTGGACAAGATGTTTGTGGAAGACGACTGCAGGCAGCCACGCGAGAGCAGGAGCAGGTGAAATGGAGAAAACGTCATATCAGTCCTGTTTTAGAGCTACAGTGGCGTAAAGTTAATGTTTAAGGCTGGTTCTGGACTGCTTTTGGCTTGAGTTGGTTGGTTAGTTTTGGTTGTCTTCAGGAGTCTTTAATGAACTTTAACAGCCACATTAAGTTAAAACATCAGCAGCTTTTTACCATCTAAAAACATTGCCAAAATCAAAGGTATAGTGTCAAAGCCTGACTTGGAGACTTATCTATGCAGTTGTCTCCAGTAGGTTAGACTATTGTAATGGCCTGTTCACCGGCCTTCCAAACGAGCTGTAAAACAGCTGCAGTACATCCAGAACTGCTGCTGCTCGTGTCCTGACCAGAACCAGGAAGTACGATCACATTAGTCCTGTCCTCAGGTCTTTGCAATGGCTTCCAGTGGCTCAGAGAATAGACTTTAAAACAGTTCTGCTTGTGTTTAAGTCTCTCCATGGACTAGCACCAATACATCTCTGACATGTTAGTGCGTTATGAACCATCTCGACTCTGAGGACCTCAGGGACCGACCTCCTGCTGGTGCCCAGAGTCAGGACTAAACATGGACCAGAGTCAGGACTAAACGTGGACCAGAGTCAGGACTAAAAGTGGACCAGAGTCAGGACTAAACGTGGACCAGAGTCAGGACTAAACGTGGACCAGAGTCAGGACTAAACGTGGACCAGAGTCAGGACTAAACGTGGACCAGAGTCAGGACTAAACGTGGACCAGAGTCAGGACTAAACGTGGACCAGAGTCAGGACTAAACGTGGACCAGAGTCAGACCAAACTAAACGTGGACCAGAGTCAGGACTAAACGTGACCAGGTCAGGACTAACAGAAGAGTCAGGACTAAACGTGGACCAGAGTCAGGACTAAACGTGGACCAGAGTCAGGACTAAACCGATGGACCAGAGTCAGGACTAAACATGGACCAGTAACTAAATGGACCAGAGTCAGGACTAAACCATGGACACAGAAGTAGGACTAAACATGGACCAGAGCAGGACTAAACGTTGGCCAGAGTCAGGACTAAACTGGACCAGGTGGACCAGAGTCAGGAACTAAACATGGACCAGGTTGGTTGTCTCTCTCCAACTCTGTGATTTCACCCCACTTAAGGCCCAAAGTCACTGGAGTAGACTCCAGTCACCTGCGACCCTAAACAGGAACAAGCAGCAGAAAATGAATGAATAAAAATAATTTAATGGAACAAAAACAAACATGTAATGCAGGCAACATATCGTCCACAAGAAAAGTTACACAGTGCATCTTTAGCAGCTCTCGAGTGTCTGTTTGGTAAATTATAGTCTCTTTAAATTGAATTCTAATTAGAACCGCACTACATTCATGGGCGAGCGGTGATGTAGAGGAGGATCTGCACCTGTCTGCGGAGTTTAACGGCTGTTTACCGACTTCTAAAGCCGCTAAATCACATCTGCGTCGTCTCGTAAACGCAAAATACAGCTGCGACCTTCAACATTCACAAAAAGTCCAAACCAAAACACAGTGGGTTTTACTGGACTGGGATAATTGTGAACTCCAGATGAACTGTAGCGGCGTGTGGAGGGGATAAAAGACGCCGTAAAAGTGTGTAAAGACCTTTAATTTAGATTTTATTTGTTCTTTTTATCACTCAAAACATAATTATCTGCTTTTGTCCAGCAGTAATTGGCTTTGTGTAAAATGTTGTATTAGTGATTTGGATTAAACAGGTTTTTAGGGTTTTCACAAGGTTACACACGGTTCAAAGTGCTCTAAGTGAAATTTTTTTTTTGTCAGGCTTTTCTACTGTGTTTTACTGAAGGCTAACAAAGCACTAGTTTGACCTCTGATAGTAGTTAGTTGTCATTTTGTGAAATAACTTGCTTTAATATATTTTTATAGAGAAAAAACACAAAAGACATTTCTTTAAAAACAGACTCCAGCACTGAAACAGAAATAGATGCAATTTCTTGTAATCTGGAGAATTTTTGACTAATTAATGCATCTTTTACAATTGGTTAACTTATGCATAGTTTTGGAACTAAAATACGTAGTCCCTCATCCCTCTGCAGTGTTGAACACAGCCAATAAGCTTCATCCTTACACAGGATTTTGTGAACAGAAATACTAAAACTTGAAATTTTGTCCAGGACAAATAGCCTAGGTTTGATGGCTTCTATCGCTTGTTTGAGTGATTAAATCTGCAGTCATAAGTTTATCAGCTGTTTGTGGTCGTAACTCATTGAATATGTGTCCCATTGACACAAAATAAAAAATAGCTAATAGCTTATGAGATTTTATTTTCATTTTATTAGGGTTGCATTTTGGCAACTCACCACCAGATGGTGCCTTTGGCAACATCCTATTTTGCCTATGCCCAGGGGGCCCTGTTCACAACAAGAACAACGCAATAATGTAATTCCTAACTGCCTTTAAAAACTGTCCAGAGAAGTCAAAAGAAGACGAATAATTTCTAGATATTTCAAAAATGGGTAATTTTGAAAGTTAAAGATGACAAATAACCTGGCTCTATCAGAGGACTTGCACAGACTTGTTGACTAGAAAGTCAAGTGCGATGACTTTAAGAGACTAGTCGAAAACACAAATCATATGGCTTAAAAAAAAAACTCTTTTAAAATACATATGTCTCTACTACAGAGTAAATGTAAGTGTGTGATATTTCCCCCCACTGTCTTCTTCCTTTGACTGTGTCAGTCCCAGCCGGAGACGCTGCAAGCTCCCAGTGTCTCATAAGCGCACTGTCGGCTCGAATACTGCACAGACTGACCATTCACCCAGTCTAGCGCTTCAAGTGCACAGACATTCATCTGGAGTGCGTTGCATACCCGGGTCACAGTGCACAGACCGTCCGCTCCAATTTAGCAATTTTATTTATTTTGTAAAATCAAAGAGCCTATGTTCAGTTTTATTAAAGGGCATTGAGTGGTACTTATGTTTCCTTATGAAGAGTATTAGTAAGCTGTTTGGATCTTTTTTTTAATGACGTCATTGACTTGTCGGAGTCGACGCGACTAACGCTCTCGACTAGTTGACCACTAAAATTCAGTAGTCGTGCAACTACTAGAGTCTAAAGATATGCAATATATAAAGAATTCACTCTACAGTTAGAGACAGTACTGTGAGCTAGACCAATCACAACGCAGCATTGTGGTTTGGGCGAACGTGCAAATGCAAAACGCAACAAGCATACAGTGCGACGTTCTATTTAGCTGCATGTTATGTGTCCAAAAAACTAACTGGTCTTACATTTTACTTCACTCCATCCATGTTCTGTCTTAACACCTCTTTATCTTTTTATCCAGCTTTACTCTATTAATTCTCTTCATTTCTGGTCTTTTTGTCAGCGTAAATCTTTCGTGACAGGTGAATTCTGACGCTGCCATTAGAGCTAATATCAGTGTTTCTGTGTCGATCCCTCATCATTCCAGCTCCAAATCGACTGTTTCTCCGTAAGACATGATCCGTTCACAGCGCATTTACATCCTTATTCTTTCAATTTGCAGCCGCTCCGGTCTAATTTATTCCATATCATTCCTGAATCGGAGAAGGACATTCATCATTGCCTGTTCACTTTAGTTCCACTGGGTTTTTTTCTGCCTTTTTTAATCAATAAAATGGAGGTTGTTTCGAGATGAATCTGCTCGAATTTTTGTCAGACGAGTTGCACTGCACTTATTTTCTTAGATTCTTTATTGTGTGATTTTGAGATCAAACTTGAAAAGACAAAGTTTACTAATTTAACTAAACCTCCACCTTTAAAAGCACTTTTGAGGACACACTTGGAGGTCCAGTCACGACTAAAAATTCTTATTTGATCAAGTTAAGAACTGGTTATTGCTTAAGTCAATAAAATTTGATGTTTTAGTCAATGCTGTTGTCATTTCTCTACATGCGCTCGTGTTGTTTGCTGTAACATATGAAGGAATTGCAACTTAACTGCTGTAAAACTATGATAAACATTAACTACAAGGACTATCACATCAAACTAAAGCTGCATTCACGATACACTTTTGATTCGGATCAGGATTTTGTTGCCTGGATAGTCTGTTTTCGATTGGGTAATTGTGAATGAGCAAACGAGCTCTGTCCAAATGATCAATGCAAAGGGACAGAGAGTGAAACAAAACCAGAATAGTGACGTGACCCAGGCTGAGACTCACGTGAGGCTCAGAATCAAAACAAACTCATGTGTGAGATCGATAAAGAGACAAATAATATGCAAAAACACATGGCTGATTCAGTTAGAATCACACGTTTTCTCCCTCTATTTACAAAAATAAGATATAAATCTTAGATGGAAGCAAATACATAAAGTAACACTACAGCTCACATTACTGCAGGAAAATGGCCTATGTTCATCTAATATTTAGTTATACAACTAAGTGAGCAGATGACAGATCGTTCAGAGTCAGATTAAAGCCGGCTACACACTAGAGGAGTTTAAGATTGTTAGATTTTTAGACGCATCAAAAAAGAACAGGCCACAGACATAAGGACATTTACAGTGATTTTTTGTCTGACAGTGGCATCATGTGTCAGAAGAACAGAGACGACACAGACTTGTGGAGCAGCAGTGAGCGGAGAACAGTGTGTGTGTCACAAGATCGAGCGCAGTGTTTTCTGTCATGTGCACAGTTATAAAAGTGAAACAACAACAACAATAATGAAACACCAGTGGATTAAAGCAGGTTTATAAAAGGTCACAGGAGAGAGGAGAACTGTTACATGACACGTTGTGAGTGTTAAACAGTGTTGTCCATGTTCTATAGTCTAGTAAAGGTGTTCTCACATCATTTAAGGAGCAGGTGTGTTGGAGATGACGTGAGTATGCCGTAAAAAAGAATCCTAAACTTTGACTACGAGCACAAAGCATTACATTTATTTACAGACGATGAGGTAATGTTTCTTCTTTGTTTTACATTTTAACATGTGAATCTCACGATGATGCTCCTGACAAATAGTCGCAGTGACGCAGAGACATAAGGAGAGAACGACAAATAATCTCTTACGAAAAATCTTTACTCTGGCCACGTCTTCGCGAACTCATAGAGGGACACATCGGGCTTAAAAATCAGGCCAAAATTCCTGTAGTGTGCAGCTTACTTTAATCAAATAGATTCACTTTTTGTTACGTTTCCGGATTTGGAACAAAATGCCCAGTCCTCCTCTCGTCAAAAGTAAATGTTGTCCGCGCTCCAACACTTGGTCTGTCACTCACACATGGGCCTGTAATGTGAGAGAAGTTGTGAGACAGATCCATAAAACACAAATATAAAGTCCAGCAGCGTGTTTGTTTTGGATGGAGCCGTAGCCGCTGATGTTGCAGAGAAGCTGTGTGTCTTCTTTGCAGTTTGTGTGAAATGTTTCTGTCTCTACAGGCAGATAGTATGTCTCTACTGCGGTGGTTCAACTGGCAAAAACTGTATTGTGAATACGAACCGGGCCAGTTTAGAGAAAATACAATGTTGAAACTTTTCCCAATAAGCCAAGTTTGCAGTTTGTATTATGAATGCAGCCTGGGTCAAATTTAAATTAAAAAGCATGATATCTGTCCTTTGAACTCAAAAACCGTGTCTGGTAAATATTGAAACAGTGTGATTTCTGAGGTTATCAACATGTCCCCTTGTCGTTGTATCAAAGACACGAGACTGTTGCGTCGTTCTGTCGCCGTTTAAGCTTGTTGAATCCCTTAATAACCCTGCGTGTGGCCTTGCGCAGATCATCTCCATAAGAAGTCATTTTTCTGCTGGATTTTAATAGGCCCGGAGTCCGTCGGGCCGTGACGCCGAAGAGAGAGGCAGTTATAGAAATTTAACTATCCTGCACAAATGGATTCACAGCTGAGCGACACACAAGGTCCAGGACATTACAATAGGACACTGGCTTTAGCTCCAGCCACATTATTATTATTATCATCATAGTGTAGTTACGCCAAAGGACCTTGTTACATCTCAGTCGTGTGAAAAGTCATTCTGTTAGAGTCGAATGTGTTTGTTTCTTTGCATAGCAGCTAAAAGTCATAATGGTAAATAAATGTGGGCAACAGTGCGGTCAGAATAAATATTAACCTTGAAACAATCACTTCTGCTTAAAGGACAGATTCTGCAGTATTTGTACTCGCTCTGTGTTGGACTATCTCTCGGGGCTGGAGTTTGTATGTTCCCGTTACCGTGGTTCTCTCTGGCTTCCTCTCACCTCAAAAACTCATATGTACAGGTCAGCTGGCAACAGATGACTGATTGTGTCTGTGTGTTAACCCTGTGATGAGTTTGCCTAAGTTCTAACGAGAACAAGTGGTACTAACATCTTTTGGTCTCAGCTGTTCATCTAGTTTGCTGGAGAAACTTCTTTGATAAAAACAACAAACATGACGAGAGCAGCTGTTTGGAACGTGAATGAACCGGTCTGACAGACGTCTGTCTCCTGAAGCTTGAAACTGTGTTTTTCTCGCCATTTTTTCACTCACCTGAGGGTAACGTTTATGGGTTGTAGGGTCGAATTCCATTCACAAAGGTTGATAAACTCTTGTAGTTAGCTGACAACAGCCCTGGCTTGTGTTTGTTGCCACTGTTTGTGACAACAAACAGTGGCAACACTCTTTCTGCATCGCCCGTGTTGATAAACAAATAATCCCTCTATTACAGGGGTCCCCAACCACCGGTCCGGGGCCCAAACTAGTCTGCTACTGGGCCCCAGAGGATCTTTTGAAAAAAAAAAGTATTTTTTTTTTTTTACTTCATAGTCTATCACTATACTTCCTTGCGGCAAATTCAAGCAATAAGAGCTAAAAATATGCTCAATAATCAGATGTATGTGTTTTACGTGGTTGTTGTTGACGTTACCCAACCTTGACTGGTCCCTGAAAAAGAAAACCTTACAAGAAAAAGGTTGGGGACTGATTCAGAGTGTGAAATATTATGGAGAAATTCCCTCAACATATCCATAGAAACAGGCAGAAGGAGGCCCTCCTCTAGGCCCCAACTTTGGGAAAATGCAAACCCACACAGAGAAAACGCACATTTTAAAACTGCTTCTTAGTCCAAAAAAAAGAGAAAAAAGAGAAAAATGGCTATAAAGAAATTTGACAAATAAAAAGTTAAAAATCACAGGAAGTATTTTGAGTTCTAAAACATAATCTTTCCACATATCATTACCCAAAGACAGCTTCCTGACGTTTACACATCCTTTTAACACAATTGTTAAAACATATTATCATTTGTTTAATCATAACACCTGTGTCATTTTTTGGCCCAGATTTACAATGTTAACAATATTTGGGCATCACTGTAAATTCTCCTAGCGACCTGTTGGCCACTGTCCAGGGCAGGGGTGCTCACACTTTTCCAGCTCGCGATCTACTTTTAATTGAGGCAAGGCCCAAAGATCTACCTATCGATTTTTCTATTTTTTTTTATCATAATTAAATTATAGGATTTTATTATAAGATTTTGTTTTTTTAATTAAACATCAGTTGTATAATACAATAACTTAATTTTACTTGAGTACATTCATTAGAAGAATTAACTTGTAGGATTTTTAAACCTGTAAAATAATCTGGAAGAAAACAATGAAGCTAATTATTCTGAAAATAAAAGTCTAGTTGTTTTCTAGTGTTTAACTTCATTCTAACCTCGACTGTGTCTAATAACTCTGGTTTTGATCACCATGGTAACGCTCAGGGGAGGGGCTTGAGACTTTGGGAAACTCAGCTTTGGGTCACATCAAAAACAATCTCGTGAGGATTTGTTCTGGCTCTACCTGTTTCCTCCCGCGGCTTTTCTTTGTCCCTGTTTCAAGTAAGTGTTCTGGGTGTCTCCGCTGTTGGCTGCAGAAAGTGTGAGCTCTGTCTGTGTGTGTCCGCTTTAAAGCGCGTGAGCTTCGTTTCTCCGCTGTTGAGGAGCGCTTGTATACTATGGCTGTCTGGTTTTGGGCGCTTGTATTTCACGGCTGTATAGACACGTGGAGCGTGTTGTGACTTCGCTAGAGTTCGGAACATTACAGAGTGTGCGTGTTACGTGAGTCTCGGCTCCGGAGCCCGTGCGTTCCGTGTCCCCGCGGTTGGATGTGGAGCGCGTGTATACTCGTGAGTCTGGTTTGGGGCGCTTGTATTTCACGACTGTATAGACATGTGGAGTGTGTTGTGGCTTTGCTAGAGTTTGGAACATTACAGAGAGTGCGTGTTTCGTGGCTCCGGACCTCGTGCGCTCCGTGTCCCCGCGGTTGGATGTGGAGCGCGTGTATACTCGTGAGTCTCGGCTCCGAGCCCGTGCGTCCGTGTCCTCCGCAGTTGGATGTGGAGCGCGCAGCTGAACGGGCACCGTGCCAAAGGCAGAACAGGTGAAAATACATAATAGCACCTCAAAACCAAGCTGTCCCGCTCAAAAAAGACTCGCGCTTTTGTAGCTCACAGTGGATCACATCAGCGCATTATTCTGTTCATTTGTACAAAAGACACTAAACTTCACATAACCAGGCAGGGCTTCGCGATCGACTCCTCCTGCTCCGAGAGCTACCGGTAGCTCGCGATCGACGTATTGAGCACCCCTGGTCCAGGGTGTTCCCACGCTTAAGGCCCAAAGTCACTTGGATAGACTCCAGTCACTTGCCACCCCTAATGGGAACAAGCGGTAGAAAATGAATGAATGAATTTACAATGTGGTTGCCAGGTATTAACTGTTAATTTACCTTTACATCATAGTTACTGAACAAAAGACTCTTATAAACCTCGCCAAAACAGACCAACTGAATGAAAACAAGCTAAATGCTTAGTGAAATTCATTCATTCATTTTCTACCGCTTAGTCCCGTTAGGGGTCGCGGGTGACTGGAGCCTATCCCAGTGACTTAGGGCCTTAGACGGGGAACACCCTGGACAGTGGCCAACTTGCCGCAGGGTTAGACAGACAACCATTCACTCTCTCATTCACTCACTCACTAAGGGAAATTTACAGTGATGCCCAATTAACCTAAACATGCATGTTTTTGGAGGTGGGAGGAAACCGGAGTACCCGGAGAAAACCCACGGTGACACGGGGAGAACATGCAAACTCCAGGGAGATCGTGAGATGTTGATATGGTCCGACCCGGGAGTCGAACCCACGACCTCCTTATTGGGAAGCCAGAGCTCTAACCACTTGGCTACCGTGCACCCTTGATTAGTGAAATCTCAAATACAATCAGATTTACTGTGTTTTACTGAAAATGCGTCTAACCTGTATCGCGAAAAAGAATCAAAACGTGACAAAACAGAATAGTCCGATCCATGTTTCATTTTGTTGGAGGTTGTGGGTTAGACTGCTGATCTCTCTGAACACACTTGCACTCGTCCTCTCTGTGTTTCTCTCTGATGCCCTTTCACGATAAAACACAGAGTTGCAAATGTCATGAAGCAGAAGTGACTGAGTGATAAATGCCCCTGAACTTTAAAACTCCAAAGAGAAGTGCTCTCAAAGCCAAACTGCTCGTTACAACGGGGCGTTAATCTACATCAAAATCATTATGAAAACCTCGTCCAAAACAGTTCAAGTCAGCGTTTTAGCGGCGCGGCTAACGACACCATTCTTCTGCTGTCATTACAGATATTAAAATGCATTAGGAGCAAACTACAGCAGAGGGAAGGGACCAGAACCGAAGTGAGGAGGTGGAGAAGGCAGAGACAGGAGCTGCTGATGGTCACTGAGGATTATGATGTATGAAAGAGCTTACAAAAGTGTCACTGCAGTTATTCTGACAGTCATACTTGATATGTTGATTTAGAATGATTTTTACTCAAGAATCCTCGCTAACTGGAAGGCCCATTTTTTTTTTTAAACGCCTGGCAAAAGTTAACCTGGCTCACGCTAGATGAGTATCAATCTGAATTGAGTTCTACATTTTTATTTTTATTTCCTATTATTCATGTTTGCTAAATTAATAATCTTGGAAGTCCTCAGAGACGACTGTTTTTGTGATTTTGGGCTGTACAAAAATTAATTGATTTGTAATTGATAGATTAGAGTTTAAATTGGGCCCAAAAAAATCTAGCCCGACCTGGCCTGAGCTTGCGCATGTAGTGTCGAAGTCTCTAAGAAACAGCTTCCTCCTCAGTGCGCTTGATGCCCAGGCGACGCAGTGGCGCAGTAGTTAGCGCTCTGGCCTCATAGCAAGAAGGTCCTGGGTTCGACTCCCGGGGCCTTTCTATGTGGAGTTTGTTCTCCCTGTGCCGGCGTAGGTTTCCTCCGGGTACTCTGGTTTCCTCCTACAACTAAAAACATGTGCCTCCCCTCCCCAGGACTACAGATGGAAATTCGCTGTAAGATAGAATCTGGTACAAGAATCTCTGCCATTGTGCTTAATGTTAGTGTACATTGTCTTTAATAAACATTACCTGACACACAGACACAGGGCTCACATCCTGCTTAGACAGTCGTGCGACTGAGTGGAAAAGTTACCAAAGTCTACAAATGTGAGCCAGTAGAACCTTGTCTATGACTCTTTCTGCTTGTGCACTTCTTTAAACCTTATGCCAGAGTTTCAAAGGTAAAAATAAGCATGGGATTAATTTGTGTCCAAAAAAAAAAAAAATTATTGCGTTAAAATAGTTTTGCGTTAACACATTAAAAATGCGATAAAACTGACAGCCCTAATTTATAAAATAATTTATATACTTATATGAATATACAGTATGTATTTATAAAAGGGATAGAGGACTGCCTGTCAACGTTGACAGCGCCAAAACTATATACATTATTTTTTTAAACTGACACATAAAAATAGTATCAAACACACCCATTGAATTCATTTTTACAAAGTAAAACAAAACATGTAAATGTTCTATTTCTGGCTCTAGTTACTTTCAAACTCTGCTCTACTTTCTGTTGTTTTCAACATAATTTGTTCCTCAACATTTTTCGCAAATTTTCAATAATATTAGTCTAATCGTCCAAATACAGTTAGAATTCGATTTTTCAAAAACCTGTCAGAGGCACTAAGAAATCTTGACTTTTTAAGCTTTTAGACATTTAAAAAAAATCTAAAGTAGCATTATTAAAATATATACAGTAATTGTCTGAGGCTCTTGTAAAGCAAATGCCATATTAATAGATATTTAAGTCGGAAACAATGAAAATCTGCACAACACCAGGGTTCATTTCTATATTACAAATCCTTTATTCCTTCCTCCTGCTTCTCAAATGTCATCAGTGTTCCTCCTTGTGTATGAAAAACAATAATAACCTGTAGTTTTAAATGGAGGTCCTGTATTTACCTGAACATAATGTGTTTGTATGAGTGTACTTAACATTGTGTCGGTCAGGCCTCAGCGAGCGTGTCTCATCTGCGCTGTGGGACCTTACACTGTTTTAATGTTTCAGTCAACACGCACCAGTGGACGTAAGACCAGACCAGCGGCGAGAACGATCCGTCTCAGAGAAAGAGAAGAAACGTGTGGAGTCTGTTTGTAAAGGCGGAAAATGCATTAACTTAGAGGCTTTGTAGATGATTTTACAGTCTTTGTTTTGTTGTTACTAAAACCGGCTGCACACTACAGGAATTTAAGATCTTTTGCAATTTTTAGACGCATCAAAAACAGAACAGGCCACAGACACAAGGACATTTACAGTGATTATTTGTCTGACAGTGGCCGCATGTGTCAGAAGAACAGAGACGACACAGACTTGTGGAGCGCAGCAGTGAGAAGAGAACAGTGTGTGTGTCGCGTGATCGAGCGCAGAGTGTTTTCCTTCATGTGCGCAGTTATAAAAGTGAAACAACAACAATGATGAAACGCCAGTGGATTAAAGCAGGTTTATAAAGATGACAGGAGAGCGGAGGGTCGTTAGAGGTAAGGAACTGTTAAACTCACATAGGTCGGGGCGATATGGGCAAAAAATAAAATCTAGATGTTGATTTTAATCTATTTTATTCTTATTATTATTAAGTCATCGATGACTGCTGTTTTTTATTATGAGCTCATATTGAAGGATGAGCCAATAAACTTGTTTTAATTCATATTAAAGGACACATATTATGCATTTTTGTGTTGTTTTTTTCCTTCAAACCTGCTCCGAAGCACCTCCACTTTGGAATCTCATGCACCAGAACTAATAAAAAAGTCTAATAAAGTCGCACAAGGGTTGTGTGTGTTTTCTACAACAAAAATTGAGTTAGAGCTTTATTTACTCACTCCAAAGAAAATTACAGAGGTTATGCAATCAAACCAATCTTGCCTGATGTGCTAATCCTGCAGAAATGCTCAAAATTTATTCACAAACAAAACTAACAGTTTTGGTGAGGAAGCAACTTTACAACAGGATTAAAAACTCTAACAAGTTGATTTTGCATAAGATGTGTTCTTTAAAACATTTATGGGCAATTATTTTTGCCCAGCCCTGGGCCATGTTTAAATCCAGAAAAGTGTTGGAGGGCCGAACTACAATCCCTGGTGCAACACATCCTCTTTACTGCAAGCAATATATAGACAATTGAATCAATTATTTCAGAGTAACCCTTACTCAAGGTAGCTCCACATTGAGTGAGGTCAAATTTAAGAACCTTTCAAGACTATTTAATGCCATTTAGGTCAAATTTAATGACATTGTGGGCAAAAAAAAAGTCTTTAAGTGTAGCAATGAAAATGTGTTTTATCACAAAAACAAACAAAAAAAACAACAACAACAAAAAAAACCATATCAACCAAGGGAATTCAAGATGATTTTTCTAGAAATGTCATACTTTTTTTTTTGCAGAATTATAAGGTTTTTAGAACTTACATTTGGCACTCTGTTATTCTCGAAAGTGTACAGATTAAAACAGATAGAGGGCCGCAGTTTGCCCAGGTCTGTATTAGGCCCTATTAAGATCATGATTATGATATTGTTGTTTCATCTAAAAGTTTTAAGTTTACATGTGTCCATCACTCACTTCTGTCACTCAAAATGCATGGCCATAGTTACTCACACACCAAGGGGAAAGGGGCGGGGCCTGAGGGGACTGCCAAACTTTAACTTTATCAGAGAAAACCTCACAAAAAACAAATGTAAGCGGCTCTTGCAACACAGTCAAAACAAATCAAAAAGATGCTAGATTGTGTTTGGGACTTTTCCAGATAATTTCCGTGAGGGAGAATTGTCAAAACCCAAAATATAACAAATCTAATGTCTTTCAGGCCCAGTGACACCTGAAACTGAACTAAACCCCTACATTTTTCTTGGTAAATAAAAAAAGAGCAGCTTCACTGAATCACTCATTTCAGCCTGAGTCTGAAATACACTAGATTTGGTATATTTTGGATGTTGACAAATTAATTTCTCATCAAAAGCTGAAGCTATTTTCGTTAAAAATTTGTTCTAACTTAAAAAAGTTTATGCAGAGCTTATTAAGTTTTGTAGAATAGTTTGGTTTATTCTTTTATCAGTAAGTTTAGCCTGCACATTCCTCCTCTGGGGCTTGACTCACTCACCCACATCGTCCTCTGCGTCTGCTGTGGCCCACATCAGAGGAAAAGTCTCCTGAATAATGCAATAACCCGGTCTTCCTGTTCTTAAAGGGCGGTGCACGCTGTAACGTGGTCCTTCTGTTCTTAAAGGGACGGCGCACGCTCGGATGGGTCCAGACGTCTTTGACCAACCACAAGGAACCGAAGACTTTAAACACGACCTGCCATACAAAGAGAAGAGAAGAGAAAGAGTCAGACCACCACCAAACACGAAAGGAAGGACTGAGGAAGTGTCCTGCTCAAGGGCTAAACAACAATGACTGAATCTGTTTTTAAAAATGTATACATAGTTTCCCAATCCACTGATTTTTGACTCAGCTGCTCCACTGTGATACTTACCAAAAAGGGGAACACATAAAAAAGCCCACTTTTCTTGGCAGTGCAAAACAGTTTTAGCTGTGTCTAGCCTAAGTTTCTTACCTCTAATGAACCTCTGCTCTCCTGTGACCTTAATAAACCTGCTTTAATCCACTGTGTTTCATCATTGTTGTTGTTGTTTCACTTTTATAACCGCGCACATGAAAGAAAACACTCTGCACTCGATCACGTGACACACACACTCTTCTCTGATCACTGCTGCTCCACAAGTCTGTGTCGTCTCTGTTCTTCTGACACATGATGCGACTCTGAGACAAATAATCTATGTAAATGTCCTTATGTCTGTGGCCTGTTCTTTTTTTGACACGTCCAAACATTACAAAAGATCCTAAACTCCTCTAGTGTGCAGCTGGCTTTAGACAGTTGATTTGATTGGTTTGGTTTAACAGCCAAGTCTGAAGTTACAAAGATTAGTTAAGTCTATGTCTGGGGCTTGGAGCTGGTTAGGATTAGGATTTCGTTAATATTCATAAATAATAACACATCTTTACATCCACCAGAGAAATTAACTGTGGCTGCATTGCGCAACAAACACACAAAAAAGCAGAAATTATGTGCTTCACATACGCATTTTAGTCTTCCAAATATACATATTTTTCTTGGTACAAAAATAGAAAGTTGTCAGCCAAAAGGTGGTAGAATGCAGACATAAAACCAAGGCACTCTGAAGGTTTAAAATTAAAAAGCTTTTATTCCTACATGTGCACCCTGATGAAGGCTTCAGAGCTGAAACGAGTTGGTGCATTTTTTAATTTAAAAAGAGCCATGTTGGAATACAGACTTTTTAACTTTAACCATTCAGAGTGCCTTGGTTTTGTGTCTGCATTTTACCACCTTTGACAGACAACTTTCTATTTTTGTACCAGGAATTCACCCACTATTTCCAAAGAGTACCTGACTGGGTCTTGTTTCACCTGGACATCCATGCAGCGCTCTCAAATTAAATTTTTATACATATTTTTCTTGTTACAGAGTTAATTCTGCATGTATCTTGGACCTGACTTGGTTCCAATTTAGTTTTGGTGTAATTCTGTTTTAGACCTGACCTGGTATAGGCCAAACGATGGCTTCTCTTGGTTCAGATTTTGGCTCGTACTGGTTTAGTTCTCGTTTAATTCTGGTTCAGTTCTAATCTAAAAGAGGCTGTATCAATAGTAAATAACATTACTGAAACATTGTGTGCAGCAGATATTTTGTACAATCATAAATGTTAGTTCTCTGAAAAATCAATAGCCCTACCCCAGCCTAATATCATCTGTACGTTAAAATCCACAAAAGTATAAATAGACAAACAGCAGAGACATGAGTTTTTCCGCCTCACACAGTGTTTAAGCTGAGAGCCGCCGGTCTCTTTGTCCCTCTGAGCTGTTCTTCTGTGTTCATGCTGCGTAACAAACACGCCCACAGCCCAGAATATCACTCTTTCATTATTCTGTTCACAGATACAGCAAAAGCAATGTGTCCCAACAGCGGGGGCAAAAAACAGGGGCAGATCTGTGTCCTCGTCCTGCATAAATCATCCAGCGTCTGTGCTATAGTCGGGCATATTTATACTGTGTTCAGTGACATGCATTAAAAAAATAATAATAATAATTTTGTAGAGAATGTTCAATCTTAAAACTGTGAAAAAATTAATTAAATCTATTTAAACTTAATATGACAAGTTAGGCCAAATGTGGACCGGCCTCAGAGTCAGGATTAGGGCTGGGTATCGATACTAATTTGGTGATTCAATGTGATTCTCAATACTTGGCTCACGATACGATACGTACCTTGATACTATGCAGCCCAATAAAATTTAATACGATTCAATACATTAAAAACAAACCAGTTTTTTTCAAATCAAAGCCTTTTTAACTACATTTGCAAAGGTACTTCTTTTATGCATGTTCCTTTTTATTACTGTGACTTCAATTTGTGTTAAAATAGGATTTATAAACCAAACTACTTATTTGATTAATCCTCAATGTAAATAGACGTCATTACAAAGCTGCACAGTTTGATATTTTTGTACTTTTCACATTATAATTACTGGTATAATTTATTATATTGATAAGAAAAGAAAACTAGTCTAAACAAATGTGAAAATAACAGGGATGTGCCTTAGTTACAGTCGGAAACATTGAACATCAGTGGGTTTTTTTTCCCACAGATCCAGAGAATATATTCTGTTTTTGTGTAGAAAGTTTTCATCAAGTGACAAAAAAACAAACATTGACAAGTGCACTAAAACAGGAGTTCTTAACCTTTTTGAGCTCGAGGCTCGACTATTCACGTAGAAAGTAAGCTGGGGCCCAATTCCATATTAAATATATTGTGTTTTACCGATTTTGTTGCCCTTAAGGAGGTACTCGCGACCCAACTTTGAGCCCCGGCCCTATGGTTAAAGGTGCACTGCGTAGTTGGCAAAGTTTTTGAACAAGGGCGCCATCTTTGGCGTTTGTGGCACTGCAGCCTCCATACTTAGACTGAAGACGTATTTTACGGCCTTAAATTATTCTTTTTGACACATCACTGTTTGTATGAAAAAGTAGCTGCTGACTATTTTATTTGTTCTTTTGACTGACTGATCAGTTTGCAAACTCCAAAAGTTAGACAAGGAAAGACTATTGAGAGTTTGAGGAAAAGCTTTGTTTTTTGTGTGAGAGAAAACTGTAAACAAGCTTTTTACAGGAGTAATTCTCATAAACTATAATGCTGAATGTCAATTTATCACTATACTAAAACATAAACCTTACCGAGGCTAACAGCTAAACCACTAAATCTGTGTCCAAATGTGCAATCATGTACTACAGGCCGAGTGTCTTACCTTCTAATGAAAACAATTTAGCTTTAGCGAAATAAATTTAAATACTGACAATAAACCAGTGAAGGAGGACTAGCGCGAAAAAATGTGACCAGCTCCACTCACATTTATGAGCCTGTCTGTGCTTACAGAGGAAACCTCGGTAAGTTTACAAAACATCATGACCACATCCAGGCCTGTGTCAGTGGACGGTAATTTGATATATCGTAATATTGAACATTTTAACTTACGCCGTGCACCTTTAAGAATCACTGCACTAAAAGACCCTTGGTGGCAGCTCGTTCTTTGCAGCTTAGCGCTATTATAAATTTCTGGCAGAGTTTCTGAAGTGTTTTGGAGGTTTTAATCTTTGTGGACGACCAGTCCAAATGAGTTGTTACAGCAGAACTCTTTCATCAGAGCCAGAATATGTCCACACGTCTGGTATTAAGGAGCAAAGAGCCACTGTAACTTGTAGCATCTTCCAAACTTGTTTCACTTACTTTGACTATTGGCTCAGAAGACAAGGCGCTGCACTGCCCTCTAAAGGTTGGGGGGAATATCAATATTGAGAGCCTGAGAATTGATACGAAATCGATTTATATCTCTAAGAATCAATATTTTAGCTTCACCCTAGTCAGCACTAAACATATACCGGCCTCCTGTATCACTTTGAATTCCTTTGTGTTTACAAATCGTGCTATACAAATACACTTCTCTTGATTTAATAATTCACTCTGAGCACAGAATGTTAGTTGGCTTGTTTATTTGGGAAAAAAGCTAACAATTTACTGACAAAATAACTTTCTCTGTAGTTCTTTTCAATGGGTTTTTTTTCACTACCTCAGTCTAAAATTAAAAAGTGAACAGAGTTGTGATTGGCTTTCTCTGACAACATGATACACACTTTAACATTAATCTTGCATTCTAAACATTATTCACAAGGTATTTTCTGATTTTAGTTAACACAAAAAAACTGTCAGTAGATTTCACTTATTTCCTTAAACCGACAAACCATTTCCTCCTTTTAACCAAGGTTCACACTCTTTGTCTCTCACAGACTATTTGTTCAAACCGTTTGCCTGCCTCAGCCCCCCGATGTTCCCTATAACCTCACTTTAGGACGGATCATTTGTTTATTAGAATTCCAATCTGAAAATAATGGCCTGGGAACATTAGGGAAAACAAGTCTCTCTCTCTTTCTCTCTCTCTCTCCCAAAGTGACATAAAAACAACAAAATTAAATAGCTTGCGCGCAATTCTCCTGAGATAAACATTAAGCAAAAAGCACTGTTGTGGTTGTAAAAACGGCCCCCGACCAGTGTTTTCCTTATTAGCCGAGCTAGCAGGAATCGCGCCGCTATCATTGCGCGTTTGTGAGATTGCGCTAAGTGTCGTCACCACGGGGGGGCGCTCTTTAATTCAGACAGGCCTGCTAGGATCTCATTACGCCAGGCTCTGTCCACAAAAGTCCAGCGGAGAGGCATTAGGCCGTAATCGGGAGAGGATAATGGGGATCCGAAGGCACTTTAGACACAAAATGGCGTCCGTGTGGGCCAGTCGCTGCAGGAGGAGTTTAGGAGAGCTCAGAGTGATGAAGAATTAATGGTTATGGGATCGAGAATGTGTTTTAAGACTTTGCCTGTTGGTTTACTCCTGTTGTAGAGTGTTAGGTAGCTTACACAGAAACGCCTCGTCAAAAACCTGCAATATTATGGAATCAGAGGTGGACTTGCAAGTTCTTTTGTCCAGCAAATATGAAATATGTAAAAGTAAATCCACTGTTACGTTGCAACCACATTGTAAATACATGTATGAGCCAAAATCTACATAAATGGAGTTGGCAGACATACAGTATTATGAGGGCCTGGCCTGCTGTGAAGAATGACATGGGAAAAGGTCTCTCTTAAATCATTAGAAAAAAACTACTTTTAGGATGTTTTTTTGTCGATTTAAGTGCATTTTGAGCACAACTATTTTAAGTCAAGTCACAACTAAAGCCTTCAGCACACTACAGGAGATTTGGCTTGATTTTAAGCCTGATGTGCCCCTCTGTGAGTTCAGGAGACGTGGCCAGAGTAAGGACTCTGTGCATCACTACCACTCTGTTACGACTATTTGTCAGGAGCATCATGGTGAGGTTCACCTGCTCCACGAGCGTGAGGACCTTTACAGCAGAAGATTCTGGTGCATCTGCCTTGTGACGGCGACTCTTAAAGGGAACCTATTATGTCAAATTCACTTTTCTAAGTTTTTAACCTTGTTATAATGTCTTTCCTTCATCATTAGTTTACTCAAAGTTTTATTTGAACTGATTCATGCATGTTTGAGTAATCTTGTTTTGTTCTTCAGCTGCAGCTCAAGTGCTCAGAAATCCCCTTCTCACCTACCACCTATCCCCTCCCACTTCTCTATATTTACTAGATATATTTCAAAAGATGAATACTCAAAGTGATGCGTATATGGTTCAAAATTGTCCCATATTCACTTCCCAACAATAAAAATATATATTTTTTAAATCTGTTGCTTTTTACAGTTAAATTTTAAAATGAAGAGGCGGGGCTTATCAGTTCTGCAGTTTTGAACAGGAAGTCAGTAGAGCTGTTCCTATTTTTAAGTTGTTTTAGATCAACTTTGTGTTTTAAAATGAACAAAAGGTAAATTACTGATCTACATATGTTCTAGTTTCTTATTAAATATATATAAAAAAACACAATAGACCCCTTTAAAATGTAAAATAAGGAAACACTGCCTCTTCACCTGTAAATAAATGTAACGCTTTATGCACGTTTTATATTGCGTGTTCACCTGCCCAGGCACTGCAGAGGGAAAGAAGCAAAAGCTAAATCGGGTGCAGTTCATCTCTTCTTTTAATAAGACTAATGAATTTTAACTCTGAGGACCGCATTTTGCTTCCAGGATGTAGATTATATAGGCCTGTCATTGTGGTGTTAGCTCAGAAAGCATAGCCTGCAATTGTGATGCTTTGTGATGACACATGTGGAGGGATTTAGTTTTAAAACTCAAATTATTTCCTGTAATTTTTAACATGTATTTGCCAATTTCTTCAGAATTTTCAACATTAAACAGAACTATCACAGCAAACTAAGTCGAAACAAGAAAACTGCAATAATCTGTCATATGGGCTTTAAATGAAAAATACTTTACACATTCAGCTGTGTTTTTGATGGAAAACAATAATGAATGATTTATTTATATAGCACATAACTAAAACTTCAAAATTCAACTTTGCATAACACGTGCTCTTAAATTAGTCAAACCCTTCTCTGACTTTAAACTTGTTCGTAAAAGTTTCTCCTTTGTCGCTCTGCTTGTTCAAACGTGTCCAGACTTCAGCTGGATTTCTATTACGGCTCCAGACTTAATTCTGTGCAGATGAGCTGTAGAAAAGTGTATTCTTAAGCCTGGTTCTGATCATTCACTGCTGCGCGCTCACTGTAGACTGAATAAAGAAGATTTCAATTACATTATGTGTGTCCACCGCCGCCGCCGCTGCTGTAGAATCTCCGAGGACCGAAAAACCACAAGGACGAGTGAAAGTGACCGCAGCTCTGTCTGTCTGTCCAGTCCACTGCACCTGCTTCAGACGAGAGGACCCACGCGGGGTTTAACACAGGATTACACACAGAACACTGCTGGAAATATGGAGGTATTATTAACCTTTTGGTTCAATGCAAAGACTGGAGTGAGACAAAACGACTCAGAGGTTTATTTGGCTTTTAGTCAATCGTTCACACTGATAGTGAACGATTATAATTAAGATTTCACTGAACATTTGGCTTGTTTTCACCCAGTTTTTCTGTTTTAATGAGGTTTAGAATCGTCTTTTGTCCAGTAAATATAACATATGCAGAAGTAATTCCACAATTTAGCTCGATAATAATGTGTTTATGATCAAACCTATTGTATGTAATGTTATTATTCATGTTTTTTGTGGAACGTTTCAGACAAAGCAATAATGTTTCTATGGAGACAATTGGTGTTCATTTTTAAAACAGAGGGAGAATTATTGTATTTTGCCATGAAATATCTGAAACGTATTTTCACATATTTTCAATCTGGTGTAGGACTTCAACAAGTTCATTGAATAATCAGAAATAGTCGATTATTTAAAAAATCGTCAACTATTTTAATAGAGTCTACAGCAGGGTGTGCCCAAATGTTTTCCTCAGCGGGCCAAAATTTGTATTATTTTTTCTTTAAGAGCCAATATGAATTATTTTGTAGCGCGTCAAGAGCCAAAGCTAATTTTATATTGCATCTAAAATGTTTATTTTCAATAAGAGAGTGATCAAATTGTAATTTATTAACATGCCTTTGCCGATTAAAACTAATTTGGTGTACGTTGATAATCTTTTCAGCTTAAATGTGATCAGACAGACATTCTTAACAAATCTCAGTACCTCTTAGCAGGCCAAATTAAACCCATTTGAGGGCCGAGTTTGGCCCCTGGGCCCCACTTTGGGTACCACTGGTCTATAGAATCTAGATTTTATACTAGCTTTAGTATTGATTAGTGCGATTTTAGATAAAATCCTTTTTTTTTTTTTCAACTATACGTTTGTAAACTTTAATTACCCCACGACGTCTGAGTTTTTTTTTACAGGGATTCGCACAGGGAGATTTGATGTCTGTAATTTTCTTGTTTTTACAGACCATCCGCAAATGGCGACAGATAGTTTATGGCAACGACCTTTTACTTCAATCATGAAATGAGCATTTCTTGTGTTTTTGGTTTGTTTTAACGTGAACCAGCTCCTCATCACGTTGTTGTGATCGTTGATCAGAATCACATCCACAACATCAGATTTCTTACGAAACAGCCGAAGACTCTTTTAATCCATTTACAGTGACAAAGTCCAAACATCCAAACTTTGCAGCGTTCTGTCCAAACTTTTCCTCAAGCATCCAACTTCTCGACCTTCCGTTGCTACGACAAGGTTATTGCTCTTCCGATTCACAGAATTTTAATCGTAGTTTGATTAATCAAAAGCGTTTTAATCGTAGAAAAAACTATTTTTTAATTAGAAAATTATCCGTAAAAAAGTTTAATAATAATTTTGTTTAAGTCTGATGGTAAAATAATTATTAATTCATTTATAAACGGTCTGAGTTTGGAAAATTACAGAAGGTAAAATTCAGGGGAAACTTTACAGACATTTTTACAGACATGGACGATTCGCACGGGAGTAAAAACTCAGATGCCGTCAGTAAATATTACAATTTACATGAGGTGCCAAGGTAAATATTATGTCGTGCGAACATGGCATTAAACACTGGTTTGTCTGAAAATCTGCATCTAGAACGTTCTTAAGCGGCGTTATCGCTGCTCAAAATTTGCTACAACTAATCAATTACCAAAACAATCGTTTGTTGCAGCCCTAATCTGGTGATTTAAATTAGTGACTAGACCCATTCACTTTTTGTATTATCAAAACAAATGTATTTAAAACAATAGTCATAAACATTACTGCCTAATATAAAATGTTATGGTATTACGCAACTAATTAAAACAGAAAAATCAGCTCAATTACCCTATTAAGTGACTGCTTTTTAATCTTTGTCTGCCAATTATCAAAGCTCTGTCTCTTTCTCTCGCCTCAGGCTCAAAGTAGCGTCCACATTAAAACGAATGAAAAAGCCGAGTAGAACATATGTGCGCCATCTTTGAACGCTCGATTCAAAAGGGCTTAACAAAAGGATTACATATTTGACACTCAGAACACGGCCTCCCTCCGGCGACGGACCACGAGGCCTCAGGGACCGGTTGTTTTCTCATAATATAATTCCAGGATTCCCCCGCGGGACGTCCCACTCTCACCCCTCCGTCTGACGAACACACGGTCCCAAGCTGCTCCTCTCCCAAACCCTTTCATGTTCCATCCCCAGGGGCAGAAGACAAAACGACTCTGTGAAAGAGACGGAGGGAGGTTTTGGGGTGGACGACAGGGGGCGCTACGTGTCAGGACGAGCAGTGGATCAGTGGTTAGAGAGTTTGCCCAAAAACCTAGAAGTCAGTGGTTTGATCAGTGAAACCAGTCATTGGGTCCTTTAGCGAGAGTTGTGGGCAGTTCAGAAATTCATAGTAGAATTGGATGATTAGCTGTCAGATTGTTGACCTGCTTTATGGTTTATATTAAAAAAAAACTAAATTATGTAGTTTAGTGGTGGTTTTTGGTTAAAAACCCTTCGTAATGCTAACCGTGAAGCGACAACTTAGGATTTAAAAAACATCACAAAATGCAGGTTTGAAGAAACCTTACAGTTGTTTACCATAAATAAATAACTCAAATATCTAAAGTGGAAAAAAAGTGCTGCAGCAGCTGACAGGAGGGAGAGACAAATCATGTTTCCAATAGTTAGGCTACATTTTATAGAACAATTGTCAAAAAAATATGTGCCAATAATTAAGTATGAGTCTACAGCTTTGTTTGAGTTTGGCTCACGAGTTAGTGGACTGAAATGTAAAAAAAAAGGCTTGTGAATGACACTCCTCTATAGAGTTATTTTTTTGTTAATCAACGCGGGCGACGCTCCAGAAAGAGCCGCCGCTCATAGACACAAACACTGGAAACAATTCAAAAAAGCTTCATTGTCAGTAACTACAAGAGTTTATCTCTGTGAGAAACAAAAGCTCTGCTGCTAAAACAACATTTGTGAATGAAATTCGGTCCTACGACCCTTAAAAGTTACATTCAGTCGAGTGAGAAAACGGCGAGAAAAACTCACGAGACAGACGTCCTTCAGACCGGTTCAGACCTGATCCAAACAGCGGCTCTTGTTCCGTTAGTTTTTTTATTCGAAGAAGTTTTCCCAGCTAAGCAGATGGAGAACGGCTCTTTCTGCATAACGCATGCGCAGTAGAGCGGAAAGTAACGTCGAACGAAAATCCCCCTTTACAAAATGTTTAAAAATAACATAATTGTATGTCTTTTGGGATTGTTCTATGCACTTTAACTCTATGCTGAATCACAGCATTAAAGGAGTGCTTTAGAAATTGTATCTATATGCATCCAGTTCAGCAGAATATTTATTTACTTTTTTTATTTTATTTTTTGGCAAAATTGTCACTTATATATAAAACAAAAAAATTTTGAGTCAGTGGTGCCATCTTCTTGCCTGACCAGCCAGCCCCTCCTGCATTCTGTTACATTCAGTTTGAATGCAGAAGGGTCTGAACCGGAGTTTTCTCCGTCCAATGTTAGGATGATCCAATTAAGCACGGCGATCCTGACACGTGACACTAAAAAGTCAGAAGTTGCTTGTAAACCCCATTTCAAAACATTCAAGAAGGCAAACGTAGCTGATTCGGATCGTGCTTCGGTTTTGAACTATGAATGAATCAATTCCTTAAAACCGTGTTGAGAGGCTTCATACTGAAAAAATCCTCACGCTACATGTTTACGAAAACATTGTGTCGCTGTTTTGGTGGAATTTCCGGGTTTTCTGTGATTGGTTGACTCGGCACTCGGAAAGCCCGCCTTCGAAATTGAACCTCGGCGCTCTGATCCCAGACCCTCACAGTTTGTTATAATGTTTATAATAGGAACAATGGCTAAACTTGATAGGGCACTTTTTCAACTCAGACTACTCAAGCTTCTGTTTGCTTTTTGATCTACTGCAAACCAGGACTAAACCACTCATGATCTACTCTGCTCTCTCTCTCTCTCTCTCTCTTTCGGTCAATAAAGTCTCCATAACATAACAGCGCGGGCAGGACCACAGTCTTATAATTGATGAGCTCCTTCAGTTCGAGCTCAAAGCAAATCATTTTCAATCTGCAGCTCAGCGTCCGAAAGCCCGGCTCGGCGTTCGCTCCGTCACGTCTTTCTCCTGAGGGTCAGAACTAAACGCTTTTCCACGGACGCACTCGAGTAGAAAATGTGTCGTGTCCAGAACGATCCAGAGTTTATTTGTCAGCGAGTGATTTTACTGTAACAGAGGGCTTCATATGCAGAGAGTGGTTTAACCTTTGACCTCGTGTGGCTGAATTTTCTTCTTTTTTTTTCGCTGTAAGACGCTCCTCTGGTCTATGTTTTTGCATGATGAATGGGTTTGGAAGTTGTAACTCTGCCTTGAGTCACTATCTTGGCTTAGTTAAAAAAATGAAAGACACGTCAGTACTGTACGATACTGTCTCCACATTTCAATTTTTTAATTAATGGAGCGATATATCAAATTTTAGAGAATACCGTTGCTTTGAAGATATGAAAAAATCTAATTGAGTTTATCATTAATAATAAAAAATGTTTCAAAAATAGTTGTTTAAAGATACAAATAAAGAAAGTTACAACATTGTAAATGATCAAATACATGTAGTAGGTGATATCATAAGTCAACTGATCACTCATTGGTAGCCTGATTTATGAGCTGGTTTCATTTCAATCCGTGGAAACCGTCTCACGTCTCAGCATTGAACCTTGTTTGTTCTATGGTAGGCGGGGCTTTTTTCCATTAACCAATCACTGCCGTTTGTTTGTTACCGAATGTTACATATTTACTGCGAACAACACATTAGTTGTAGTTCGGTAAGTACAGCGTAAACATGGACGTTAGTGATCGTGGACGTTTCTAAAGAGTGAAATGAAACTGACTGATACATCAGGCTAGAGCGGCTCCATCACATCATAAAAACAGTGATATTTGAGTCTAAATTTCCAGCAGCTACTTTAATGGCAAACTTGCAGAACTACAAACAGACGCTTGAATTTGACATCACTGCTTCATCTCTGTTGCTGATTGGTCGATCGTTTCTCAAGCTCGATTCAAGCAGCAACAAACACTGAGATTCCTGACCAAGAGCTGGAGTGAAATGGTTAGAAAGCACATTGTAAATTTATAGAAAAACAATTTCATTTACCTGCTTTTTTCTTTATGAATAGTAATTTAGTATGCAAACTTCTGAATTTGTAGTCATGTGAGTGCAAATATCACGACACAATATTTTTTTCAATTTGAAGCTCACAATACAATTTTTATCATGATATGATATTACAGAGGCCCCATGATATTGAGATTATACTATAATATAATAATAAACAGGGGTGCACAGTAGCAAGTGGTTAGAGCTCTGGCTTCCCAATAAGGAGGTCGTGGGTTCGACTCCGGGTCGGACCATATCAACATCTCACGATCTCTCTGGTGGAGTTTGCATGTTCTCCCCGTGTCACCGTGGGTTTTCTCCGGGTACTCCGGTTTCCTCCCACCTCCAAAAACATGCATGTTTAGGTTAATTGGGCATCACTGTAAATTTCCCTTAGTGATGAATGAGAGAGTGAATGTTTGTCTGTCTAACCCTGCGCAAGTTGGCCACTGTCCCTGCCTAAGGCCCAAAGTACTGGGATAGGCTCCAGTCACCAGCGACCCCTAACGGGATTAAGCGGTAGAATGAATGAATGAATGAATAATAATAAACAATAATGAAAATTAAATCTTTATTTTCCAAGATTTCTTTATATCATTCAGTGTTTTCTTTTCTTTGTGCAAATTCATGGCTTGAGACTAAATTGCTATTTTACCATATTGTTTTTTATTAAAATATTTAAAGTTTTTTTTTTTTTTGCATAAAATGTGTTAATAACTAACTTTTTATTGCAAGCTGTTTAATATTGTCAAGTGATGACAACGATATAAAATGTATTTAGTCAACTACAATATAATTTCTCTCATCATTAAACTTCATCTAATACATTTTATGAATCAAATCAGTTTAGTTTTAGAGCTATTTTAGCCTGAAATCCAAATAAAGCTTGAGAAGTGCTACATTTACCCTGCTCATCTCACTTCGTCTCCCTGCTGTGGCTTTAGTGCAAACACTTGCCATCTCCCAGCGCTGCCTTCAGGGCCTTTTGCATTTGGGACGCTTCGTGTGTGGGACCTGGGCCTTCTGCTAACTCCCCAAACCGGCCGCTCCTTTCCCCCTAGAAGCAGGCCTCGTGTCCCCCTCGTGTCTCCCTCTTGTCCCCCCATTACCGCCACAAAAGTCCCATATGGAGAGCAGACGGATCCCAGAAGCTCTCACACAAACGCTGCGGTCACCGGGAGGTTAGCGCGCTTAGCATAACAAAAACATGAAAAAGTGCAGGCCGCTTTAGCCCCGTTTAGCTCCATTATCGGCGCGACGTTAGGGGTAAGATTTATGACCGCCGGACAATGGGCCGCGGGCGAAAAGAGAGTCTCGAAATGGCCCCACGCGGTGTTCATCAAATCAGCATCATGTCGCGTCCAGCTGAAGTCGTTTGCGCGGATGTTAGCATTGTTGGCGCAATTAGCTTTGTTAGCTTTGCTCGTAATTGCAGTGTACACAGACGGATAATGCTGTTAAAGGCAGCTCAGTGCAGAATAATGAGGTTAGCTTAAACGCGGCTGGACAACACTGACGGCTCTAAAAAGTCAGTTTGTCTTCGTACGAAACGCGAAAGGAAATGTTGTTAGCGCCGATTTATAAACTGCTGACTTGGTGAATTTACAAACTGGTTTTGTTCACACTAATTTAGTTTAAGCTGAGCACACAAAGACGGGTGTGTCAACGGAAAATCCAAATAGTATTAAGTACAGCAAAAAAGCCTTATAAAAGACTTTCACATATTTTACTTGGCCATTCTTTCATAATGTTAATATTTTAGATCAGGTATGAAGTCAACAGTGGAAAACCGCCCTGACTTTGGAAGTACAGGCTCCAAAGGGCATTTCGAAAACAAAATGAATATATACAGTTGTCCCTCGTTATAANTTTTTACATACTAAATAACATGTACGACTATGAAGAAAATCTATGTAGGTGTATAGGGGTTTTAAGTGTCACAGTCTGACTTGAGATTGACTTTTATCCATCTGTAGTTGTGTCTCTAAGTAGGATGTTAGACTATTTGTTAACGCCTGTTTTCTACGGCACCCACATCGCACGGAAACGAGCACTCGTAAAACACCAGCTAGGCCAGTACTATGGCCAGTTTAAGCTCACATCGCGCTCGTGTCTGACCAGTAAACCAGGAGTACGCATCACATTAGTCCCTGTCCTCAGGTCTATTGCACTGTGCTTCCACGTGCTCAGAGAATAGACTTTAAAACAGTTCTGCTTGTGTTCAAGTCTCTCTATGGACTAGCACCAAAGTACATCTCTGACATGTTAGTGCGTTATGAACCATCTCGGACTCTGAGGACCTCAGGGACCGACCTCCTGCTGGTGCCCAGAGTCAGGGACTAAACATGGACCAGAGTCAGGACTAACGTGGACCAGAGTCAGGACTAAAGTGACCAGGTCAGGACTAAACGTGGACAGAGTCAGGGCTAAACGTGGACCAGAGTCAGGACTAAACGTGGACGTGGTGGACCAGAGTCAGGACTAAACGTGGACCAGAGTCAGGACTAGTCGGACCAGAGTCAGAGACTAAACGTGGACCAGAGTCAGAACTAAACGTGGACCAGAGTCAGGACTAAACGTGGACCAGAGTCAGGACTAAACGTGGACCAGAGTTAAACATGGTAAGGACTAACATGGACCAGAGGCAGGACTAAACGTTGGCCAGAGTCAGACTAACTCCAAACTAAACATGGCCAGGTTGGTTGTCTCTCTCCAACTCTGTGATTTCACCCCACCTAAAGGCCCAAAGTCACTGGAGTAGACTCCAGTCACCTGCGACCCTAAACAGGAACAAGCAGCAGAAAACGAATGAATAAAAATTAATTTAATGGAACAAAAACAAACATTGTAATGCAGGCAACATATCGTCCACAAGAAAAGTTTCACAGTGCATCTTAGCAGCTCTCGAGTGTCCGTTTGGTAAATTATAGTCTCTTTAAATTGAATTCTAATTAGAACCGCACTACATTCATGGGGCGAGCAGTGATGTAGAGGAGGATCTGCACCTGTCTGCGGAGTTTAACGGCTGTTTACCGACTTCTAAAGCCGCTAAATCACATCTGCGTCGTCTCGTAAACGCAAAATACAGCTGCGACCTTCAACATTCACAAAAAGTCCAAACCAAAACACAGTGGGTTTTACTGGACTGGGATAATTGTGAACTCCAGATGAACTGTAGTGGCGTGTGGAGGGGATAAAAGACACCGTAAAAGTGTGGTAAAGACCTTTAATTTAGATTTTTATTTGTTACTTTTTTTTATCACTCAAAACATAATTAATTATCCGCTTTTGTCCAGCAGTAATTGGCTTTGTGTAAAATGTTGTATTAGTGATTTGGATTTAACAGGTTTTTAGGGTTTTCACAAGGTTACACACGGTTAGAAAGTGCTCTAAGTGAAATGTTCTTTGTTTTTATCGCATTTTTTAAAGTTTGATTATGTCAGGCTTTTCTACTGTGTTTTTCTGAAGGTTAACGAAACACCAGTTTGACCTCTGATAGTAGTTAGTTGTCATTTTGTGAAATAACTTGCTTTAATATATTTTTATAGAGAAAAACACAAAAGACATTTCTTTACAAAACAGATTCCAGCACTGAAACAGAAAATAGATGCAATTTCTGTCATCTGGAGTATTTTTGACTAATTAATGCATCTTTTACAATTGTTAACTTATGCATAGTTTGGTACAAAATACGTAGTCCTCATCCGTTCAGGATGGGCTTGTACAAGCAACGTGCTTTAGCCCAATCCTTTTTGGTTGTGATTGTTGTGTATGCTATTTTTTTCTCTCGCTTTGTGAATATTGACAACCAAATAAACTAATTTCATTCATTCATCCCTCTGCAGTGTTGAACACAGCCAATAAGCTTCATCCTTACACAGGATTTTGTGAACAGTAATACTAAAACTTTAAATTTTGTCCAGGACAAATAGCCTGAGGCTTCTATAATCGCCGTGTTTGAACGATTAAATCTGCAGTCATAAGTTTATCAGCTGTTTGTGGTCGTAACTCATTGAATATGTGTCCTATTGACACAAAATAAAAACTAGCTAATAGCTTGAGTGTGAGATTTTATTTTCATTTTATTAGGGTTGCATTTTTGGCACCTCACCACCAGATGGTGCCTTTGGCAACATCCTATTTTGCCTATGCCCAGGGCCGGCCCTGTTCACAACAAGAACAACGCAAATAATTCTGCCTTTAAAAACTGTCCAGAGAAGTCAAAAGAAGACGAATAATTTCTAGATATTTCAAAAATGGGTAATTTTGAAAGTTAAAGATGACACCTGGCTCTATCAGAGGACTTTCACAGACTTGTTGACTAGAAAAGTCAAGTGCGATGACTTTAAGAGACTAGTCGACAAACAAATCATATGGCTTAAAAAAAAACTCTTTTAACATATGTCTCTACTACAGAGTAAATGTAAGTGTGTGATATTTCCCCCTCACCTCTTCCTCAACTGTGTCAGTTCCAGCCGGAGCACGCTGCAAGCTCCCAGTGTCTCGTCGCGCACTGTCGGCTCGAATACTGCACAGACTGACCATTCACCCAGTCTAGTCGCCAAGTGCACAGACATTTCATCTGGAGTGCGTTGCATACCCGGGTCACAGTGCACAGACCGTCCGCTCCAATTTAGCAATTTTATTTATTTGTAAAATCAAAGAGCCTATGTTCAGTTTTATAAAGGGCATTGAGTGCGTACTTATGTTTCCTTATGAAGAGTATTAGTAAGCTGTTTGGATCTTTCTTTTTTAATGACGTCATTGACTTGTCGGAGCCGACGTGACTAACGCTCTCGACTGGTTACCACTAAAATTCAGTAGTCATGCAACCCCTGGAGTCTAAAGATATGCGATTTTCACAAATTCCTGAGAACTCACTATACGGTTAGAGACAGCGACTGTGAGCTCGACCAATCACAGCGCAGCATTGTGGTTTGGGCGGAACTGCAAATGTGAAATATAAAAGCATACAGTGTTGACGCTCTAATCCAACTGTACGACATGTGTCCAAAAAACTAAACTGGTCTTACATTTTACTTCACTCCATCCATGTTCTGTCTTAACACCTCTTTATCTTTTATCCAGCTTTCACTCGATTAATTCTCTTCATTTCTGGTCTTTTGTCAGCGTAAATCTTTCGTGACAGGTGAATTCTGACGCTGCCATTAGAGCTAATATCAGTGTTTCTGTGTCGATCCCTCATCATTCCAGCTCCAAATCGACTGTTTCTCCGTAAGACATGATCCGTTCACAGCGCATTTACATCCTTATTCTTTCAATTTGCAGCCGCTCCGGTCTAATTTATTCCATATCATTCCTGAATCGGAGAAGGACATTCATCATTGCCTGTTCACTTTAGTTCCACTGGGTTTTTTTCTGCCTTTTTTAATCAATAAAATGGAGGTTGTTTCTGAGATGAATCTGCTTAAATTCTTGGCAGACGAGTTGCACTGCCAAAACGTATTTTCTGAAGATTTTTTATTGTGTGATTTTGAGATCAAACTTGAAAGACAAAGTTTACTAATTTAACTAAACCCCACCTTTAAAAGCACATTTGAGACACATTTGGAGGTCCAGTCACGACTAAAAATTCTTAGTTTGATCAAGTTAAGAACTGGTTATTGCTCATGTCAATAGAATTTTTTGTTTTTAGTCAATGCTGTTGTCATCTTCTCTACATGCTTGTGTTGTTTGCAGTAATTGATGAAAGAATTGCAACTTAACAGCCGTAAAACTATGATAAACATTAACTACAAGGACTATCACACTAAACTAAGGCAGCATTCATATACACTTTTGATTGGATCAGTTTTCGTTTGCCTGATAGTTCGTTCGATTGGGTAATTGTGAACGCACAAACAAACTTTGATCTGATCCAAATGATCAAAATCTGGTCCGGTTGGAGAGGTCGGTCTCGGCTCAGTAATCGAGCGGTTTATTTGCTTTGTGAACGCAAACAGATCGAGACGAACAAAACCAGGAAGTGAACACTGACATTATTGTCGCCGTGAGAGGCTCAGAATCAAAACAAACTCATGTGTGAGATCAAAAACGAGACAAATAATACGCAAAAACACATGCCAGCAACAGGAGAAGAGCAGTGGCTGATTCAGTTATAAACCATTTGATCACATGATTGTATGTTATCGATATCACCCATTATTTATTAAAAAAAACAAAGTTAGGAACCTTAGATGGAACAAACATCATAAAGTAGCACTATAGCTCACATTACTGGCCTATATTTATCCCATATTTAGTTATAGATGTAAATGAGCAGAATGACAAATTTTTGAGGCCAGATTAAAGTCGGCTGCACACTAGAGGAGTTTAAGATCTTTTGCGAGTTTTGACGCACTAATAAAAAGTAGAGGCCGCAGACAGTTGTAGTGACGCACAGACATAAGGAGAGAAACCACAAATAAATCACTTATGAAAATCCTTACTCTGGCCACACCTCCTGAACTCGTAGAGGGAAACATCGGGCTTAAAATCAGACCAAAACTAGTGTAGTGTGCAGCTTACTTTAATCAAATAGATGAATTTTTTGTTACGTTTCCGGATTTTGGAACAAAATGCCAGTCCTCCTCTTCTGAAGTGAAACTGTGCTGTACGCGCTCCAACACTTCGTCTGCCACTCACACTCGGCCCGTTAATGTGAGAGAAGTTGTGGGACAGATCCATAAAAACATAAATATAAAGCCCAGCAGTTTGTTTCTGATGGAGTCGTAGCCGCTGATGTAGCCGTGAAGTCGGGTGTCTTCTTTGCTGTTTGCGTAATGAGTTTTCCCAATAGAGCCAAGTTTGTAGTTTGTATTATGAATGCAGCCAGAATCAAAATTAGATGAAAAACATGATAATCTATCATTTAAAACTCGAAAAACCGTGTCTGGAAATATTGAAACAGTGTGATTTCTGAGGTTATCAACATGTCCCCTTGTCGTCGTATCAAAGACACGAGACTGTTGCGTCGTTCTGTCGCCGTTTAAGCTTGTTGAATCCCTTAATAACCCTGCGTGTGGCCTTGCGCAGATCATCTCCATAAGAAGTCATTTTTCTGCTGGATTTTAATAGGCCCGGAGTCCGTCGGGCCGTGACGCCGAAGAGAGAGGCAGTTATAGAAATTTAACTATCCTGCACAAATGGATTCACAGCTGAGCGACACACAAGGTCCAGGACATTACAATAGGACACTGGCTTTAGCTCCAGCCACATTATTATTATTATCATCATAGTGTAGTTACGCCAAAGGACCTTGTTACATCTCAGTCGTGTGAAAAGTCATTCTGTTAGAAGTCGAATGTGTTTGTTTCTTTGCATAGCAGCTAAAAGTCATAATGGTAAATAAATGTGGGCAACAGTGCGGTCAGAATAAATATTAACCTTGAAACAATCACTTCTGCTTAAAGGACAGATTCTGCAGTATTTGTACTCGCTCTGTGTTGGACTATCTCTCGGGGCTGGAGTTTGTATGTTCCCGTTACCGTGGTTCTCTCTGGCTTCCTCTCACCTCAAAAACTCATATGTACAGGTCAGCTGGCAACAGATGACTGATTGTGTCTGTGTGTTAACCCTGTGATGAGTTTGCTAAGTATCTAACGAGAACAAGTGGTACTAACATCTTTTGGTCTCAGCTGTCCATCTGGGGAATTTTTGCTGGGGAAACTTCTTTGATAAAAACAACAAAACATGACGAGAGCAGCTGTTTGGAACGTGAATGAACACGGTCTGACAGACGTCTGTCTCCTGAAGCTTGAAACAGTGTTTTTCTCGCCATTTTTCACTCACTGAGGGTAACGTTTATGGGTTGTAGGGTCGAATTCCATTCACAAAGGTTGATAAACTCTTGTAGTTAGCTGACAACAGCCCTGGCTTGTGTTTGTTGCCACTGTTTGTGACAGCAAACAGTGGCACAACTCTTTCTGCATCGCCCGTGGTTGATAAACAAATAATCCCTCTATAAAGGGGTCCCAACCACCGGTCCGGGGCCCAAAACTAGTCTGCTACTGGGCCCCCAGAGGATCTTTTGAAAAAAAAAAGTATTTATTTTTACTTCATAGTCTATCACTATACTTCCTTGCGGCAATTCAAGCAATAAGAGCTAAAAATATACTCAATAATCAGATGTATGTGTTTAAGTGGTTGTTGTTGGCGTTACCCAACCTTGACTGGTCCCTGAAAAAGAAAATTGTGACTGTGCCGGACCTTACAAGAAAAAAGGTTGGGGACTGATTCAGAGTGTGAAATATTATGGAGAATTCCCTCAACATATCCATAAAACAGGCAGAAGGAGGCCCTCCTCTAGGCCCCCAACTTTGGGAAAATGCAAACCCACACAGAGAAAACGCACATTTTAAAACTGCTTCTTAGTCCAAAAAAAAAAAAAAAAAAAGAGAAAAAAATGCTTGTTTTTGGCTATAAGAAATTTCTAAAACATCATCATGGAGATGGAGATGTTCCGTGGTCCAAGCTCCAAACCTGGGCAACAGAACTTTTTCCATCACTACCCCCCCTCTGGACAGAGACTTCACCGACCTCACCACTTTAGGAAAAATGTCAGACCCATCTGTTTAAATCGGTTTTAATGATTGATTAATGTTGTAATTACCAACTGTTTTATATGTATTGTACCTTTGTTTAGCTGCCTTTGTTTGTAAAGCGTCTTTGAGTGTCTAGAAAAGCGCTATATAAATAAAATGTATTATATTATTATTATTATTATTATTATTATATTATCATTTGTTTAATTATAACATCTGTGTCATTTTTGGCCCAGATTTACAATGTTAACAATAGTTGGGCATCACTGTAAATTCTCCTAGCGACCTGTTGGGCACTGTCCAGGGTGTTCCCACGCTAAAGGCCCAAAGTCACTGGGATAGACTCCAGTCACTTGCCACCTCTAATGGGAACAAGCGGTAGAAAATGAATGAATGAATTTACAATGTGGTTGCCAGGTATTAACTGCTGATACCTGTATGACATAGTTACTGAACAAAAGACTATTATAATCTCATCAAAACAGACGGACTAAATGAAAACAAGCTAAATGCTTAGTGAAATCTCAAATACAATCATATTTACTATGTTTTACTGAAATGTGTCTAACCTGCATCGCGAAAAAGAATCAAAACATGACAAAACAGAATAGTCCGATCCGTGTTTAATTTTGTTGGAGGTTGGGGGTTAGACTGCTGATCTCTCTGAACACACTTGCACTCGTCCTCTCTGTGTTTCTCTCTGATGCCCTTTCAGGATAAAACACAGAGTTGCAAATGTCATGAAGCAGAAGTGACTGAGTGATAAATGCCCCTGAACTTTAAAACTCCAAAGAGAAGTGCTCTCAAAGCCAAACTGCTCGTTACAACGGGGCGTTAATCTACATCAAATCATTATGAAAACCTCGTCCAAACAGTTCAAGTCAGCGTTTTAGCGGCGCGGCTAACGACACCATTCTTCTGCTGTCATTACAGATATTAAAAATGCATTAGGAGCAACTACAGCAGAGGGAAGGGACCAGAACCGAAGTGAGGAGGTGGAGAAGGCAGAGACAGGAGCTGCTGATGGTCACTGAGGATTATGATGTATCAAAGAGCTTACAAAGTGTCACTGCAGTTATTCTGACAGTCATACTTGATATGTTGATTTAGAATTGTTTTTACTCAAGAATCCTCGCTAATAGGAAGGCTCATTTTTCTTAAAACGCCTGGCAAAAGTTAACCTGGCTCACGATAGATGATGTGTATCAATTTGAATCTACACATCAGTCTGGACTAGAGCTTAGAAGGGCACAAAAAAAATCTAGCCCGACCCGGTGTAACGTCGAGATTGGACGCCCCTTATTAAAAGTTAGTGCTAGAAAATCAGTAATAGTTTTCTTTTATCAAATGACTTTTGCTAACACTCACCCAAGGCCCAATGCAAAAATTAGCCTTCGAATTATGCCTAAACTTAGCCTAATTAATTGCAAAATATTTACCGCGGGAAGCTTGGTACGTCACGCACAGTCACAAAAGCTAGTGATGGGGTCCCATCTCGACACCACACCGGTCCGAGCCCGCGCATGTAGTGTTCAAAACTGGAACCTGATCATTCTTTGTGTGCCTGAGCCCGAAGCAGGCTCGTCCTTCCCATTTGCTGAACTGTAGCATTTAATGACAGAAAAAGGACATTACTGATGTGTGTCATGTGTTTACATGTAGGCTATAGTGTAAGCACATCCTCCACCGCACACATCTCTCTTTCTCTCTTTTTCCTTCTTTCTCACCGTGCATGTAAGATAAAATATTTCACTTTCTCTCTTCCTCATCTTTTCCTCACTGCACGCGTACTCATACACGCTCCTTTTTTTCTCTCTTTCTCCTCTTTTCCTTGGTTCGTGCGTATGAAAGACAGGCTTTCCTGCTTTCTCTTTCTTCCTCCTTATTTAGTTGCTCTGTGCATGTCACACAAGTCTTCTGTCTCTCTGATCACTTTGCGGAACAAACACGCACTGCTCCTTCTCACACCGTATAGTTGGTCACTTCAAACATGTTTTACGCTGTCGCCCGGCCTGAAGTCGGTTCGGGCTAGGGCTGGGTTCAGGTCCAGAGTCTAAACTCTAGTCTGGACAGACTGCTGCCGAAACCATCAGGAAAAATTTTATGTTATGGCAATAGTTGAAACTGATTGGTCGAAATGTCTGAAACCAGAAGCAGCCGAGAAGTCAGTTTGTTTGTTTAATCCACTTGAGCACAATTGTCATTCCACAGTGTGCAAGTTCAAAAAGTTTGTAATTCTGCTAAAATACACTGAAAAACCAGCATCGGCACCGCCATGTCTGTTTTGGTTTAACAGTGCACTTCCGCCCAAACCACAATGCTATGTTGTGACTAGTTTCGTGACCGTAGTCGTCTTTAAATGAAAGGCAGGAGTCTCTCCAAAAGGATGAGACTCAGATGGATTATATATTTATACATCTATAGGTACTGTATATACTATAAAAAAGGGATTGCCTGTAAACATGACAGCGCCAAAACTATATTTTAAATAAACACATACAAAGTGGGACGAATCACGATTTGATTTAGTTTTCAATTTTGCAGCCACAATTTTTGATTTTCTTGATTTTGTTAGTTTATTGTAAACATTTTTTGCCTTAAAACATAAATTAAATCGCAATAAAGTATATTACAAACAAAGCCACTGTCGTTACTGCTAGAACTGAACATTTGAACAGCAAACAGTCATATTTAGTGTGAATATTTCGAGGTTCACCATCAGTTGATAATGCAACATAATAATGCACATTCAGTCAGGTCTGGCACAAGCTTTGTTTCTTCATAAAGCTTTGGTTATTATTGAATTATTTGTTTTATACAAACTACAGTGTATGCATAGGTCAGAGGCTACATGAGCAAAGCATATCAATTCTGACTTTTCGATTCGATCGCTGCATACTTTACACGATTTTCAAAGTTTTCAAACTCTTCAAAACGTGTTTCTTACCAGAAAATTTTATAGGTTCTGGTTTCTGGCTCTAGTGTGAGTTTCAAATTCTGCTCTACTTCCTGTTTTCAACATAACGTAAATTTACAATATTCTTGGTCCAATCGTCCAAATGCAGTTAAAACATACAGTAAAATAAGCAATCTTGACTTTTTAAGCTTTAGCCATTCTAAAAATAATCAAAATATAGGATTATTAAAATATATAGTTGTCAGAGTTTCTTCTAAAGCGAATGTCATATGAAGCAAGTCTGAAACAGTAAAAATCTCCCCAACACCAGGGTTCATTTCTATATTACAAAGCTTTATTCCTTCCTCCTGCTTCTCAATGTCATCAGTGTTCCTCCGCGTGTATGAAAAACAATAATAACCTGTAGTTTTAAATGGAGTCCTGTATTTACCTGAACATAATGTGTTTGTATGAGTGTACTTAACATTGTGTCGGTCAGGCCTCAGCGATCGTGTCTCATCTGCGCTGTGGACCTTACACTGTTTTAATGTTTCAGTCAACACGCACCAGTGGACGTAAGACCAGACCAGAGGCGAGAACGATCCGTCTCAGAGAAAGAGAAGAAACGTGTGGAGTCTGTTTGTAAAGGTAGCGAGTGCATTAACTTAGAGGCTCTGTAGATCATCCTAAATGTGAGAAACAGCAGCTTTGTTAAAACAGTCATGACCAAAGACAGATCAAGTTTTGTTGTTACTAAAGTCGGGTGCAATCTAGAAGAGTTTAAGATCTTTTGTGCTTTTTAGACGTGTCAAAACAGAACAGTCCACAGACATAAGGACATTTACAACGATTATTAGTCTGACAGTAGCATCCTGTGTCAGAAGAACAGAGACGACACAGACTTGTGGAGGAGCAGCAGTGAGCGGAGAACAGTGTGTGTGTCACGTGATCGAGCGAAGAGTGTTTTCTTTCATGTGCGCGGTTATAAAAGTGAAACAACAACAATGATGAAACGCCAGTGGATTAAAGCAGGTTTATAAAGGTCACAGGAGAGCGGAGGGTCGTTAGAGGTAAGGAACTGTTAAACTCACATAGTTCGGGGCGATATGGGCAAAAAATAAAATCTCGATGTTGATTTTAATCTATTTTATTCAAAGTCATCGATGACTGCTGTTTTTTATTATGAGCTCATATTGAAGGATGAGCCAATAAACTTGTTTTAATTCATATTAAAGGACATATATTATGCATTTTTGTGTTGTTTTTTTCCTTCAAACCTGCTCCGAAGCACCTCCACTTTGGAATCTCATGCACCAGAACTAATAAAAAAGTCTAATAAAGTCGCACAAGGGTTGTGTGTGTTTCTACAACAAAAATTGAGTTAGAGCTTTATTTACTCACTCCAAAGAAAATTACAGAGGTTATGCAATCAAACCAATCTTGCCTGATGTGCTAATCCTGCAGAAATGCTCAAAATGTATTCACAAACAAACTTCAGTAACAGTTTTGGTGAGGAAGCAACTTACAACAGGATTAAAAACTCAAACAAGTTGATTTTGCATAATATGTGTTCTTTAAAACATTTATGGGCAATTATTTTTGCCCAACCCTGGGCCATGTTAAATCCAGAAAAGTGTTGGAGGGCCGGACTACATTCCCTGGTGCAACACATCCTTTTTACTGCAAGCAATATATAGACAATTGAATCAGTTATTTCAGAGTAACCCTTACTCAAGGCAGCTCCACATTGAGTGAAGTCAATTTAAGAACCTTTCAAGACTATTTAATGCCATTTAGGTCAAATTTAATGACATTGTGGGCAAAAAAAGTATTTAAGTGTAGCAATGAAAATGTGTTTTATCACAAAAAAACCCAAAACATATCAACCAAGGGAATTCAAGATGATTTTTCTAGAAATGTCATACTTTTTTTGCAGAATTATAAGGTTTTTAGAACTTACATTGGCACTCTGTTATTCTCGAAAGTGTGCAGATTAAAACAGATAGAGGGCCGCAGTTTGCCCAGGTATTAGGCCCTATTAAGATCATGATTATGATATTGTTGTTTCATCTAAAAGTTTTAAGTTTGCGTGTGTCAGTCACTCACTTCTGTCACTCAAACTGCGCTGCCATAGTTACTCACACACCAAGGGGAAAGGGGCGGGGCCTGAGGGGACTGCCAAACTTTAACTTTATCAGAGAAAACTTACAAAACCACATGCAAGTGCCTCTTGCAACACAGTCAAAACAAATCAAAAAGATGCTAGATTGTGCTTGGGACTTTTCCAGATAATTTCCGAGACCTGAGTGATGAAAGTGGTCGATTGACCTGCGAAGAAACAACAAGCCTGTACTTTTACAGGTTAAGCTGTAGGAACCTCCTCCGAGAGATTGCTCACGGTTGTTATTACGTGACATAAAGCCCGCTAAAGAGTCGCAAAGGGAGAATTGTCAAAACCCAAAATATAACAAATCTAATGTCTTTCAGGCCAGTGACACCTGTTGTGCTCCTCTGTATATTTAGCCAAGAAACTGAACTAAACCCCTACATTTTCTTGGTAAATAAAAAAGAGCAGCTTCACTGAATGACTCATTTCAGCCTGAGTCAGAAATACACAAGATTTGGCATTTTTTGGATGTTGACAAATTAATTTCTCATCAAAGCTGAAGCTATTTTCGTTAAAAATTTGTTCTAACTTAAACAAGTTTATGCAGAGCTTATTAAGTTTTGTAGAATAGTTTGGTTTATTCTTTATCAGTAAGTTTAGCCTGCACATTCCTCCTCTGGGGCTTGACTCACTCACCCACATCGTCCTCTGCGTCTGCTGTGGCCCACATCAGAGGAAAATTCTCCTGAATAATGCAATAACCTCTTCTCTTCCTGTTCTTAAAGGGGCGGTGCGCTCTAACGTGGTCCTTCTGTTCTTAAAGGGACGGCGCACGCTCGGATGGGTCCAGACGTCTTTGACCAACCACAAGGAACCGGGACTTTAAACACGACCTGCCACACAAAGAGAAGAAAAGAGAAAGAGTCAGACCACCACCAAACACGAAAGGAAAGACTGAGGGAGTGTCCTGCTCAAGGGCAAACACAACAATGACTGAACCTGTTTTTAAAAATGTATACATAGTTTCCCAATCCACTGATTTTTTTACTCAGCTGCTCCACTGTGATACTTACCAAAAAGGGAACACATAAAAAAGCCCACTTTTCTTGGCAGTGCAATACAGTTTTAGCTGTGTTTAGTTTAGTTTCTTACCTCTAATGAACCTCCGCTCTCCTGTGACCTTTATAAACCTGCTTTAATCCACTGTGTTTCATCATTGTTGTCACGATAATTACTATATCGAGTTATCGTGCGATATATAAAAACGTCCACGCATTTTGAGACTTGATAAATGTGTTTGCGCATACACTGCAGAAAACAAAACTTTGCCAATGTTACATTACTTTTATGTCAATTTTATTTTAGATCTAAGAGGATATTGCTTTGAATAATTTCATTCAGCTGTATAAAACGACGTCGACAATAATATCGATTATCGAGATATTTCAGAGACAATAGATCGTCTGGTAAAATTATTTATCGTGACAGGCCTACCGCTCGCTGATGCGCTTCACAAATCTGTGACATGATGCCACTGTCAGACAAATAATACTTGTAAAATGTCTTTATGTCTGTGTGGCCTATTCTTTTTTTGATGCGTCTAAAAATCACAAAAGATCCTAAACTCCTCTAGTGTGCAGCCGGCTTTTTTTATTTGATTGGTTTGGTTTAACAGCTAAACCTAAGTCTGAAGTTACAAAGATTGGTTAAGTTTAAGTCTGGGCTTGGAGCTGGTTAAGTGTAGGATTTCGTTAATAATCAATAACACATCTTTACATTTACCATAGAAATTAACTGTGGCAGCATCGCGCAACAAACACTCAAAAAGAAGAAATTACGTGCTACACATATGCATTTTAGTGAGATCGGGTTGCTCTGGCCTATTAAACCCATTAGACCAATCTCCCAACTATACATATTTTTCTTGGTACAAAAATAGAAAGTTATCTGCCAAAAGGTGGTAGAATGCAGACATAAAACCAAGGCATTCTGAAGGTTTAAAATTAAAAAGCTTTTATTCCTACATGTGCACCCTAATAAAGGCTTATCAGAGCTGAAACGAGTTGGTGCATTTTTTAATTTAAAAAGAGCCATGTTGGAATACAGACTTTTTAACTTTAACCCTTCAGAGTGCCTTGGTTTTGTGTCTGCATTTTACCACCTTTTGACAGACAACTTTCTATTTTGTACCAGGAATTCACCCACTATTTCCAAAGAGTACCTGACTGGGCCTTGTTTTAATACACCTGGACATCCATGCAGCGCTCTCAATTAAATTTTTATACATATTTTTCTTGTTACAGAGTTAATTCTGGTTGTATCTTGGACCCGTCTTGATTCCATTTTAGTTTTGGTGTAATTCTGCTTTAGACTTGACCTGGTATAGACCAAACAATGCTTCTCTTTGTTCAGATTTTGGACAGTATTGGTTCAGTCCTTGTTTATTCTGGTTCAGTTTGGAAATTTTCTATAACAATTCTAATCTAACAGAGGCTGTATCATAGAAACTAACATAACTGAAACACATTTTGTGCAGCAGATATTTGGTTCTCTGGAAAACCATAGCCCTACCCCAGCCTAATATCATCTGTATGTTAAAATCCACAAAAGTATAAACAGACAAACAGCAGAGACATGAGTTTTTCCGCCTCACACAGTGTTTAAGCTGAGAGCCGCCGGTCTCTTTGTCCCTCTGAGCTGTTCTTTCTGTGTTCATGCTGCGTAACAAACACGCCCACAGCCCAGAATATCACTCTTTCATTATTCTGTTCACAGATACAGCAAAAGCAATGTGTCCCAACAGCGGGGGCAAAAACAGGGGCAGATCTGTGTCCTCGTCCTGCATAAATCATCCTCCGTCTGTGCCAAAGACTAAACATGGACAGGCCTTCTGTATCCTCCTGATTTGTAAATTACTTTATGTCTACAAATTAAGGCTGCTCAAATATGATGAAAATAATAAGTCTTGATTATTTAAATCATAACTGAAATCACGATTATTCGATTATTTGCTTAGAGAGACTGCAGAGTGTTATTCAGCAGACCAGACAGCACTGAAGCGATTAATTTCTAAGCGAATTTTGACGTAGAATATTTTCAAAGCTGACATTCCAACAGGCACCATAATGCGTGTCAGAGTGTTGGGGGACAAGGACACTTTTTATGCCCGACGTGCTTCTCTGTGTTCCCACTTTTTTGCACGTAGACAGATTGCATTTAGAGCGAGGAGGGAGGGAGAGAGATAGATGTTTGCTGCATTATAGCACAACTTTCTCCTCCTCCAGACAATGTTCTTTTGCTGTCTCTGTACTCCTCCAGTGTCACGTCGTACAGCAGTGGTTTAAACACGGCAACAAGCATTTCTAATAGATCCATGTGAGTTCTGCGTCAGTCCAGATCGTCCATCATATTGTTTGTTTTGCCGTGTCAAGGTTGCCAGTTTTTTAGAGCACAACAAGCAACCAACTTGAAAAAAATCCCCAAATCAAGAGACCTTTAGATAAAAAAGTTATTAAAGATTTCAGTAAACAGCCCTCGTCCCTCACGAGCGTCCAGACACCGGAAGTTCAGCTGTGCCCAACTCGGGCATCAACGTCTGAGGGTCAATTTATGGTCAGGTCACGTGGTCAGGAGTCGCACAAGCTGCCATTCGTTTTGTTCACCAGGGCTTCTGGTAGCCAATCAGAAAGCTTCTACGCTCAAAAGTCACTTGGCTTCAAAGCGCACTGATCTGTGATCTGATTGTGATTGGTGTAACTGACCAGACGCACCTGGAACCTGAATAGCTCTAGATAGAAGCTCCAATTGCAAACTGTGCAAAGACATAACGTGACGCAGAACTCTAAACTGGCAGGTTAGAGCATCTACTTTGCAAAACGTGGCGCCGGCAGACTCAAATTCGCTGGACTAAACATGTAAACTGGACGCTTTGGATGCTTTAACGATGTCTGGTCTAAACGCAGAATTAGTGCCCCTTAATGCAGTGAAAATAAAAGATCTCACAGAAATAAACAAATACATTTCACAAGTGTAAATGAACCAGCTATTTTCCATATCAAGGAAATGAAGAGCGCTTATAAACAGGCTTATAGAGGGATTTTCAGTCGACGTCAATTTCCACCCTACTGCACACGCGTTATGCACAAAGAGCCGCTTTCCATCTGCTTAGCTGGGAAAAATTCTTTGAATAAATAACAAAAAATGTTTTCCTGTTAAGTTCACTATAGGGTATTCACTAAGTCTAAAATGAAAAAAACAAACAAACAAAGAATATGATACACACTTTACCAATAATCTTGCATCTTAAACATTATCCATATAACTGAGTATTTTCGGATTTTAGCTCACACAAATAAACTGTCAGTAGATTTCACTTATTTCCTTAAACCGACAAACCATTTCCTCCTTTTAACCAAGGTTCACACTCTTTGTCTCTCACAGACTATTTGTTCAAACCGTTTGCCTGCCTCAGCCCCCGATGTTCCCTATCACCTCACTTTAGGACGGATCATTTGTTTATTAGAATTCCAATCTGAAATAATGGCCTGGGAACATTAGGGAAAACAAGTCTCTCTCTCTTTCTCTCTCTCTCTCCCAAAGTGACATAAAAACAACAAAATTAAATAGCTTCCGCGCGATTCTCCTGAGATAAACATTAAGCAAAAGCACTGTTGTGGTTGTAAAAACGGCCCCCGACCAGTGTTTTCCTTATTAGCCGAGCTAGCAGGAATCGCGCCGCTATCATTGCGCGTTTGTGACATTGCGCTAAGTGTCGTCACCACGGGGGGGCGCTCTTTAATTCAGACAGGCCTGCTAGGATCTCATTACGCCAGGCTCTGTCCACAAAAGTCCAGCGGAGAGGCATTAGGCCGTAATCGGGAGAGGATAATGGGGATCCGAAGGCACTTTAGACACAAAATGGCGTCCGTGTGGGCCAGTCGCTGCAGGAGGAGTTTAGGAGAGCTCAGAGTGATGAAGAATTAATGGTTATGGGATCGAGAATGTGTTTTAAGACTTTGCCTGTTGGTTTACTCCTGTTGTAGAGTGTTAGGTAGCTTACACAGAAACGCCTCGTCAAAAACCTGCAATATTATGGAATCAGGGGTGGACTTGGAACTTCTTTCGTCCAGCAAATATGAAATATCTAAAGCTAAATCCAACACTGTTATCTAGCAACCACATTCTAAATACATGTATGAGCCAAAACACATTAAAACAGTCGGCAACGAGATATATTTGGAGGCGTGGCCTGCCGTGGAGAAATACATAGGGAAAGGTCTATGTAAAATCATTAGAAAAAAATACTTTTAGGATGTTTTCTGCCGATTTAAGTGCATTTTGAGCACAACTATTTTAAGTCAAGTCACAATTAAGACTTTTGCTGCGTTATAGTCATTCTCTGAGGTCGAACCTCGGAGTAATAAATCGGATTGCTTTTACAGTAATGAGCCAATCAAATAATAAATAGCTAGGAAATTTCCCCAAACACATACAGATCTTTTAATCTTTAAAATGTCAGTGTTAATATGCAAATATCAATACTAATTTGCATTATGCAAATGTTAAAGCAAGGCATTAATTGTGGAATCAAACTCACATTAGCAGCAGCGATCTACCTGTTTCTAGTGATAGACTTTTTGAAAAATTACTTTTGACATCTAATTTTTAAATGCCTTCACCTGTAAGGCTGTACTGGCATTGAGTATCGGTATAGAAAAGAATCTCCCCAAAATACTCAGCACTTCACAGCAAGTGTATACCTGCAAAAGTTTGTAAGCGGAGCACGAGTACTCACAGAGGCGAGTGAATTGTAGGAAAAAAACAACAACAAAGGTGCAATCACTAATGAAGCTGTCAGAGGTTTATCTTTCTCAAAACGAAGGGAGCCGACATTTTCTACCTTTAACTCTGATATTCTTTTAGAGTATCCGAATAGGAACTTTGAGTTGTTCCAGTGGGAATTTAAAAGATCCCATCTCCACTGGAACGTACCATTAATGACTTAAAAACCACAATAACACACAACAAAATGCTTGATACTGACTTAAAAGAGATGATTTGGGTCAATTCTTCAGCAGGTTTGAGGGCCAACAAAAATAGGTCTGAGGGCCACACTGGCCTCCGAGATGTAAGATTATGTTATGTCAGCATTTAGCCCGCAACTGCTGTTAGCATTGCTAAATATATTTACAAACTTGAGCTATTGGATCACCTCCATGTCTTCATATCGATTGTCTTTGCATTTTGGTGCTTTTTGACGACACATGTGGAATGATTCTGCTTTAGAACTCAAATTATTTCCTGTAATTTTCAACTGTTATTTGCCAATTTCTTAATAATTTCCAACGTTACTGTAAAACTATGATAAATATTTACCACAAGAAGCATCACAGCAAACTAAGTTTTAAATGAAATAACTAAAACTTCAAAATTCAACTTTGCATAACACGTGCTCTTAAATTAGTCCAACCCTTTTCTGACTTTTAACTTGTTCGTAAAGTTTCTCCTTTGTCGCTCTGCTTGTTCAAACGTGTCCAGACTTCAGCTGGATTTCTATTACGGCTCCAGACTTAATTCTGTGCAGATGAGCTGTAGAAAAGTGTATTCTTAAGCCTGGTTCTGATCATTCACTGCTGCGCGCTCACTGTAGACTGAATAAAGAAGATTTCAATTACATTATGTGTGTCCACCGCCGCCGCTGCTGCTGTAGAATCTCCGAGGACCGAAAAACCACAAGGACGAGTGAAAGTGACCGCAGCTCTGTCTGTCTGTCCAGTCCACTGCACCTGCTTCAGACGAGAGGACCCACGCGGGGTTTAACACAGGATTACACACAGAACACTGCTGGAAATATGGAGGTATTATTAACCTTTCAGTTCAATGCAAAGACTGGTGTGAGACAAAACGACTCAGAGGTTTATATGGCTTTTAGTCAATCGTTCACAATGATAGTGAACAATTATAATTAAGATTTCACTAAACCATTTGCTTGTTTTCACAAAGTTTTTCTGTTTTAATGAGGTTTAGAATCGTCTTTTGTCCAGTAAATATAACATATGCAGAAGTAATTCCACAATTTAGCTCGATAATAATGTGTCTATGATCAAACTTACTGTATGTAATGTTATTATACAAGATTCATGTTTTTTTGTGGAACGTTTCAGACAAAGCAATAATGTTTCTTTGGAGACAAGGGGGATGTTAAGTTATTTTAAGGTTAAGGTATTTTCACTAGGGCTGTCAAGCGATTAAAAATTAATCGAATTTAATTAAATGTTGTTATTTTTTTATTTTTAAAATGTATTTTGCATTCTAATAATATTTAGTTTCATTTCTGTCTATTATGTCTTTAACTGTAGAATATATTAGTCTCTTAAAATTATGTTTTGTAGCTTTCCCAAAGCATTCTGCCAAATTGTGGTATTGAGATACTGTATCTCGCTCATTATAAGCATTAATTGCACTGTTCTTTCACAATAAAGCGCTTTCTGCAGCTGGAGATTATGAGGCTTTTATTGTGTAGGAGCCACAGGAAGTGTTAGTTAGAACTAGCGAAGCCAAAAGTATAACTTTTTGCCGGAGTTTTGAAAGGCTATTCTGGATATTGGATATTTTAAACAACGTGAGTGGACAAACAGCTGAGTCTCAAAGGAACAATCTCCTCATCAGCTGATAGAGCTGCACACGGACTTAGCCGAGGTAAACAAACACACATCCCGCTCAGAAAGTCGTACACTTTGGGTAGTAGTACTGGTCTATAGACTCTAGATTTGATACTAGCTTTAGTATTGATTAGTGTGATTTTAGATAAAATTCAAATTTTTATAGGTTTCAAAACAGTTGAGAAAACGCTCAAACTGGACAGCAACTTTTTACTTCAATCATGAAATTAGCGTTTCTTGTGTTTTCGGTTTGTTTTAACGTGAACCGGCTCACCAGAGCGGCAGCGTAAATATAGCTCCTCGTCACGTTGACAAGTTGATCAGAATCACATCCACAAGATCAGATTTCTTACGGTTTGTTGCAGCCCTAATCTGGTGATTTAAATTAGTGACTAGACCCATTCACTTTTTGTATTGTCAAAACAAATGTATTTAAAACAATATTCATAAACATTACTGCCTAATATAAAATGTTATGGTATTACGCAACTAATTAAAACAGAAAAATCAGCTCAATTACCCTATTAAGTGACTGCTTTTTAATCTCTGTCTGCCAATTATCAAAGCTCTGTCTCCTTCTCTCGCCTCAGGCTCAAAGTAGCGTCCACATTAAACGAATGAATAAGCCGAGTAGAACATATGTGCGCCATCTTTGAACGCTCGATTCAAAGGGGCTTAACAAAAGGATTACATATTTGACACTCAGAACACGGCCTCCCTCCGGCGACGGACCACGAGGCCTCAGGGACCGGTTGTTTTCTCATAATACAATTCCAGGATTCCCCCGCGGGACGTCCCACTCTCACCCCTCCGTCTGACGAACACACGGTCCCAAGCTGCTCCTCTCCCAAACCCTTTCATGTTCCATCCCCAGGGGCAGAAGACAAAACGACTCTGTGAAAGAGACGGAGAGAGGTTTGGAGCGGACGACAGGGGGCGCTACGTGTCAGGACGAGCAGTGGATCAGTGGTGAGAGAGTTTGCCCAAAACGTAAAAGTCAGTGGTTTGATCAGTGAAAACAGTCATTGGGTCCTTGAGCGAGAGTTGTGGGCAGTTCAGAAATTCATAGTAGAATTGGATGATTAGCTGTCAGATTGTTGACCTGCTTTATGGTTTATATTCAAAAAAACCTAAATTATGTAGTTTAGTGGTGGTTTTTGGTTAAAAACCCTTCGTAATGCTAACCGTGATGCGACAACTTAGGATTTAAAAAACATCACAAAATGCAGGTTTGAAGAAACCTTACAGTTGTTTACCATAAATAAATAACTCAAATATCTAAAGCGGAAAAAAGTGCTGCAGCAGCTGACAGGAGGGAGAGACAAATCATGTTTCCAATAGTTAGGCTACATTTTATAGAACAATTTTCAAAAATATGTGCCAATAATTAAGTAGAGTCTACAGCTTTGTTTGAGTTCAGCTAACGAGTTACTGGACTGAAATGTAAAAAAAAGGCTTGTGAATGACACTCCTCTATAGAGTTATTTTTTGTTAATCAACACGGGCGATGCTCCAGAAAGAGCCGCCGCTCATAGACAAACACTGGAAACAATTCAAAAAAGCTTCATTGTCAGTAACTACAAGAGTTTATCACAGTGAGAAAACAACAGCTCTGCTGCTAAAACAACATTTGTGAATGAAATTCGGTCCTACGACCCTTACAAGTTACATTAAGTCGAGTGAGAAAACGGCGAGAAAAACTCAGGAGACAGAATGTCCTTCAGACCGGTTCAGACCTGATTGACACAGCGGCTCTTGTTCCGTTAGTTTTTTTGTTCGAAGAAGTTTCCCCAGCTAAGAAGATGGAGAGCGGCTCTTTCTGCATAACGCATGCGCAGTAGAGCGGAAAGTGACTTCGAACGAAAATCCCCCTTTAAAAAATGTTTAAAAAATAACATAATTGTATGTCTTTTGGGCTTGTTCTATGCACTTTAACCCTTTGTTGAATCACAGCATTAAAGGAGTGCTTTAGAAATTGTATCTATATGCATCCAGTTCAGCAGAATATTTATTTACTTTTTTAATTTTATTTTTTGGCAAAATTGTCACTTATATATAAAACAAAAAAAATTTCGAGTCAGTGGTGCCATCTTCTTGCCTGACCGGCCAGCCCCTCCTACATTCTGTTACATTCAGTTTGAATGCAGAAGGGTCTGAAATCCGTCCAATGTTAGGATGATCCAATTAAGCACGGCGATTCTGACACGTGACACTAAAAAGTCAGAAGTTGCTTGTAAACCCCATTTCAAAACATTCAAGAAGGTGAACGTAGCTGATTCGGATCGTGCTTCGGTTTTGAACAATGAATGAATCAATTCCTTAAAACCTGAACAGCAAACCGTGTTGAGAGGCTTCATACTGAAAAAATCCTCACGCTACATGTTTACGAAAACATTGTGTCGCTGTTTTGGTGGAATTTCCAGGTTTTCTGTGATTGGTTGACTCTGCGCTCGGAAAGCCCGCCTTCGCAATTGAACCTCGGCGCTCTGATCCCAGACCCTCACGGTTTGTTATAATGTCTGTCAAAGTGTGTCGGGACTGGCTGGTCAGTGCTGCCATCTTCCAGTGCGTCATCGCCGTCAGAAAGGCGATGCACCAAGCGTGTGCAGTGCGAGCGGAAACATTTTTTAATATGCACCACTCGGTGATCAAGATCGTTCAAAGTTAAGATCGTGATCTAACTATCTTGTGATTTCAGACAAACCCTATTGTTTATAATAGGAACAATGGCTAAACTTGATAGGGCACTTTTTCAACTCATACTACTCAAGCTTCTGTTTGCTTTTTGATCTACTGCAAACCAGGACTAAACCACTCATGATCTACTCTGCTCTCTCTCTCTCTCTTTCAGTCAATAAAGTCTCCATAACATAACAGCGCGGGCAGGACCACAGTCTTATAATTGATGAGCTCCTTCAGTTCGAGCTCAAACAAATCATTTTCAATCTGCAGCTCAGCGTCCGAAAGCCCGGCTCGGCGTTCGCTCCGTCACGTCTTTCTCCTGAGGGTCAGAACTAAACGCTTTTCCACGGACGCACTCGAGTAGAAAATGTGTCGTGTCCAGAACGATCCGGAGTTTATTTGTCAGCGAGTGATTTTACTGTAACAGAGGGCTTCATATGCAGAGAGTGGTTTAACCTTTGACCTCGTGTGGCTGTATTTTCTTCCTTTTTTTTCGCTGTAAGACGCTCCTCTGGTCTATGTTTTTGCATGATGAATGGGTTTGAAAGTTGTAACTCTGCCTTGAGTCACTATCTTGGCTTAGTTAAAAAAATGAAAGACACGTCAGTACTGTACGATACAGTCTCCACATTTCAATTTTTTAATTAATGGAGGTTTTCTAATGAATAGAGTTGAGCGATATATCAAATTTTAGAGAATACCGTGATAGTTGCTTTGAAGATATGAAAAAATCGAATTGAGTTTATCATTAATAATAAAAAATGTTTCAAAAATAGTTGTTTAAAGATACAAATAAAGAAAGTTCCAAAATTGTAAATGATCAAATACATGTAGTAGGTGATATCATAAGTCAATTGATCATTCATTGGTAGCCTGATTTATGAGCTGGTTTCATTTCAATCCGTGGAAACCGTCTCACGTCTCAGCATTGAACCTTGTTTGTTCTATAGTAGGCGGGTCCTTTTTTCTATTAACCAATCACTGCTGTTTGTTTGTTACCGGACGTAACATATTTACTGCGAACAACACATTAGTTGTAGTTCGGTAAGTACAGCGTAAACATGGACGTTAGTGATCGTGGTCGTTTCTAAAGAGTGAAATGAAACTGACTGATACATCAGGCTAGAGCGGCTCCATCACATCATAAAAACAGTGATATTTGAGTCTAAATTTCCAGCAGCTACTTTAATGGCAAACTTGCAGAACTACAAACAGACGCTTGAATTTGACATCACTGCTTCATCTCTGTTGCTGATTGGTCGATCGTTTCTCAAGCTCGATTCAAGCAGCAACAAACACTGAGATTCCTGACCAAGAGCTGGAGTGAAATGGTTAGAAAGCACATTGTAAATTTATAGAAAAACAATTTCATTTACCTGCTTTTTTCTTTATGAATAGTAATTTAGTATGCAAACTTCTGAATTTGTAGTCATGTGAGTGCAAATATCACGATACAATATTTTTTTCAATTTGAAGCTCTCAATACAATATTTATCATGATATGATATTACAGAGGCCCCATGATATTGAGATTATACTATAATATAATAATAAACAGGGGTGCACGGTAGCAGAGTGGTTAGAGCTCTGGCTTCCCAATAAGGAGGTCGTGGGTTCGACTCCCGGGTCGGACCATATCAACATCTCACGATCTCTATGGGTGGAGTTTGCATGTTCTCCCCGTGTCACCGTGGGTTTTCTCCGGGTACTCCGGTTTCCTCCCACCTCCAAAAACATGCATGTTTAGGTTAATTGGGCATCACTGTAAATTTCCCTTAGTGAATGAATGAGAGAGTGAATGTTTGTCTGTCTAACCCTGCGGCAAGTTGGCCACTGTCCAGGGTGTCCCCCGCCTAAGGCCCAAAGTTACTGGGATAGGCTCCAGTCACCCGCGACCCCTAACGGGATTAAGCGGTAGAAAATGAATGAATGAATAATAATAAACAATAATGAAAATTAAATCTTTATTTTCCAAGATTTCTTTATATCATTCAGTGTTTTCTTTTCTTTGTGCAAATTCATGGCTTGAGACTAAATTGCTATTTTACCATATTGTTTTTTATTAAAATATTTAAAGTTTTTTTTTTTTTTGCATAAAATGTGTTAATAACTAACTTTTTATTGCAAGCTGTTTAATATTGTCAAGTGATGACAACGATATAAAATGTATTTAGTCAACTACAATATAATTTCTCTCATCATTAAACTTCATCTAATACATTTTATGAATCAAATCAGTTTAGTTTTAGAGCTATTTTAGCCTGAAATCCAAATAAAGCTTGAGAAGTGCTACATTTACCCTGCTCATCTCACTTCGTCTCCCTGCTGTGGCTTTAGTGCAAACACTTGCCATCTCCCAAGCGCTGCCTTCAGGGCCTTTTGCATTTGGGACGCTTCGTGTGTGGGACCTGGGCCTTCTGCTAACTCCCCAAACCGGCCGCTCCTTTCCCCTAGAAGCAGGCCTCGTGTCCCCCCTCGTGTCTCCCTCTTGTCCCCCCATTACCGCCACAAAAGTCCCATATGGAGAGCAGACGGATCCCAGAAGCTCTCACACAAACGCTGCGGTCACCGGGAGGTTAGCGCGCTTAGCATAACAAAAACATGAAAAAGTGCAGGCCGCTTTAGCCCCGTTTAGCTCCATTATCGGCGCGACGTTAGGGGTAAGATTTATGACCGCCGGACAATGGGCCGCGGGCGAAAAGAGAGTCTCGAAATGGCCCCACGCGGTGTTCATCAAATCAGCATCATGTCGCGTCCAGCTGAAGTCGTTTGCGCGGATGTTAGCATTGTTGGCGCAATTAGCTTTGTTAGCTTTGCTCGTAATTGCAGTGTACACAGACGGATAATGCTGTTAAAGGCAGCTCAGTGCAGAATAATGAGGTTAGCTTAAACGCGGCTGGACAACACTGACGGCTCTAAAAAGTCAGTTTGTCTTCGTACGAAACGCGAAAGGAAATGTTGTTAGCGCCGATTTATAAACTGCTGACTTGGTGAATTTACAAACTGGTTTTGTTCACACTAATTTAGTTTCAGCTGAGCACACAAAGACGGGTGTGTCAACGGAAAATCCAAATAGTATTAAGTACAGCAAAAAAGCCTTATAAAAGACTTTCACAATATTTTACTTGGCCATTCTTTCATAATGTTAATATTTTAGATCAGGTATGAAGTCAACAGTGGAAAACCGCCCTGACTTTGGAAGTACAGGCTCCAAAGGGCATTTCGAAAACAAAATGAATATATACAGTTGTCCCTCGTTATAAATCGGTTCACCTTTTGCAGCCTCGCGGTTTCGTACATTTTTGTAGTGGAATTTTACACTTTTTTTTTTCTTTACAGTCTACAGCCCACAGTCCTAGTCGAGGCCTTCGATGTGCTAAAACTCCCAAGTGTTAAAGTTGGGGTAGTTCACTTTTTTAGGTGTAAATTAGTAAATGTTGTGTTGTCCACCAAAAAATCTAAGAAAATCGCAGCACTTTGTGAAAAAAATGAGACGACTGAGCACTCTCTAAATTGAATAATAGAGAATTTTAGTTCTAGTCAGGAGCAGAATGCAGCGTTCTGATTGGCTGAGCTGGGGTGGTCCTCTCCAGTTTAAGAGAGAGAAAAAAAGAGTTTTCAGTAAAAATTGCAACTAAAACTTAATAATCACTGATATTAACAATGTGTTGAAGGTTTTAGGAGAGAAAGTTGTAAGATTTAAAACCTAAATTGTGTTCGTAGTGTGAAAATCACCCACCCCCCCTTTAATATAATAATAATTTCTTTCATTCATTCATTCATTCATTTTCTACCGCTTAATCCCGTTAGGGGTCGCGGGTGACTGGAGCCTATCCCAGTGACTGTGGGCCTTAGGCGGGGAACACCCTGGACAGTGGCCAACTTGCCGCAGGGTTAGACAGACAACCATTCACTCTCTCATTCATTCACTAAGGGAAATTTACAGTGATGCCCAATTAACCTAAACATGCATGTGTTTGGAGGTGGGAGGAAACCGGAGTGCCCGGAGAAAACCCACGGTGACACGGGGAGAACATGCAAATGCCACTCAGAGATCGTGTGATGTTGATATGGTCCCCACGACCTCCTTGTTGGGAAGCCAAAGCTCTAACCACTTGGCTACCGTGCACCCATAATTTCTTTCATGCTTGCATATTTCAAAGGCCCATCTGCAGGCCTCACTTTGGAAACCAGTGTTTGAGAAGATCAGATTTTTTACACTATTCAGAAAAAGAAGGCCTACATGCATTTCTATAGGTCTCACGTGTTTATAGTCAGTCAATAAGAATCTATGATTTAGCCAAACCATGCGAGCCAAAAGGTTCAAAGTTGGTGAAAAGAATCGTGGCTTAAAGTCCGGAAATTAGATAAATAGACCTTTATTTGTACCCGAGGAGAAATTTTTTTCGCTACACTCTGTCAGTATACAAACATACCAACATTAACCACACACTAGAACAGACAGCACACAACAAAGTTACAGTGCTTTGTGAACATCCGACTATAATGTTACTGTCCAAAGCTTCTGGCAAATATTCAAACCTTTAACTTTCACCAAACAGTCGACACAGTCTTTTTTAAAATCCAGTAACCGTTTTTCTGAGATTGACAGCCCGACATTTTACTGACCTCATCTTGTCCACAGTTTATATATTTGTGATTCTTTTTTAGTTTATCGTAATTACAAGGTCATATCCAAGCCCATCTAACAAGAAACTTTTTTTTTTTAAATACTCCAGGCAACCTTTTAATCAATCGGTCCTAAAGAAATATATAAATGAATGAGTTTGGAAAATATATGTAAATACATATAGGGCAGTACACATTTTAGCTTAATAGATCAATACATTCATATTTAAAAAGTGTTTAAGTCATTCTTGTGAAAAAATTTTTTTTTTACGTATAAAAGCAGATTTTTTATTTATTGCGTTCAGTCTAATCTTTTTTGTCTTTAATTTCTTTTTTAATGTCATCACACATTTACATTATACAAAACATTAACACAACAACCTTTGATCATAATCACACAACCTTAACCACATTCTCCACATAATTACAAACATTATCGTCACGTTTTAAATTCCTGCAAAGGCAGAGCTGCTTTATAATGCACATTATTATTACCTGTCCACATCGTGTGCTTTGGATTATGACAGAACTCAGCTAATCTGCTCAAAATGGCTTAATTTTATCTGGAGCTATATAAATGTTAATACACTTCAGCACGGGCGTTTTCCCCGACATGTGGCCGACCCATTTACAGGGAAACAGATAAAAATAATGGAAGACACAGGTATTTGAAGAGGCCATTTATCTTGTTGACAAATTCACAAGTGAAAAATGCAGAAGAAAATTGTGGTAGAAAATGACATTATAAAAGGAAAAAAGCAGCTGGACTAAATCAGGTCTGAACAAAACATGCACCAGGTTTTAAAGGCGCTAAACTGTATTCTTTGTGCAAAAATCTAGGCGAAAAGCAACAAATTAGTCTCACAATTTCCTTGGAGTCAGATCACGAATCTATTTTCTAGTTGGTCGATTGGTCTTTTGATCAATCGGTTAGTTGTTCATAGTGCAAAAATACTTGAATACAAGATGCACTGAAATAAAAATGTTGAATTTACTACACATTCGTCTGCGGCGCACCGGGAAACGTCCCGACGCTCCCGATTAACCAGCAAATCATTGCAATAAGTAGTGCCTGAATCAAGCAAAAACAAAGATGGCAACTTCTGATTCAGTTACAGAGTGACACTTATTTTATCACACACACATTGGATACACTATTATTTATTACTGGGGTTTGTAAAGCACAAACTAATGCAGGCCAACACAGAATTAGAGCTTGTTTGTTCTTTGGTGGGCAGGTCCATTTTCGCATTAATCAGCCGTCTGTTTGTTACTGGACGTTACGTCTGTACTGTGACTGACAAATCAGCTGTAGTCTGGGAATCAAATCAAATCAAAATGTATTTCTAAAGCACTTTTCAATAATAAAATGTAACACAAAGTGCTTTACAGCATAGGCGCCGATTTCTGTTTTTTTGCGTGGGTGCCCAAAATAATACGCGCATGTGCACTTGTCTCTTTTATCGCGCATTTATTTTGTTTCTTTTCTACCTGCAACTAGACTTCTGGCTCGTGCAGGTGCGTTCTTTTCCCAGTGAAAAGAATCCAGTACATAAAGCCCTGCAGAGCTCTGGGTCTGTCCTGCCTATGAGCAGCTCTCACGACACCGCCTACAACAGACATGCATCATACGTCTCGGTTCTGATCGCATCGCCCCGTCTATGATCGCACCTCACATTCTCGTCAGCAAGTTGTGAATTAAACCATGATCTCACGGCAGGGACAGACCAGTGCACAGCGGCTGAAGCGGAATTCCACTCCGCCCAGTCTGCCTCCCAAGTGACCACGAGTCTGAATGACAGAGCTCTGAGACAGGAGAGATATCTGCATGAGCACTTATATTCACGCATACAGATGAGAGAAAGCGAGAGGAGTGTGTGAAAGACGCTGCATGACCGAATAAATGCGCACACTCGGACATTTAAAGAAGCCTGTTAATGAAAGTAGGAAAAATTCGCCTGGGTGCTCAGACATTCCAGTGGGTGATTGAGCCCCGCAGCATCCATGTGATCGGCTCCTATGCTTTTCAGTACAGTGAAAACATGGATGTGAATATGAATCAGAGAAGCATCTCTTCGGCCCAAGATCAGCGGTACAGGTCTGCAGCCAGATACTCTTGCAGTTTTCGGCCGTGCGAGGGATCGAGGAAAGGCGCCATACTGCACGTGCGGAAGCCCACGGACACAAAGCGCTAGACGAAACACAGATAGCCGGACACAAACATGGAGGGACCGACGACTTGTTGGAAACCGGCGAAGACACTTGCAGGGAGCCCTTTCCCCAGGACTCCCCTGCAAAAGAGATTCTGAATCTCAGTGGGACTTCCCTGGTTAAATAAAGGTCAAGTAAATTAAATTAAAGCAATCCTGCACGTTCACAGTGGAATAATACTTGTTATGGAACACTTCAAACTTTCTTTTCTTCTGAACACACGAATTTCAATAGATTATATAATCTTCAACACCCTGAGACGGGTTTTTTGTAGGTGTCGACATGGCTGTGTGCAGTCGGGTTATTGCTAACGGTTTATTAGCTGCGTGTAAACGTGATGATAGACATGTCTGTGGTTTCTGTGATGCACATTTATGCATACAGGTACATTAATATTTAACGGCAAACTTGTTGAACTACAAACAGACGCTTGGATTTGGCGTCACCGCTGTTTGCTGTTCGCTGATTGGACGATCATTTTTCAAGATCGATTCAAGCAGCAACAAACACTGAAACTCCTGACCTAGTTGCTGGAGTGTAATGAAACCTTTTCATGAACACTTTCAGCAGGGAAGTTCCAGATGGATAATGTGGAAGAACTCAAATCAGAGTTCAACATCTGGTGGGAGCCAACTTAGATGAGGATTAAAACAAAATTATAACACGAACAAAGCTTGTTAAATGAATCATACAATGAATGAAACACAAAAGCAGGACAGTGTCTTTGAATAATTAATTTTTATTTAATTTTTATTTATTTTTATGCTGAGGACAGTTTAAACTTTGTGTCCACAGTCTGACGAACGCCTAAGAATTGACCCTGAAGATGTAGCTGTGAAGTCTGGATGTTGGAAAGTGAAAGACCGTATTTTAATTCGAATCTAATCTAATTTGGGACAAACTGCAGGACTTATCAACGTGAGGATTTGTGCATCTGAAAACCTTTCTATCTGTTTTACTGTTTAAGCTTAGGTTTGGTTTGCAACAGTTAAGTTAACAATTGCCAACCTGCCAACCACTTAAGAGTAACTAAGCCTAATTATCTTTAATAAAGCATAAAGATAGTTTTTGATGGTTTGCAGCGTTCTGTCTTCGTGTCTTTATGCCAACTCCTGCTACCATAACGACACGACTAATCTAGCTCTATTTACCTTTAATAAAGCATAAAGATAATTTCTGATGGTTTTTAACAGGTCTAAGCTACAAACCTCAAGTTCAAGCCAATTATTGTTTGCAGCGTTCTCTCTTCATGTCTTTTATGCCAACTAATGCTACCATAACGACACGACTAATCTAGCTCTATTTACCTTTAATAAAGCATAAAGACAGTTTCTGATGGTTTTCAAGAGGTCTAAGCTACAACCCTAACCCTAACCCTATGCTAACTCTTGCTACCATAACGTCACGGTTAACCTAGCTCTAGAGTCTAAAAGTTGTTAAAGGTGACTCTAAAGTCGTGGTGGTTATTAAGAGGGAGGGTCAGACTGATTCAGAAGAAAGCTTTCCACCAGGGCTTACCCCCAGAGGTCACTTTCTCCTTCGATTTAGCCAATTCTTTTTGTTGTCGTTTGAGGTCAGATTGTGCGTTTTTGTTTTGCTTCTTCATCTCCTCGCTCTCTTTCTTCTGACGAACCTTTGAAATATCTAACATTCTTTGCCGCAAACGTTCTCGACGTGCAACTCCTCACATTGCGCCTGCAGCTTGTCGTTCTCGGCGTACAAATTCCTAATCTCTTCTTCGCGTTTTTCACTTTCCGCCCTGAACGCGTCGACATCCCCCAGCTCCTTTCTAAGTTTCGCGATTTTTTCCTTCAGAAAATCCCGTCGTCGCATAACATACCTCCGTACGTATTTCAGCGCCCCCATTCGCGACTTCTTCAACTTCCTCTGCGCGATCTCGTTTCGCAAAATCAGAATTTGTCTGTATAACTCGCAGTTTTCCTGTCTGACTTCGCTCGTGTCCGTCTCCACTTTAACAATCTTATTTTCAGATCTTTTAAGCCTTATCAATGTCCGAATCAAACTGCGTCTTTTATTCTCCAACTTCTTATTTCTAAGTTTGAGATCTTCCTCTTCTTTATACTTTTGTCTAAAACTTTCCTTTACGACTTTAGCTTCTATTATGTTCTTCTCCAATTTGCTAATTTCCTTCTCCTTATGCTCATTTTTAGCCTTCCAATTCTCAACACTAGTTAATCTTTCCTGATACTTACTCAGGTTCGACTTTTTCTTATTGTAAACTTTTGTTATTTTGGCGAAATGTTTGCTCAGAAGCTTGTTTTCTTTTTCTAACCCTGCTTCTGTCACCGCTAAAACCTCACATTTCTCCTTCCAACACGGCTCTTGGGCTAGTTTTTGCACCGTGTCGGAAATATTCTCCCGTATTTTCATATTCTCCTCGAGTCGCTGGTCTTTCTGTTCTTTCAGCGTAGCCCACTGCTCTTCTAAACTATTTTTAGGAAGTTGAGACGATACACTCTCCCAGTTCTCTATTAAATCGGACCTTTCGCGTTTTAGGTCCTCGACCTCGTCCTGCAGTCGTTCGTATTCTTTTTGAGTGACTCCTACAGGTAGCGCCGCGCATCTGTCCCGAATTGTCTCATTTTCTGCGCGAAGACTATCGATTTCTGCTTTTAAATGCGCGCAGTGCCGGTCGACTTGAGGCTGATTTGTTAAGAACTGAAACTCGGATTTCAATTGTCGGTTCTGGTCTTTCAAACTTTCATAACCTTCTTCCAGCCTTTGTCTTTGCTCAGGGGAAGTTTCGGCCTTACTGACTTTCTCCCTGAGACCATTAATTTGTTTTTCAATTGAGTTCATATTCTCCCTGATCAACTCAATTTCAATTTCCACAGGGAGTTCACTGGCTTCACTAAACTTATCCATTACTAAAGTGAGTTATTTAGTTTGTATGTATGTTGTGTGTGTTTAAATATCTTAAATTATCTGTATAAAGCTTGTGTTTACTGGAGCTGGTCTAGACCCAGCCGTCTCCAGCGCCACGATCGCTCTAATGAACCAGAATCCACGACACACAGCTATCGATGACATCACAAAGCAATGTAGAATGCCGTCGGCCAATCACAATCCAGGAGGGAGTTCTGCTCGGCTCGGTTCCCTAGGCAACCAGGAGACTGCCTTCAAGCGACGTCATCACATTTGAAAAAAAACAAGTTGCCATGGTAATCTTAAGTAAGTTCTCATAAAGATTTCAAGCAAACTAATGTGTTAAAATGGTAATAAAATTCTTGTAATGAGACGAAGGCGCAAGTCCTGCCTCCGAAACTGTCACTCAGCTTATTACAACTGTCTAACAAGAAAAAAGAAAGTTTTTGGGTAATGAAAAAATGTTTGTTAATATAGTAAACCACAGTAATGACCTATGCTTAATCAGACCTGTTTTTACAACAGGTCTAATCAGAGCCAGGGATTAGACCACTGCTCCAATATTGATGGTTTGAAGTCTTTAGCTTTAACGTAATTAATTTTTTTTATTGCCTTAAAAGGAACCCCGAGAATTTTTTTATGTTTGTTTTCGAGTTTTCCTTATATCATCAAAGATATAAATACACACGAAAATAATCTGAAAAATCTACCGTTTTATTAAACTTTTAAGAAATATATTTTCAGGAAGACGCCATCATTGTTTACAACACAGTGCATTATGGGTAGTATGACGTCGAATCGTGTAACTACGAGGAAAGTTATGAAAGCTTACCACATTCTCCTTGTTTTCTCCCGAGACGAAATCACAACCAAAAGCCACACAATGTACAATTTTACAGTGTTGTCGACGAAAAACTACTGACGCTCCTGTTAACCAGATCAACGGCAACTGTTGCAGCTGTTGCGTGCGTCTCACGACGCTCACTGCGCCAGTGCGCCACACGATTCTACGTCATCACCTCAAGATGGCGGCGCCGTAATATCAGGAAGTTGTTGTAAACATAACAATTTTACGTCAAACGGCGAATATTGGTTTACTTTAAGTTCTACTTTTTAGTAAGTATACCTACGTGAAGTATTTTCGATCTATTTATGTAAATATTCGGGGTTCCTTTTAAGCAAACCCATATGACAGGGGTCACCAATAAGATTTCATCGAGGTCCAGTTGGGAGAAAAGGTCCGGAACTTCACAGCGGAGTTTTTTTTATTTACTTTATGCTTAAAAATAAAAACAAAAATCTAATTTTTTTAAAAATTCCACATAATTCTGTTTTAAAAGATTGTTTTTAATGATTTATTTTTTTGCCTTTTAAAAATGTATTTGATGAACAAATCTGGCCTGTGCTGTGGAGGAGCATAGTGTTTTTACACTGATCAAAACAATAACTGACTGTGATTTAGTTCTTTTAAGTCTGTTCTGACTGGACCCTGGTCTGAACAATGTCTGTGTCTCTCTGTCCCACTGGCCAAAACAGTTACTGAATGAAGCCATGTGATTGGCTGATTGGCGATAGGACACACGCCAGAATCACGTGCATTACATGCACACATGTGCACAAAGTCTCTAAATAGAAGTACAATTCTGTAAACCGAGAGCCTGCACCGCACCGTCATGAATCGCGCGTTTCTGTCTCTGGCGCTGTGCCAAACGTGAGAGGGACGAGTCACAGCGGCAATACACGTTCATTACTGGACACAACCGCGTTTTTTAAATACACCAGCAGACTGTCCCGCACTCAAATGCGCCGCGTATTTCTGTTCCTGCCACTGAGCCAAAAATGAGAAATCCGTCTACATTCTCCAGCCGGTCCGGACGGGGCGGCACTTGGGTCCGGATCGGAGTCCGCCTTTTGGTGATCTGGGCCTTATGATAATAAATAAATATTATATATATATATATATAATGTGCCATTTTGCCACATTTATTTATAGTGAAAAATAAACGTGTGAAGCTTAAAATACAGGACTGTGTATAAAAAAAGCATGAAAAATGAAACGTTTTATTAAAAAAGGGAAATACATGTAAAAATGAATAAGAATAAATTTATATTTAGAATCAAATCAAAGAATAAATGACAAGTAAAATATATATTAACATGACTTGCAAAAGGTAATGTGCATAAATAAATTATTTATTTACTTCATAATTTTAAACATTTATTTACATTTATTTTTATTTATGTATTTATTCTTGTATTTATTTTAATCTATTTTTATTTATAATTAAGTCTTTTATTTCTGTGAGATCTGTCACATATTTCATATTATCTTTTTACTCTCTACATTTAAGTTAACTGCAATCTCTCTCGAAAATAACTGTTTAAATAATCGTGATTATATTTTCATCATAATGGAGCAGCCCTATTTTCAGGCCTTAGGCAGATACTTAAAACTGCAATATCAAAAACTGTCTCGGAGTTGAAAACGCTGGATGAAAGGCACTGTGCCACCCGGGAGTAGAACCCTGAACCTTCTTGTTATGCCCACTGTGTCACTTTCAGATCGGGAACAATGTCTGCTTTTCCAATGTTCTGATGTGTTTATTTTTTTTTGCCATATATCTAAAAAATTAGATAGATAGGCAACATTTAATACTTCAACTACACCAGTTTTAAACCAATCTCAAACCTTTTTTTTAAATAAACTAATATATTAAAATCACAGAGACAAACAGGTATTTTCAGAATCAATTCATCTTGTTGACAAATTCATTGGAGGGAGCTGCACACAGCCACTGCCAGACGATGGGATTATAAATGTGTGAACAGTTGTGCGGGGACTGGGGCGGCGCGTAGCTTCCTCATGCTACGCTAGGCTAACTGCTAATACCATCCCAACATGGCCGCCGTCACACTCAGGCAGTAAAGCAGAGAGAGAGAGTCATCTGGAGAAGAAAACACACGGCCAGGAGACGGTTTAGAACGAGAAAATGTATTTAAATAAGCTTCTGCTCCTCCAGAGAATACAGTATCTGACTGAATTAAGAAGGATATGTTTGCATTTATTAAAAGAAGAAGAATGAATTTTGATGAGGACAAAAGAAAAGCACGGCTGGGGCAAACATCTGGCTTCTCACTTTTTTGTTTTTGCAATTTTGCAGCTTACACAATGATACAACTAAATTATAGATTCTCATTGATTTAATACAAACAAATGAAGCCTAAACTGTATATGTATTTTTTTCTTATTTAAATGTAGTTGCTGAGTCTTATATTCAGGTGTAAAGGAAGAAGAGAGTCTTTTGTACATTTTTAGTGGATCAAACCTATTCAGACATGGAGAGAGAAAGCAAACTGTATCTGGGAGCTGAACTAATGACCTTCTTCAAATAAGTGCCGCATCACTTTGTTGACCAATGACATGAAAATAATCCTTGTCATTATGGAGGGCCTCAGAATTTAAAAAAGTTATTAAAAATAAATAAATAAAACGGTCTTCTTCCTTTCCTCTTAATGTAAGAGAAGAGCAGTTGTCACTATGTCACAGGAGAGTAGTGTCTGGGGTGGACGCATTTACGTCTCCCGTACACTGACTGCGAGGCAAGTTTAGTCTAAGACGTGTGCAAGTTTCTTACTTGGACACAGCTCCAGTCCACTGCGGTCCGGATTAGCCCAAAGCCAAGCAGGTTCATGAGAATTCCTGCGAGAATCCTTGTATTATGGCTTGAAAGTTGCATCAGACCACTCCATCCTCCGGGAAATATAGACTCTCTACAGATTCTCGCGTGACTTTTGGACGTGCGCTCGCACTGCTCTGAGGTCTGTGTACAAGGGCACATTGGTTTTAAGCACTTTCTAAGTCTTGCGGGACTCGCATCGAAGTCACACTCACTGTACTGCAGGGATAGGTACGTACCGAAAGTTCAGCATTGTTCAACTCTAACGCTGTCGCCTGATGATGCGGCGAAAGTGTTGGATGCAGGTTGGAGCGTCTTCCTCACAATACGCCGCTACACTGACTTAACATGTAAATGCTGTCTGATCTTAAAGCAGCAATAGGCCTAAGCTGCATGTAAACTTAAATGAAACACTTGGAGTAAAGTAAAGCAAATCCTGATAGTATTTATAGTTTCTGTACATTTCATGCAGCAGCAAATAGTTAATATAGCTGTGATGACATCCTGCAGTTTTAGTTACAAATTGTAACAACGCAGCCCCCATAGTCCTCTTTGAGGCTTTACTGTGGCCACAATCAAAGGACACTGAAATGTTCAGATTTTGTAGCACAATACAATCACACAGACGGAGTGTAATGTCCAACTTGGTTGTTACTCTGCAGTAAATGTTCTAAAATCAAATAATTTTGTTTTCCAAAATAGTTTGAATTGGCCGTATTTGAACAGGTGGTAAGCGGAAAAAAATTAAACCAAAAAAGTGTGCCATGACTCAAAAAACACTGCTCTATCAACATCAGCTCAATCCTCCATAAGCATCAGTGTATTAGCCATTGTGTCCTTTGGCAAGACACCACTCTGTCTTTGTACTCTCTTGACTGAACGGGTGAATGGTTCCTCGATGTTAATATCTGTGATTGCCCCTGTGGACGAGGAATCTCTTCATAAATGTGACTTTATAATCGCCTAAACAGCCCTTTAACGCTAACCTGATGAGTGCTTTGTTGGCGTGTCTGTAGTCCTCTGTCAGGCCTCATTATAAGGGCCCTTCATTTGCATAATGCAGATCAGATTTGCATAATTCTCTGATGACTGGTGTTATTAAACTGAGTGACATTGATTTACAAAATGGCTTGATAAAAGGTTAATTTGAGCTGTCACCTTCTCAGCCTCGGCCCCAGATCCATTATCACTCTGCTCTGCTCACGAGTCGCCGTATATGTGTCTTTAAAGTGTCTACGACGAGAGAGCACAGTTTTCACCAAAACACAGTGAACATACAAGATTTCACAAAAAAATCTTGCTTGTTTTCAACCTGTTTGTCTGTTTTGATGAGGTTTATATCATGAATTATCCACAAAATAAAACCATCTGCTTTTCAGAAAGTTCCTTCTTCACTGTCACAGATAAACAGTCTGACCTGTGTTGCCAGATTTTAAGAGAGAAATAAGTAAGTGACCAAGTCTTTAAAAAACAAAACAAGCGATCTCAACCCTTCATTAAAGTTATTGAAATAATAGTGTAAATTAATTAGTACATTGTGTCTCCCGCAAAAAAGGCTTCTAACAATTTCTAACATTAAGAACTTTTAGTATGAATAAATTGTGAGAGAAAGCCGTGGGGTCGTGCTGCTGTTTTAGCGCACAGAAAAGCTTCATCGCACCTCTGTCCCTCGTCTCTGACCTTGTCACACCATGTCCACACATCCTCTGTTCTGATTGGTCAGTTCTGGTTGTGAAGACTTGTGCTACAGCTTTGTGACAACTTTATGCAGTGGGACTAGTTCCACATGCGGAGTGGTAAACCGTGCATTGCATTAGAAGACGATAAGCCTACTCGCAAATACGATGATAAAACCTTGGATCTCCGCAGTAAAGTACCTCATCTTTCTCCAGCAGTAAACAGGAGGGGAGGGGCTGCAGCGTCTTTCCTCTCGCCTCAGAATAAACCACTATAAACTGAAAACTTTTGCAAACTAGAGTCCGTGTGCACTTTGGCTCCTCTCGTGTTTCTGTCAGATCATGACGAAAAACACTTTTTCCCTCTGATTCTCTCACTTTTTCTCCATTGATCTGGCATCGTCACATTCAGCGGGAGCGCGCTCATAGTGCAGATTAATCTTCAAGCTTGAATTAGCGTTGTTCAGACTCAGGTTTATTTCTTTCATGGAACCACTTGAGGCTTAAATTGGAGATGAAGCTAGTTTCAGCTCAGGATTTTAGGATAAGCCTAAACTTGTTAAGCCACTTTCGTGGAATACCCCCTATGTATTTCCAATAAACTACACATAAATAACTACCACACGGTAAAAATAACAAAATAAATAAATACAATTAGTTGGCTAGTACTTATTTTGTTATTTTTTTAAGTTTTATTTGAAAATCTTGTTTAGAAAAAATTGTAGTATAGTATATATAATTTTTTGTGAGTAGAAGTATCGATAAGGAACTGTTAAAAGAGACAATTGCTAGTTTTGCTTTTAGTTGACTAATCGATTGGTAACACTTGTCTTTGGTCGACCAAGAATGTCTGAAGTCAACCCAGTCAAGCCCAGTTTTTCTGATCATTAAACTTCAACAAATACATTTAAAGACATGTTTGAAATATTGACTCAATATTATAACTGAGTTATTTCACAAACATATCGAGATATTCGTTTTTGTCAGTATCGCCCAGCCCTACATGAGACAAACAGGTAAAACAACATTTTCTCTTTTTAAGCGTCACAAAAACTCAATATTTAGCAAAGTTGTAGATCACACTTTTGTTGTGCTGTTTCCCTTGACTCTCATGTATTTTTGCCACTTGCTGCTGACATTTAGAGTGCTGTGATGTCGTCTTCATAACCTCCATTATAACTAGTTTAGCATCATTCCAATTCTTTTGCACAAAGGCAAAAATCTGGCCTAAATTAGCTCTGACACATAACAATCCATCGCTCGCATCAATACGACTTTCCATCTCCGTCAATTCCTCCCCGACTAACACGAAATGTTTTATCACGTCGTCAAATCCCTTTAAGAACGGCCCATTACGGTTAGATGTGGCCATTCACTTGTAAAACATTATCAGTAAAATGACATTACATTATTTAAATTTTTCTTATGGGACCCTCCCCTGCCCGCGCTCCCTCTCGCTCTAGTCATTATATAAGTCGTTTAAAGGGGCATAGGCGTGACACCGCTGATCCCGGCCCCCTCCTCACCCCTTTCACTCTCCCTTCTCCTCACCCGTTCTTAAGCACATCCGCCCGGGCCGCTGTAGACAGATGGCTCGCGGTCATCAGTCAAACCGGGAAGAATTGACAGCGCAGAAGACGCTCAGAAATGACGGTCAATCGCAGGTGATTTAGAGGCGAACGGAGATGAGAAAAAGGAAAGCTGATGCAGTTTTTTTTGTGTGAAGTCAGTAGTTTGAGGAAAAGCACTGTCAAAAAGATGAAAATGAGACTAAAGCTAGCTGCAAGTTCTTCTCCTGATGGGTTTCAATGTTTTTTTGATGTTTTTTGTGACATGGAGATTGTATGGATGCTCCAGGGCCACAGTCACAAGTCAATAGAGCTGTATATCACGGTATTTTTCAAAATACTGTGATATCAATCACGGTATTTTGATTGAAAAAATACCGTGATTGATACCCCCCCATACATGACTAGGTTTTGACCCTGTTTCCTAATAATTTAGAGAATAATTACTGCAGTAAATTGGCTTAGAATGAGCAGACTAGTATAACCCAGGTTTGAGTAGTCCCACAAAATGCTGCTTCTCCAAAGAGGTGACAGACAGTGGCTCATAATTGTAATGAGGTGAAGAAATGAGAATGCATGACTTGCAGTCAAAAAACAGAACGCTTTTTTGTGCGTTACGCGCTGATCCCACCACACGCAGCGGGACCAGCGCGCCAGGCTGCGGCGCGACTTTCCGCCGCGCTTTGTTTCGGACATACGCACACACCGGTGTAAGAAAAATTCATATCATTAAAAAAAAATCACCGGTGTCCAGTACGAAACGGTATACCGCCAGCCCTACGAGGCAAAAGATGCATTAAAAAAAAAAAGAAAAAAAAAAAAAGACTGAACTAGGCAATATCTTATTGTATATCATAAAACAGTCCTATTCAGGTTAAGGCCCAGGAGCGAAATCGGCCCTCCAAAGATCTGATCCGGCCCTCAACCCATCTTTCTATTGCAAATTTGATATATTTTCTCTTCTTTGCAGGGTTAATTCTGGATTACTTACTACCTTAGATCTGACTTTGTTATTTTTTATTCTTGGTGTAATTCTGCTTTAGACTTGACGTGGCTTACTTCTGGTTCAGATTTGGCTTGTACAGGTCTTATCCTTGTTTAATTCTACAGCATAATAAACATAGGCCAGCTTAACTTTACCAAAACATCATTTGTACAATAGATCTTTGGCACAACCCCCAATTTTGTCTTGTGGAACTACCTGGCCCAAATGCCATGGCCCTCTGAAAAATCTGGCCCTCAAGAAGATCAAGTTGAATAGCCCTGTCAAAGAATATCGTGACATAATTATGGTTTTCCTCTAGTTGTGAGGAAATCCGAAAAAATCTGACAAAGAATACGCAGATGGTATACATTTTTGTAATTAGTGTATATATGTTTGTGGAAGAACCGTATAAATAGCCAACATTGACCTTGAAAACTCACAAGCTAATTTTCCTCCCCAAAAACACAGACAATTTTTGTCCAATCGCTCTAAAACCTTGAACATGAGCGACGTAATCCCAGACTGTGGAGACTCTGCAGAAGCTAAAACATGAATAAGAGTGGATGCAGAATTACAGCTGTAACTGAAATAGCCTGAAACACGTAAATATTTATAAACACAAGCTTTAGCTATATCGTCAAATATATTGTTATCGCAATATTTTTATATTGTGATAAAAATGATAGGCCATATTGCCTGCTCTACATTAAAGGCTCTAAATGACCACTAAAGCATTTGCAATACTTGTTTTCCATTTGACATTCAACAATGACAATGTGACTGATGTGTGTGCATTTCTTACTTGAAAGTTAAAGCTTCAGACATCTCCAGTTTCCGCTAGATCCACTTTCATGCTGTAGAGAAAGATTTCCTCCGTGCTACTGCTACTGCTGTTGATGCTGATTTAAGACCAAACCTGAAAATGCAGACAGAGTTTTTGTGAAGTGTATGAATCTGAATAAACATCAGTTTGTGTCTTTCATGTGAACATGGTCAAGAGAACAAATCTTTTTAAAATCAGAACAAAATAACCCTGCCAGTCCTGTTATTTTTGTCAAATGAAGCTCTGTCCACTTTCTGCAACGCCTCATAGTCATCAGTGTTCTAGGCTAGAAATAGGATAAAGCAGAATTTGTCTGTTGCTGCGTCCTAATTTTGAGACGACAGAGAAACCTTGAGTTATTCAAGACCTGAAGAGTTTTGGCCTGACCACGTTGCCTGCCTCAGGCAACGTTAAAACTGTGGATCTATTCTAAAATCTGGATACAGTATTGCTAGCTTATGACTGTTGCAAAACAGCCCCAGTGGTAACTCTATTGTTACTGCAGCGAGAAAATCCTTCTAGAGGCACAATGCACAAACATAAACAGGTCATGTTCATCAGAAAGAGCATCTACAGCGGTCAAATCTTGTAAAACAGCTTTTTAAGCTTTAGCTTGGCTTCTGCTGCTCACTTTATGACTCCCGCTCTGATTGTCAGGTCACACTTTCAGCTCCGTTTGCTTGTACTCGTCTCTCTTGTCACACAAAGAATCATGTGTGTAACACAACATGTCCGACAGCCTGTAGAGCAGTGTTTCCCACCCAGGGGTAGGTGGACCCTTGAGGGTACGTGACCCTTCACCAGGGGGTACTTGGACTGATTGCAGACTTTCCTAGAAGGTGAAATGTATTCTTGTGATGATTTTTTTTTTACTTTTAAAGCATTTTAAGCCAGCATTTCATGAAAACAAGAAAATACAAAAGCAACAACTGGCATATTCTACAAGAGAACACATCTGTTTGCTTAAAAGCTAGGTACTAGGTTAGGGGGTACTTGGACAAAAAAGGTTGGGAACCACAGCTGTAGAGCACCAAGCATAAGACTGAAACTGCAAGACAATATGGCAACAAACACCAGTGAGCCAAAGCGCCCGTCATATTTGATCACCAGGCTTGTTAAAAAGCAAGTTAAATGTATGTTTTTGCCTTTTTGAAGACATTCACTATATGTCAGATTGACTAGTAGGGCTGGGCGATATATCGATATATATCATATATCGAGATATTTGCTGAACAAGATATGAATTTGGCCATATCGTAAATATCAAGATATTTTTATTCTGTGTGCTAATAAAACTGATGAAAAGCAGTTAAAGTTACAGAGAAAAGTGACAAAGAGAATGAGAAGATCAGTGACATTTTTTATTTGTTATAATAATCAAATTATTAACTTGCAGTATAAAATTTTGTTTTACTCAACAAAAGATATAACCAAAATTTTATTATTCAATGTAAAGTTAGATTCCTACTTTCTAATCAGCAGACTACAAAGTAAAAAAAAAATAATAATTTTCAAAGATATCAGGATATATATCGTGTATCGAGATAAAGAAAAATATATCGAGATGCACATTTTTGTCCATATCGCCCTGCTGTATTGACTAGCAGGTTTAATATATGGACAGAATTTTTGACTAATGAATGAAACTGCATCGTGTCTGACTGTAAATATCGTGATAGTATCGTGTCAAAACAAAGACATATCGTCCCGACCCTACTACTGCTGCTTCCATTACTTGTGCCGCTCCAAAATGCTTCTCCTTTGCTCTGGTACAAATAGCTTTAGGCCACAGAACAGCAGATTTCTCAGACGTTTCCATCTCTTTTCCATTCGACTCTGATGCGTGGCTTTTATCACCGGCGAGATAAAGTTTAGGGCTGTTTGCCGGTGTAATGTGTGATTGGGTTAAAGCAATGATCAGTGTGGGGTGGATGTGGGTCCATTATGCTCCCGGGGCATTACTCAATGATGGCTGCTCTTTAGTGGGAGATTGGCTGTGTGACCGCGCTCCAGCTCCTAAATTGCAGATTGGCTCATTGACTTCAATGATAAAATGTAAAAATGGAGCAGGTTTTTTGCGCGCGTGCGGCTGTTTGTCAATCTCACGTGTGTCTGTCTGATGCTAAACACTTGTATCTATCCAACAGTGGTTTATAGCTCCGGAGGCTAACGCTAGCTCATCCCATCTCTGTCATACTACACTGCCCCTGTCTCATTCACATATGCAGCAATAAAACACAATGTTCGCAAGTGTAATAAATGGAGCACAGACAACACGCTACAATGGAAGGATATTGGTTTTATCTGGAAATCTTAGTGGAACAAAACACTTGGACGTAATGGCAGAATCTATTGTCAGGAGGACTAAGCTGGTAACCTTTTGGTCAGATGGCAAGTGTTCCGGTTTTCTGGTAAGCAAAGGTCTATTCAGGTGAAAATTAGTTTCCTGTATACATCCAATGATAGACATTTTTCTTCTAAACCCTTGAAATTTATATTGGATTCTTCTAAAATGTATTTTCAAGAGGATCTATTTGGTATCTATTCAGAACATATTACTGATCTTTTGTATCTTTGTATGTTCTAGTTATAGATCAGTAATTTACATTTTGTTTATTGCTAAACACAAGCTTGATCTAAAATAATAAATAGAAACAGCTCTATTTACTTCCTGTTCAAAACTGCAGAACTGATAAGCACCGCCTCTTCATTGTAAAATGTCACTTTAATAAGCATATGTTGGAATTTGATGTTTAGACTAAGTAAATACAGACAGGTGGGTGTGGATAGGTGGTAGATGAAAACATGGATTTAGTGAGCACTCGACTATCAGCTGTAGAACACGTTATATGCATGAATCAATTTAAAAACAACTTTGGATAAACTAATGTTGGGAGAACATAACATGGTTAAATAGTCGGAAAAGTGGATTTTACATAATAGGTCCTCTTTAAACTCATCGAAAAGTTATAAGACTCAGAGGTCTATTTTGCCCTTTGTCTTAGCCTTGGTCTTAAGTATTCCTCTGTTGGCCACTAGTGGCTCTCTCCAGGCGCTATATACTCTGTCAGTGTAGAAGGTGTGGCTTCAGTCATATGTGGGGGTGCAATTTCCTTCAGTGAACCTTATGTAAAAGAAAAGACACATTTTTAGACAAAGTTGGTAAAGTCTGTCATATGAATAGACTTTCACCAAATAGATTTCTATTATTACACTTTTTTTCCCAAACTGAAGCTGCTGCTACAGTTCACTTTTGCCTGTGATCTTGATGCAGCTGCTCACTTGTCACAGACGTGACACATCTCAGGTTCACTGAAGGAAATTGCACCCCCACATCTGGCTGAAGCAACACCTTCTACACTGACAGAGTCTAGCGCCTGGAGAGAGCCACTAGTGGCCAACAGAGGAATAATTAAGACCAAGGCTAAGACAAAGGGCAAAATAGACCTATCAGAATGTATTGTAAGTCCAATGCACCTTTCCACAAGTTCAAGGAGTTTTTTATCGCGATTAATCACATGCTAGAACTGCAATTAATCACATATTACAAACAAAGTTCAATAAAGAGATATTTTAACCTATTTTGTTCCTCAAAACAATATTTTTATAGTGTATTTTATCTTCTTCATTTATATATTGCTTATTTTGTGGTATTTTGGCTTAGATGCAGAATTTTGCACCAAATTATACATTTAAATTTTTTCTAATTTATTGTAAAAGAATAAACTCAGTTTTACATAATAGTATTAGCAGTGTTCATCAGTTTGGATATTTTTAGGATCAGAATGTTATTACATCATGTTTTAGGCTGAACCGAGCCAAGCTAATGGCTTCTTTCCTCACTGATGAAAGAGTCTAGTTTAGTCCTGTTCCAGTCCTTATGAAAACCTGGTCCAGTTCTGGGATAGTCCTGGTTAAAACCAGCTGAGTGCGCACTAAATACACAGTGGAAAGTAAAACAATCTTGTTCTTAAAGTTTTCAGAGTAAACATCACAGACACAAGAGCAAAAGTTTGTGCATTGCTGCTGATCGAGCGCTGATTCTCCGCGCGCATATTTAATGAGGTGTTAGCATTTTGAAGTCTTTAATGGGCTGTTTCACCGTGAGTCCCATGTCTTTTTGGATGATTTAAAAACTCAGACGGAGCTCAGACTCGTCTCTGTCTGCTGTCCGTAAAACAAAGCTCACTCCCCTGTATTCAAAGCGCTAGCAGCAATAGAACTGATCCTCTGTTTGGACAATCTATGAAAGGGCACAGCAGCAGCAACGAGGGGCGCTTTTATTCGTGTTTTTGGGTTGATTCAAGCGACCTGAGTTAATGCCGACAAAATAACGAATCTCAATACAGCATGTGGGGCGTTAACTTACCAAGCCCTAAACCCAAATTTTTTTCATTTTTTTCTCGAATAAAACAAAAACATTCTGAGTCTACAGCGTTACAAGTCTTGTCTAATGCACTGAACCATTTAGGCCTTACATAAAACCTCTCATAATTAACCTCTCTCTCATTAGGCTTTCATGGTTAATTAATACAATAATTCTGGGCCATTGAGAGAATCTATGCTTTTCTCATTGTCCTCTTTATGCCACATCTAGAACAAACCAAATCCATATTATGACCGTTATTAGGCCCGGGCAGGTTAGTGCGAAAACCGCTAATGTTATTCCGCACCACGACCGAACGACGCATTAATCTGGGATAATTACCACTACGGAAGCAAATAAAGACAAAGTAATAGCCGGCATCGCCATCAATTCCCACATTGGCCTACATTTGTATATGCGAGAGGGCCGGGAAATGCCTTTTTAAGTGTATATTGTGTTGCCCTTGACGACGAGAGCCGGGGGGAAAGAAGGTCGTTAAAGCAAATTAGACCGTTAACGTCCTGGATCGATTCTGAGGCGTCGCGTTGTGAGGCCCATCGGAGTCGTGCTGTCGTTACGGAGCATCATGGACACACTATTTGTTATATGCAGATAGAGCCATAATTATTGACCTCAGACGCTGCTGGTGATGATGAGGATAAAGAGATGATGAGATTGGGACAGTTTTCAGCAATAAAAGCAGTCATTTAGTTTAAGTGTTGCATTCTCATTCTCTTCTTATTTTTTTGTTCTGAGATTTTAGTCATGACTTAGACTTGAGTCAGTATTTTGACACTTGACTTGAAGGTTGGAGACTTGGGACTTGACTTTGAGATCCTCTATCCAAAGCCTGATCCCGTCAGATCTCAGAAGCTAAGCATGTTGGCCCGGGCAGTACCTGGATGGGAGACCGGTGGAGGAACCTCAGGAGCCAGAGTGGGGTGAACAGAGGTGAAACTCGTTGTGTCCTTAGGCAAGACACCTCACCTACATTGCCAAACAAACACTTATTAAAGGTGCACAGCGTAAGTGGCAAAGGTTTTGAATAAGGGCGCCATCTTTGGCGTTTTGTGGCACTGCACCCTCCCTACTATCAGCAGCTGAAGACGTATTTTAGGCTTAAAATATTCTTTTGACACATCGTTATTTTCTGCTAAATGTTTTCTGAGTTAAGAAGACAAGTTATTTTATTTGTTCTTTTTGACTGACTGATCAGTTTTCAAACTCCAAGTTACACAAGGAAAGATTATTGAGAGTTTGGGGAAAAGCTGTTTTTTTGCGTGAGATAAATTGTAAGCAAGCTCTTTACAGGACTCATTTCTCATAAACTAAAGGCTCAATGACATTTTATGACTCTACTAAAACATAAACCCTACCAAGACAAACAGCCAAGCGCTAAGCTAGTTTTCATAATTCTTTTTTTTTTTTTTTTTTTTGTGTTGTGGGTGTTCGGAAGCAAGATGGCAGTATTTACCACGATTATTTATTTAATTTTTTTAATTAAACAATAATTACAACATTCGTCTGTTATATAAAAGCGAGAGCTTTTACAAAATAAATAAAAATAATGACAATAATCCAGTGAAGGAGGACTAGTGCGGGAAAATGCGACCAGCGCCACTCACATTTATGAGAATGTCTGCGCTTACAGAGGTAACCTCGGTAAGTTTACAAAACGTCATGGTGCACCTCCAGGCAAGTGCCAATGCACCTTTAAAACTTGTGCTGCAGCCAAAATCAATGAACAAGAATGCAACTTAAAGACATGTTATTGATAAAATCAATCAGACTTAGGAATGAAGAGAGGTTAAAAAAAAAAAAAAAAGTCTTATTGTTTCACTCCAAACCAACTCAGACTCAGCTGATCACTGTGAGTGCAGCTTTCCCATTGAGGAAAAGCCCAAACAACTGCCTGATCAGATATCGGCCTAATTTGCGGTCGATATGGCCGATATAGAAAAAAAATCTAAATATCAGCCCCAAAATATTGTCTGGCGGGTCTGCAACAATCAAAACTAAACTAATGTTTTCAAATGCAACAGTAAAGCAAAAACATGCGTGCCTACCGTGGAGTGGACGTCATTTCAGATGGTCTCAACAAAGTGAAATGAAATCGACTAATGCATCAGGCTATAAAGCATCTACTGAAACATTTTTGTCGATGATTTTAAACTATTTGGAGCCAAAATCTGCATAACACTTTCCTCAAAAATAATCCCCAAACCCCCCTCCCCGGCATCTCTTCGTATAATGCATTTTAAACATATCTTGGCACGCTTCCTTGTCTCCTCAGCGGACCGCAGCTCTGCACACAGCTAATTGACCCTCTCCTCTGCATCCCACTTCATAGATAAATGCCTCCAGGCCTCCTCCGCTACTCTGTCCTCTCCACATATCATTTATCATTCAAAGACGCCGCTCGCCAGACAACTTGATTAATATTTCTGTCCCGATCCAGCCAATTTTAGGGCTGGAGGAAGAGGAAACCGATAAAGCATTCGGGGGGCCGTTCGTTTAGCGAGTGCAGGAGGTTTGAAAAAGTCAATGTTTTGAAAAGTGGAGTTAAGGTGACAGGAAAACAGATGAAGCCAATCTCTGGTCCGATGTCCGCGCTGATGTGTCAATAAAGGACCACAGGGGCCGAAGGAAGCCATGGATTTGTGCTGCGAGATGAGAGAAAGGCGCCGGAGCGGAGTCGGCAAAGAGAGAGAATCAACAAATGAGACCAATGACTGAGAGGAAATGTGCTATAGTCGAGTTAATTTGTTTTTGTATCGCAGAACTTCACAGAGCGTCACACAATATTGATTTAAAGCACAATATTATATAAAACAGATGTTTGTTTTTGCTTTGACCATCATAGTTCCTCATATACACGCTCTCTTTTGCAACATGAAAGGTAGAAATTGGGATGTGAACAGTTTTCTTAAACACAGCCTAGAAAAAATAACCTGGTTCACTCAAAGTTTACTTCTACACTTCTTCTTGTCAATCTGGAATGACATCCACTGAAAGCCGGCGAGCAAAAACATCATGACGATTTTTAATCTGATTGGTCGGAGCGTAACAGTTAGGGCTGTGCATATTCGATGTATTGGTATCAGGATATATGGTGACAAACTTTTTGGCAATACGTGTATCGATACAGGGAGGTGTATCAGGATACTTAAACTTTACACTTATGAAAGTGAACTGGACTTTAAGGCTGAAACTATTTAACTCAAAAATTACTTATTATAAGACACTTGTATGTAACATAAAGAGCACTGTGAAAATACAATTCTTCTGCATTTTGTTATTGAACATAATCAAAGTTCCTTAACATTAATTTTAAGGAGTCCTGAACTCAAAAACATGTTGAAAACATTTTTTACAGGCATACAATACTTTTCTATAGTTTGTTTTACATTTTTTCATTTTGGGCTATAAAAAATATCTTGATACACATCGTACTGAGGTAATTGTATGGGAATGGACATGCATGGTGATGTGTATCGTATTGTGACCACAGTATCAGGATATCATGTCGGAATGCTCTTGGCAATACCCAGCCCTCGTCACAATGAGGAAGTAGCTGAGAAGTCAAGCTTTTTGTTAAATCCAGTTGAGAAAAAAGCACAAACATCTTTCCCATTCAAAATGCACAAATTATCTCTGTGTGCAGGTTTTCAAAAGTCTAAATAGTCCAGAATTCTGTTAAGGTAAGCCGAATGATGTCTGTCGGATCCATGTTTGTTTTAGCTTGGTTGTGTGCTTTCGCTCATGCCACAATATACAGTATTTCTTTAAGCCTGGGTCAGTCTTGGTCTTATAATGTGTTTTGTATTTTATGTTTTCACAAAATTCAAACGAAAACGTAGTTTTTTTTACAATGCTGAAGCGGCTCTAATGTTGAATATTGAACAAAAAATTATTAAAACTTTTAATATATATTTTTAGCCAAATGACGGTTTAAACACACAAAGCTTATAGATAAACAATATTTACAAATAGACTTTTATTGCTAAAAAATGCTAGCTTTTTAGATTGTTTTGATGTTTTGTTTTAGTAATTTAGCAGTCTCTGCTATAAAAATGTGTTTTTATGTAAATTTTAAAGTCTGTACTGTGGTCTTGTTATTGATTACGATTGACTAATTACAACTGACACAGTGGAGCAGTGGTTAGCGCTCTGGCCTCATAGCAAGAGGGTCCTGGATTCGATTCCCAGTCGACCCGGGGCCTTTCTACTGGAGTTTGAATGTTGTCCCCTGCAAAATAGATTCTGAATCTCAGTGGGACTTTACTGGTTAAATAAAGGTCTGTTAAAAAAATCATCAAAAACAATTATGATTATTTTAGTTGACAAGAAGTCAATTCATTGTTGCAGCCCTACAATGGCGGCTTGTTGTGCATCACCAGACCAGAGGTCACGACTTACTGAAAAATCTGGAGTAAAAAAAAAAATGTCCTATGGTAGAGCCAGGTTATGGCAGGATTACAAAACTAGAAAAATTGCAAAATGTTGTGAAATCACAGTGTTCTATAGAGCCAATAATATTTAATACAAATGTTTAGCAGCTAAAAAATATGATTGTTTAAATGCATTTCTTTGTTGTAATCCAAAACATGAATGAGTTTAGCTCTGTGGTACTTGTTGCTGTGAGTCGACGGTGCTTTATTCACATGTGAGTCACACTTTCTGCGTCTCTGGAGGAATTCTGAGCAGACAAATCCGTGTTTCAGATTCCGGCCGTGTTGCTCGCTCCAGACTGTATCAGAGATGAGATCTGAGCCAATGCATTTGAATCATGTTTGACTTTGGAGAAGACAGATGTGTTTGCTCTGATTTAAGTCCGGCAGAAGAAACACGCAGCTGTTTTTTGTTTGGGGCGCTAAAGCTAAAGCTAATCCTGAGCTACAAATACAAATACATCAGGGTTTATGCTATCACAACGTTGTATTGTTTGGTTCATGATATGTGTCACAATCTCTCAACCAAAAATAATGTATCAATGTGGGAAATGTAAATGTAAAGATTGAGACATGCTCTAGTGCTTCTTCTTACATGTTGTCTTATATTTCTATTGTAAAGACGGCTTACTTTTATTCTAAATACACATGAAGTTATTGAACAAGCTTGGTATTTTCACTGACAACACAGTGGCACACCGGTCAGTACTCTGGTCTCATAGCAAGAGGATTATGAATTCGATCCCCAGATGCTCCGAATTCTTTCTATGTAGAGTTTGCATGTTCTCCTCGTATTTGTATAGGTTTCCTCTGGGTTCTCTAGTTTCTCCTACCACTAAAAATATCTCAATTAATGCCTCACCTCTCCGCTCCCTCAAGAGTTTCTGAATCTCAGTGGGACTTTTTGTGGTTAAATAAAGGTCAGATAAAGGTCATTAGAACATTCACATGCTAAAGACTGGAGCTGGGCACAAAAATTGGTTCTTATGAAACATACCAAAAAAAGTTCAGGAAATACTAATACTGAAACATGACAGACTTTTGGTGTCATTTTTCAGTTCCTTGGCTTTAAATCAAGCAACAAAAAAAACCACACATGCTACATGTGTGTTTTATAATGACACAAATTTCGCTCAACAAACACAAGTATATAATTAACTGTTTCCCTGCCAAAAACAGAAATTTCCATCTTTCAGTGGCCAAGCGCCTGACATGTTTTTAACCTTTTATTATATGAAGCAGAAGATGACTCTTTGACGCACGTGTTGACTTTGTCTAAAGTCAAAAACATGATGTAGTTTCAAAGATTCATCAACAGATGGCGTAAGTGTGTGATCACTAGGACCCAAGAGAAGATCAAATGAACAGAGAAAATAATGTGCTTGTTGTTGTAAAACAAAGCAGAAGATACTGCGTGACATAAATTACAGGCAAAATACATTGAACTAAAATATTGTTGAGTAAGCTTAGAGCAGATATTTGATCTTTTAAATGACGAAAAGAGAATACCGGTCGAGAACAAACAAAACAGCTGGAGCAGAGAAAGAAAGTGAATCTTACTTTCCCAAAAGTAGTGAGAGTGTATTTCTTCATTTATGGAGGGTTAGATATAATTTATGCATCATGAAAGAGGTACATAATCTGCAACAGAAAGTAAAAAACTGCTGTGCTGCCTTCTCATCTGTAACACGGCTTTTGTTGGTTTAAAGATGAAAAAGACACTCATCCTCATTGTTTTAATCACGTGAAGCTCGTATTTTTATCCTAAAGACGTTATTTCATTGTAGTGGCTCATTTCTTTCACCAAAAAGTAGAACAAAGGAAAACAACACTGACATGAAGTTTGATGTACACATCTCTAAATGTAATGAAAACAAGGAAATTGAAATGCTTATAAAAAGGGAACAAATTAATGCAGAAAAAACATTTGTAGGTCTCATCGGAAGTCCAACATGTTGTGATTCCAGTTGCACAAAGTTTTTGTGAAGCTGTGAATATTGTTTAAACTTAGCAAAAAGACCTGGCAGGGAAGGAGGGTCAAAGCAAGAGAAGGAATGGCACTGAAAGAGTTAAGAAATAATGTGAAGTTCTGTTCAAAACTTGTTTTATTGGAATCCACGGACAGGCAGGGACAAAATCATTGTTCTCGCTGTAGAAGCACAACAAAACCTCAACTGCTCATTGCCACAGTCGCTTCTATCTGCATCTCTTCTAAACAGCTTTGAAACTGCTATTTTGGCTGCTCTCCCTGTCCCTCTAATTCACCATAAACACCTCGTGCGATTGTCTATTGAGTAAATATTTGAACTCAAATCAGCGTTATGTAAAATCCATCGAAAGCGAGTGCGTATTTCAGCGTCTCTGATCACCTCATTGGCTCAGAGAGAGAGAGAGAGGAATGATGCCGGAGCAGAGTCGTTACTGCAGAATTACCTCCTCATCTGCCTCTTCTGTCCTGCCTCCAGCTCCTCGTTAAGTCTGACGCTCATAAACACCAACGTTTCACTATAAATATCCCACAAACAAGCAGCAATCGCACAATAACCGGCATATGTTCAGGTGCGAGACAGTCCTCCAGGTCAGACAAGATAAATGAATGCCTTAAAATGGATGTCAAGCTTAAAGAATGTGTCACAATTTTCCTTAAGATGGTCATTATACGTTAAAGCTGTATTTTGTAACTTTTCCACCCATGTTTTCCCTCGTCTACTAAGTAAATCTAAGTCTACTAATCTACTAAGTCTCCACCTCCAACTGCACCTGCTCCTCCAGCTAAGGCCTTACCGAGACAAACACATCATGGAGATGTTCCTAAGGCTGTTCGGTGGTCCAAGCTCCAAACCTGGACGACAGATCCTTCTCCATAACTACCCACCCTCTGGGACAGAGACTGCACCGACCTCACCACTTTTAGGAAAATGTCAAGACCATCTGTTTAAATCTGTTTTAATGTTTGATTAATGTTGTAATTACTAACTGTTTTTATGTATTGTACCTTTGTTTAACTTCATTTGTCTGTAAGCGTCTTTGAGTGTCTAGAAAAGCGCTATATAAATAAAATGTATTATTATTATTATTATTAAATACTATAACAGTATTTAAAAGGCATTTTCGCATGAAAGTGCCAAGAACCAGGCATCAGGAACACTTTTACACCTCTTTTTTCACGGGGCCAATTCTACCCCTGAACAAGTACCTGCTGCATTCCCACTGCTCAAAAGAGGATCTAGGGAACATTTAAAGACGTCAATCATTTACGTTGCCAGCTTACGCCGGACCATTGTGCCAAAATACTGTCGAGGATGGGAGACCATTTGCTGTTTTGTTTGCTCAACTCAGGCTGTTGTGGTTCTTGTTTTTCTGTTAGCCCTTTTTCAGTTTTTTATTTTCTCGCTTCATTGCTTAGCTGTAAATGTAAAGATGCTAAAGATTCACAAGTGTTTTTGTTTTTTTTTGGGTCCCTCAAAGTAGGGCTTTTTTTTTTTTTTATTTTGAAAAGGTTAAACAAAATAGAATCGAAAATCAAGATGGATCAATATGAGAAAAAAAATTGTGATTTTATTTTTTCCCAGCTCACCCAGCCCTACCTCAATTTGAGGACAGAATAGACAGGAGATCGGACACGTACAGCTGCTGCACTAGCATCAGCGTCCTCCTCTGCTCCACTCAGCTGTGGAGGAGAGCAGGCTGAAGTGAGCGAGGCTTACCGACTTAAAATTAGTATTTGGGGATGGAGTTAGTCTCGAACCCTGTTTATTTTAATTTTCCAAAACTTTTCCAAACCCAGCAAAAAAAAAAAAAAAACTTTTCCAAGGCCTGGAAATTAGATTTTCATTTTCCATGACTTTCAGGTTTCCATGACTGTACGAACCCTGCTCAAAGCGCCGCTGTAGCGTACAGACTTAGCGCTGCTTATACGTCAGCATCAGTAAACTTTAATGCCATTATTATTTTAACAAAAACTTTTCGACGTGCCTGGAGTTGTGGATGTGCGTCACGTGTGTACAAAGTGAGTCAACAACGTCACAAATAACGTTGCTGCGTCACTGAAAGGTTCTCGGTCGGAGGAAAAAGTACTTGCCCCAGAGCAGGAGCTAAGTTGGTCTTGTGTGTACTAGAATCAAAGACAGTGACAGCAGCAGCACCAGGGGAGCAGCGAACTGAATGTGAGCTGTCCTCAGTGAGACAGACTGTATCAAGACAGGACCAGAGCTGGACTGGACTCTGGGTAGTACTTTGATTACACGAAATATTGCATGCTTGAGATGCAATTAATAGCACCTTGAGCACTAAGTTATTTTAACATATTTTTGCACTTTCTTTGATTTATAAAGTTGTTACACAGTGCCATGGCATTTTGGCTTAGACTATACTTTTGGGACCAAATGATATATTAAAAAAAGTAAGTTCAATCAATAAACTTTTATTACTTACTTACATTACCAGTGTTCATCAGTTTTGATATTTTTAGGATCAGGTTATTGTTTGAAATTACAAGCTATTAATTAGTCTTGTTTAATTGTTTCAGCCTTTGTGAAAGCCTGGTCCAGTTTTGGCACAGTCCTGAGTCAAAACCAGCTCACTGCTCACTAAATACACTGTGGGAAGCTAAACAATCCAGTTACCAGTACAAATCTGCTTCGATAGCGTATTTACTTTTCCACAAATGAAGCAATATTAGCCTGAAAATTGCCAGAATTGGACAAAACAAGAACAAACAAGATGGATTACAACACACACACTATGTTAGAATAAAAGGCAGTTTGATTAATCACTTCAGACGATGGACAAATCAAGTCAGCAGCTGGTCCGTTGTAATCCCCTTGTTAACTGGTTATATGTGGGTTATTATGGGATGTGCGCGGCTCATATTGAAGCAAACAAACGGCTCTTTACAAGCGCTGGAGGAATAACCACGAGAGCAGTGAAAGGACCATGTCATTTAGCTTGATTTTGGAGCTAACGGAGCTGTGTCCACTGCTCTGGTTTACGACACATTTATGACACGTCCTGGCACTTCTAAACATTTCTAACACACAGGGACGATGGTGTGAAATACAAGGGACGTACAATGAACAGAAGATTTGATAGTTCAATCTTAGTTCCCATCAACGCTTGAGTCCTGGTCAATATAAACTTATTATCATCTTTGCGCCGTTTTCACACTGCTGAAATGCCTATTTTTTGTTGATGGCACAAGATTTACAGGTAACAAGTACATAGTGATACATCTAAGATCAGCTGTTGTTTATAAAAGGTTTATAATTGTATTAAAACAATAGCCCTACCTAAATATTTACCAGTTGTGTTAGGGATGTAATGATATGCAAATGTCACAATATATTTTTTTCAATTTGAAGCTCACGATACGATACGATTATCACAATATCATGATATTACAAAAGACCCAGAAGATTTAGATTATGCTAACAATAAAATACATTAAAGCTGTAATATTTAGTTTATTAAATATTTAAATTTCATGTTGTTGTTGTTTTTTACATAAAATGTGTGTTAAGTCTAACATTAACTACTATTTTAAAGTCTTGCGGTTTAATATCAAGTGATGATAATATATTTAGACAATTTTGGTATCGTGCTATCACAATCAAGATTAATATTATTGTGTAAATGCTGTAAATCAAAGTAAAACCCAATTATAAAACAATTTGCTAATTTTCTTATTTTCTAAATATTACAAAAATATGTTTTCTCACGTTTGCCGGTTTATGTTGGATTACTGTATTTTAGTTCCAACCTTAGGTTTTGTTTAAACCTGGTTTAATGCTTGAACATTCCATGTTCAGATTTAGCTAATACTAGTCTATTTTAGGTCACTGTTGTCAAAGTGTTGTAAATATAAAACTCTAATATCAACTTTATCAACGTTACTGCTATTCTTTTATTTATTACTGAAGCAGCTGTAGTGCTGTAGATGTTTGGACCAAACATTATCAAAAGTGGTGTTGTATTGTACAACTACCTGTCCCTGAGATCACGACTCTGATGAAATCTGGCCCTCAGGAAAAGTTGAATAACCCTGGCTTAGAACAAAAGAAAGAAAGGTCGACTCGACGTGTACAAATTACCTAACTATAGTTTTGTTGAAGTTACCCTATAACATCACTGACAAAGCACCTTTAATACCACACACAACATGACAAATTTGCTGTAATAACTGATAAAAGCACTACTGTCATGTGTGCTTCATTACATCTTCAGTTCTAATACACAAGATCCCGAAGTAAAGTTTCTCAGGAGCATGTTTAAAAACACAAAGAAACATAATATTTGCCAAGTATCAGATTACCTGTGATCTATTAAGAAGGTGACCCCTGTCATATCAGGGGGTCACCTTTTGAACAGTATCCATTTCTGTGAGAAGTACAAGTTTCACTGCCTTTAAGAAGCATCTGAAACTATGGCTAGAAACACACAAGCATGTGATCATAAGTTTTTGTTTTTTTTTTTCTAATTGATTGAAAAGATTAGTGTAAATGGTTGTGCAATTGAGTCTGTGCAGTGATATTTTGTGCATGGAATTTGTGCAATATGAAGTAGTGCATAGGATTTTGTGCAATGTTGGGTAGTGCATGAAATGTGTGCAATATGATGTAGTCGTGCATAGAACTGGTGATGATAATGGAATTAGTGCATTGGAATCTATGCAATGGGATCTGTGCAATTGGACTTGTCAATGGGCGTTTGTGCAATGTAACTTAGTGCATGGATCTGTGCAATATAATTTTTTTGTGATTGGAGTATCAGAACGTGTCATAAATCTGTTTTCTTCTTTGTTAACTTTTTTTATGTTTCTTACATGTCTTTTTTTTTTTTCCAGCTGTTATTCTGTTTTTTTTTTTATCTGTCGATGAATTACCTAGCTATATCTCATTTTATTTTTTGTTTCATTAATTATTTTTTTTTAATATAAATTTTTCATAATTATTCTTATGTTTGTCTTCTTCTCGTTCGTATCATCACTGTAAAAAAAAACTATGATGACTCAAAATGTCTTCACAAACATAGTCATCTTTTACTAATTCAATTTACTGTCATCTAACCTACCATTTAGCTCTTTTAAATTACACTACATCACAATACCTATGGCTTCTTCCGTTTATCCCTAATATTGACTTGTCTACTTAAAACATCCTTTTCCTGGTCCATTGTCTCTTGTTTAACACCCACACTGTCCTAATATTTACTCTGCTGCTCTTCAAACGTTGCGCGCACTTAACCCTCATCTACATAAGCGAGCGGAGCAATTCCTGTAGCATTTCTTCACGCAAAATTGACAAAAATGGACTCGGAGCAGCCTGGATTAAAATTAAAACCACCCTACTGTATTTCCCGGTTGCACGTCTGACCCTCTAAGTGTTGTAAATGCAGATTGCGAGCTGTAAAAACATTGATTTACTCAAGGCTGGTGCGCGGTCTCGTCATTAGACATTTGTTGCCATTACGTTTTGCTATCAGACGCCACAGCAGGACTTCGCAGGCCTATAAATACTGCAGCGGACCGCATAGGGCTAACACATCATCGCCTAATGATAGAAAACACATCTAATGTCTTCTTGTTTTCGCCGCGTTTTCTTCCCGCGGCGTGGAACAGAAAGAGGCGAGAGAGAAAGTTGAAGATGAATTTAGATCGATAGATGTGGCTTAAAAAGTGTGTTTAAAGAAAAAGAGGATACGCAATAGTTAAACCTAGACTCTGCTGGCTTGTTAATTTTCAAAATAACCAAATTATGCACTTATGAGTACTTCCTCTTCAATTCATTTCAATGAGGCTTTTACTAAATTGATCTAAAAGCAATAAATATTCAGAAAAGCAGACAGTGAACAGCCAGTTGTGGATGTGTCAGAAAACATATGAAAGACAAGTGTTTGTGTCTAAATGTTAAAGCTAACAGGAAGAACTTGCAAGTACATAAGCTTAAAACAAGGACACAGGTTTGCCAATGGGGAAAGTACAATTTCTTAACATAGTGCAAAAAATATGGCTCAAAATAAGCTGTAATGTGATCAAATCAGACCGAAACTCTTTGAAACAAGGAAAATAATCTAGGTCTTTGCAAAAATAGAGATTAATGTTGCTTGAAATGCTTGAAATATAGGGTTCAAAACCTAGAATTAAGATATTTTAACTTGCATCTGTTTGCTCTTTCTCAAAAATGCACAAAACAAGTTAGAATCTATGCGTTATTATTGATTCAGATCTAAATTTAGCAACCACATCAAACAAAATATAATGCTAAACAGGACTTGGAAAACTGTCTCCAGTAGATCAGACTACTGCAAAACAGCTGCAGTACATTCAAAACGCTGCTGCTTGTGTCCTGACTAGAACCAAGAAGTACCATCACATTAGTCCTGTGCTCAAGTCCTTCCAGTGGTTCAGACAATAGTCATAAAACAGCTCTGCTTGTGTTCAAGTCTCTCCGTGGACTAGCACCAAAGTACATCTCTGACATGTTTACTTAAGCCTTATGAACCATCTCGCATTCTGAGGACCTCAGGACCGGCCTCCTGCTGGTGCCCAGAGTCAGGACTAAACATGGACCAACCTCAAAGTCGGGACTAAACATGACCTGTCTCCTGCTGCATGTTCACCTGTTACCATGGATTCTCTCCAGCTTCTAGAGCTGTAGTTCTTAGTCGTTTAGTCGATTAATCGGTCGATGAGTCTTGGTCGACCAAAATTGTATTAGTCGACTAATTCTTTTATTTATTTTATAAGGAATTTGTGTTCAACAGTAACAGAATCATTGGTCTGAAGTGTCTTTTTTATATAAACACACCGTTTCCTCTTCATTTTCTGCATAAACTATAGTTTTTGCCTGAATACATAATATTATCAGTCTTTTTAAGCAAGGTTTCTTGAAGAATTGTCACAATTTTAACATTTCAACCTGATTTTGATACAAAGGAATAAACTTGATTCTCGATACCACAATAAGAATCAGAATGTCCTTTCAAAAAAGTCAGATTTTTATTCAATGGACTGACATTTTCAACACAAAATCCAAGTTTGTGATCAAACATTTTAGTTTCAAACCAGTTTGGATGAAACTCAAGATTATTTTAAAACTTTTCAAAAAAATATCAGATTTTGTTCAAATGTTTGTCCTGTTAATGTTATCTGTATTTGTTCAAATTAGTATCTAATTTTGACACCAGTTTTAGCTTTGATTTGTAATATTTTTGACAACTCTACTTTTAGCTTCAGAGCCTTTGCCACGCCCCTTTTTAGTCGATTAATAGTCAATGGGACATGTTTTTAGTCGACCAAGAATTTCTTTGGTCCACTACAGCCCTACCAGCTTCCTCCAAAAACATGCACGTATAGGTCACGTGACAACACTGTGAATTCTAGTCGACCAAAAAAATTCTGGGGTTTATTAAAGACATGTCTCTAAGAACGATTAATCGACTGAAAAGTGGACACGACGAAAGCAAAAATTTATCTTTCGGTCTAACAATTTATTTGACCCAAAACTGTACTTAAAAACCAAAAAATCCAAACAAGATCATGGAAAAACATAAAACTAAGAGGAAACACTTATAGACCAATGATTTGGTCTCAAGTCTACGGCCAATTCCTTTCGTCTTGGTGCTGGTCCAATTTAAATCTAAAGAATTAGTTAACTAATACAAATGTTGGTCGACTAAGACTTCACCAACCTGCCTCTGTCTCTGTTAACGAGTTGGCCACTATCCGGTTTCCGGCTTCTATATTTCCACTATTTCCAGTTTGATGAAGACAAAGTTGAGAATGAACCATGGACACATACAAATATTTTATCCAAAGCATTAACTCATTTCCATATTATTGTCTATACTTCATTTTACTTACCTTAAACAACACTATACTGGTTCAATATTTACTCTTCCTATTGTTTTCCCTTCATGCAAACATACACATGACCTGGGACATTCATCATACTATTTACCTTTTATTTAAAACAATATGCAAATGATCAAGTCGGATATAAATTATGACAAAAAGCTCGATTTCAGGTTTGTCGATTTGGCCCAGAACAAAACCCACTCGGGGGACATTTTTCTTTCTTTGGGCGGAAAAATTAGGTGTCAGCGTTTAATGATAGATATTTGCATTGAGTTACAAATGGTGTCCTTGGCCCGAGCAGCAGATATAGATCCTGTGTAATGAATTCAGATGAAGCGGCGCAGTTTGCATCCAGCCTAATGGGTTTGGAGAGACGCAGAAGACACTGACCTGCCTCAGACTGCACAGGCCTACGAGACAAACATCTATCAGTCACGAGAGACAGGGACGTGTGGAGGGGGGGGGAAGAAAGAAAGAGGAGAAGAAAGGGCTTTGTTGCTTTTATATACGGTATTTCAGAGGTTGACTTTTGGTCTTATAAACATATAACTCCAACTTTTCTTAATTAATTCCATTTTGTTTAGCCTGATGCATCAGCCAGTTTAATTTCATTTTGTGAAAAACGCTTGACATCACACCATTGAGGTTTGTTCGCTCTATAGTGGCGCAAACAAACCTTTAGATCGGGCCAAAAAAAACAGCCGGTACACGTAGTGTCCGAACCAGACCAGAACCGAAGTTATTCTCTGTGTCTGAGCTCGAGCCTGAAGCGACTCACTGAACTGTGGCATTTTAATGACAGAAAAAGTACATTATGATGTGTTTCATGTGTACAGTGTGTCTCCAGAACCAGAAGCGCTTCCTCCTGGTTATGAGAGAGAGATGGTTATTCAAGTAACCATCTCTCTCTCATATTTTTCCTTCTTTTCTCACTGTTCATGTAAAATAAAGTGTGCTTTCTCTCTCTTCCTCATCTTTTCCTTGCTGCGCGTATATGAAAGACACCACTTCCCTCTCTTTCTTTCTTCCTCCTCTTATGCTTTCTCGGCGCGTGTCACACACACAACACAAGCATTCTGTCTCTCTTTCTCGGCACTTCCCGCACCCAACACGCACCGTTCCTTCTCACGTCATATAGTTGGCCACTTCAAACACTCGCATTTTGTTTTGTGGTTTTGCGCTGTCTTCTGAAGCGGCTGTCACCCACGTGTTCAGTGCAGCTCTGCGTCTTGACCCAAACCCAGCCCGGCCTGACAACTGCAGAGAAATCGGGCTGGATTCGGGCTCGGGTCTAGAATCTAAACTGTAATGGTGGGTACATTTTTGCTGTAATCAATCACTGATTTTTGGTCATTTTGTAGTCCAGGAAATACAGCATCAGAGACAGAAACTTAAAAGGTACAATATTGTATTCTAAACTAACATTTTACATGAGATCATAGAGAATGTATACAGTCTGCTATCTTAGCTTGAGTTGGTCACGGCTTCATCTCTCTTCACTGAATAGCTTCCTACTTTTGGAGAGCCGTCCGCAGTTCTGAATCTGATACCTGACTGAGCTACATTTTGTATAGAAACAAACTATCATCGTGAAAATGCTTGAAATTGAACCCTCTTTTAGACTGCCAAATCAGCCTTTCTGAGAGGAATCAGAAACTAAAAGTACAAAGCCTCAGCTTCACAAAGAGTCCAGACAATTGTGTCCAAAGGCACAGAAACAGTTTCACATTTAATTTTAGACCGTTTTAGGCAGGATTTTCTTGAGAAATAGCTTAATACTCAATTATTGAATTTAAACCAAGCTAGGCCGAGGGTATATGGCAGGCATGTCCAAACTGCGGCCCAGGGGCCAAATGCGTTTAGGCCCGCAGACTTCTTGCTAGATTGGCCCGAGTTACAAATAGTAAAAGTTTTGATGCCTTTAAAACCTAAAATGAATGTTAAATGCCTTACTAAAGTGTTGTGGTCCATTAAAGTTCGGTCAAATGTAAAATTTTAAATGACTTACATTGCCCTCCGCTCCGTATAAGTTGTGAAAAAAAAATTGTGAAAAAAAAAAAGTTTGGACACCTCTGGTATATAGCAAAACATCACCATTTTCTTAAAGCTATAACACATTTTCAATCTAATTTTGTGTAAACTAATGATGAGAGAGCACTGTTAAAACATGGTCACAAACTCAGAAAAGTTAATTTTACTTAATACGTCCCTATAAGCTGCTCCACACTTTGCACATGTGTCTTTTGTGTGTCTCGGTTGAATTGTGACTGACAGAAGCTGCAGTGAGCTCAGCACTTTGTCGCCGGGATTCAAAATGAGGAAGTGTTTTTCTGCATCAGGGAAAAGACGAGTGGATGTCAGTGTCTGCGAGGAAACTTTGGCACATTAATCGTGCGGACGCTAAAGCAAAGCAGTAAATGTAGTGTGAACACAATTAGCTGATTCATAACAACCTGTCAGAGGCTTAAGCAATGGCACTTTGTCACTTAAATACATTATATACAAGAATAAGTCCATTAATGAGCAATGGGGACTTTGGTACACTAGACTGAAGCATGCACTAATACATTTTTGTAGATTTTGGCCGTGTTCTACCCAAAACTTAAAGATTATTCAAGCAATTTGGATTTTGAATTGATAAATAGGCTTCAAAAAGTATGAGGATCTGTTCAGAGTGACGAGACAAAACTGTTAATAAAGGTACACTGTGCAACTTTATGACCATTATGCATTTTTTGGCACTTCAAACGTTTCGTGGTCCGCTCACACAGCACCTACGGTAGAGATAGACCAGTATATCAACCGGGGGGGGATATTTGATCAGACAGTTGTTTGGGCTTTTCCTCTGTGGTCCAGCTGCACTCACAGTGATCAGAGTCTTAGTTGGTTTGGAGAGAAACGATAAGACTGATTTTATTTCTCTACATTCTGCAGTTTTATTTGATCATTAACATGTCTTTGAGTTTTATTCTTGTACTGTGACTGGCTGCAGCAAAAACTTTAATAAGTTAGTGCTGTCAAGCAATAAAAAAAATAGAGAGAATAATTAATTATGATCTGTAATTAATTAGGGGTGCACGTTAGCCAAGTGGTTAGAGCTCTGGCTTCCCAATAAGGAGGTCGTGGGTTCGACTCCCGGGTCGGACCAAATCAACATCTCACGATCTCTCTGGGTGGAGTTTGCATGTTCTCCCCGTGTCACCGTGGGTTTTCTCCGGGTACTCCGGTTTCCTCCCACCTCCAAAGACATGTATGTTTAGGTTAATTGGGCATCACTGTAAATTTCCCTTAGTGAGTGAACGAGAGAGTGAATGGTTGTCTGTCTAACCCTGCGACGAGTTGGCCACTGTCCAGGGTGTTCCCGCCTAAGGCCCAAAGTCACTGGGATAGGCTCCAGTCACCCGCGACCCCAATGGATTAAGCGGTAGAAAATGAATGAATGAAATGAATGAATGTAATTAATTATTCTATTTTTAATCTCACCTAAAATTGCAGAGAAAATCACTCAACTTAAGTTTTTTTTTGTTTTTATCCAATTTAATTAATTACATTATATAAGAAAAACCCATATCAGTCGATCTCTAACCTACAGCTTTAACAAAGGTCTCATTTCGAGGGTATTTTTCTCTATTTTCATAACATAAACTTTTCCAATTTTTTCAATGCCCCAAACAATTAAACTATGTTTAGTAGGGATGCACCGATCCGATACCTGGATCAGATATCGGCGCCAATCCAGGACATTTTGCTGGATCGGGTATCGGCTCCATGATATCAGTTCAGCCGATATCATAGTTTTAGACATAAGGAGACTATTTTACAGGGTGGTGTTGATCCATAACGTTTCATAAGTTACTATAAACAACAGTTACATAGCACAATATGACCAAATGTATTAAGTTTTTATAAGAAAAAGAAGCAATTTCAGTCCTTTCAATAGTATCGGTTGATATCGAGTATCGGCAGTTTCCAGTTCTACCTATACTACCATGGGCAAATATGGGAAGTATGCACACAAAATCAAAAACAAACACCCATATTACAAAACACAGAGGGAAATTCAGTAAGATTCGACTTAAACTTCACTGTGACTTGAAACAACTTGATTCTTCGCCTTACTTGAACAAATTGGAACACTGATCAGAAGTTTGTATTTTAAAAAATACATGAAATTGCATAAATAAAAGCTGAAAAAACTTAAAACTGAAAGTAGAAGATCTGGACTCGACTTGGGCACTGACTTGGGACTTGATCAAAAACTTGACACTTACTCTAGACTTGCAAATCCATGACTTAGTCCTACCTCTGTTTCAATCTAATAATGTTTTAATACTCATAAAAGTTAATTCGTCTTTTAAAATATTTGACACAGACAGACTTCCTGAAGTTACAGTAAAAGACATTTCAATTAACACTGTGTCTGGTGTTAAAAGTACTGATTATGATTAGATTTTGTTCTTATATCTGAGCCCTTTTGAGAGCATAAGCAGGTCCATCTTCTGCACAGACGCTGCCATAACCCGCTGCAGTAGTAAAAGTAGTAAAAGTTGACATTGGACGCTCTGATAAATTCTGCTGAGCTCATCCACAGTAAAACATGCAGAACTGTGGGACATTTACACCTTTAATTAGACCTGAGTCTTCTGCAGCCAGAGGACAGGGACAAACAGGAAGTCCACCCAGTAAGGAGAGATATACGTTTTATTTCTTTATCTATTATTTTTGTGTGTGCTCTCTGCAGTGAATATTAATTAGGCGTGAATTATGGACGCAAGGTTAGTGGTTACTCGTATGAAGTTGTTTTAACAGTTTTGCAATAAATACATTTAAAGACTTCTTCGCTGGAGGAGTTTGATCTGATAATAATTAGATATTTATTTGTCACATCACACGTCATGTCTGTGGGTTGGTGCGACTCTTATGGCTTTTTGCCAGATTATATCATCATCATAAGGCTTTAACATCTTGAACAAGGAGCTTTATAACTGTCAACCAGCACTTGGCTTATCTGCAAGTGATTGCAGCTCTTAAAATGTGCTAAAACTTTTTCATTTCATCACATCCACTTGTTTCATTCTTTTTCGAATGGCTAGGTCCTGGTGCCTTGAGTCAAAGGCTTTGCTCATGGCATTCGCTGTAGCTTTAGCCGTTTGCTTGGTTTTCTACAGGCTACTGGACATGTGCAGTTGTTTGCATGACGAAGGCAAGACAAAGAGCGGGTCTTCATAACACAGATTGTTCTGACGAATCAGAGAGAAGTTCATAGAGCGAGCAGAGAGTGCTTGAGGTGTTTTATATAGGGCTGCAACTAATGATTATTTTGGTAATCGATTAGTTGAGCGATTATTCTTTCGATTAATCGATTTGTTTTTAGAACGCTGAAGTCACTTGAATACAAGATGCTTGCCAAATTTGAGTTGAGATAACATCGCTTGAGGACATTCTGAAGGTGTACATTTTCAGATTGTTAAAAGATACCAAAAATCTGACACTAATCGACACTAAAACTGGTATCAAAATTTCAAGTACCAATACTTGAATACTTTTGGACACAGTTTTGGAATAATCCTGAGCCGTATCAAAACTAGTTTAAAACCAAAATGTTTAATAAATAAAGTATTTAGAAATTTGACATAAAAAGATTTTTAATTACTAATGTGGTATCATAATTAGTATCAAGAATCTCTGTTTAAGTTTAGTATCATAACATTAGACTCAGGCAAGCTAGTTTTACATGAAAAACCTTAAATTATCATGTAATTTATGTCCAGTGAGATGCTTTTCCACAGCTCATTGATGTTTGAAACCTACATTAAGACCTGTAAACGATTATTCGAATACTAAATTAGTTGACAACTATTTCAATAATCGATTAGTTGCGATTAATCGATTAACTTGTTGCAGCCCTAGTTTTATAGACAGTAAAATCTAAAACTTCTTAGCTGGAAATAGTTTAATGGCTGAAAATAGGTAAGAATTGCCACAAGATCTGATCATTCTTAAAAGCTCTGCCCATCTGGAGAAATTTGGACAAAACAGCTCCAGAGCCTCTGCTGCAGGTCTGTGTCCGAGGATACCGTGGGTTTCAATTTGTTAATGCAAATAACTGTTTCCAGTTTTCAAAAATCACTTCAGCCGTTTTGTACATAAAACAAAATCTGTGAATCAAAACGTGTGTCATCACTATGATAAGTAAAAGTTAAAGACATTTATTGACAATGACTAATTTTATCTTTAAATTAGAGACTGTAGGTCAAGCAAACGCGTATGCATATTCATGTGCAGTTGTTTGTAGAAGGAATTGACATGTGACCGGTTGTTCTCCTAATTGACCAGAATTTAAAGTAAAGTCTAGCGTAAACCCTGTTCCTATTAAAATGTTGCCTTTGCCAAAATGTTAAGGAGCATGTGTCAGTGTCAGTACAGCAGGTAAACTCTATATTTGCCCTTCATACAATCTTCTCTCATGTTGCCAAATACAAAATACTCTCTCTCTCCTCTCTCTCTTTCTCTCTCTCTTCCCAAAACACTCCACTCTACTTGTTTCTAAGTGGCACCAAAAACATAATTTATTTTGTACTTCCCCGATAATTTACTTTTTTCTGCGGGAACTCTTCATTTCCCTTTAAAATGGAAATTACCTCTTATGTCATCGTTATGTTTATTAAGCGTGGATGATGTATTCGGAGGCGCGGGCCTGGTGCAGGGCGCTTAATGGTGCGTAAGATTAAGCCGTGCCTCCGACTCCCCTCTGCTCCCGCCGCCAGCAAAGGATCATGGGAAAACTGCTCCGCTCCAGACGACAGCAAAGCATCATGGGAGAAGTCAGAGCGGCCATTGGGGGAAAGGCGCAGCAGTGTCTTTGTGTCTGAGAGAAGAGGGCATTAAGGACCAATCTGTGCAGGTGAATCTACATGAATATTAACATCTCCCGATAACGTAAAGGAAGCTACAGCTAAACCAAACAATATTAAAGGAACTATACTTGACTTTTACACAATAAAACAACTTAAAATCAATTTCCCAAGCACAGATATCTTTTTAATGCAACTATCAGGTAGAAATTAGCCTGCAATGTCCTTCTGACTACATCTAATCTGTCCTGTTTGTTGATTAAACTCCACTAAGTTTGTCTGTTGTTGCTTTTGCATTGTGGATATCTGCTGTTAGCATGTCTCGCTCCTAACAGCTGTGAAAGTTTAAAACACATCGTGATGAAATGAAGTGAGCAAAACATGTAAATGATGTAGAAAGCTTAAAATTAATTGTTGCTTAAGTTTAAAAGGAAAAAAAATAGGTATAGAAGCTTTAAAGGCCATGTCCAAAAAGGGTTATTTGAAAATGTTTGTGGACAACTAAAGCCAAGCATCTAGCCTTAGCCAGGAGTAAGCTTCGTGTGAACAAGCGCTACAGGTGCTTGATGATGACGCAGCACAGAAAACCAGCATATTAAACGCGCATTTAATTAAACTTTTATGTGAAAAATAAAACTACTAAGAATGTGGTTTGTCTGTATGGTTTATGTTTCACCATATATCTAGATAAAACCGATTATTCGCTCATAGATTCGAAGCGATTCAAAGTTGCATCAATGTCTTTGTGTCTGAGAGACGAGGGCATTAAGGACCAATCTGTGCAGGTGAATCTACATGAATATTAACATCTCCCGATAACGTAAAGGAAGCTACAGCTAAACCAAACAATATAAAAAAAAAAAAAATGTAAATGGTCTATTTATATAGCGCTTTTCTACCTTTCCAGGCACTCAAAGCGCTTTACAATCTAGCATCCACTCACCCAGTGTACGCAGACACTGAGGCAGTGTGGGTTAAGTGTCTTGCCCAAGGACACAACGACAATCTACTCCTGTCGTCCACTGTGGCACCTGGTGTTCTAACGGTCTCCCATCCAAGAGCAACTATACTTGGCTTTTTCACAATAAAATGACTTAAAAACAATTTCAACCAGGACAGATATCTTTTAATGTATCTTAAGTAGAAATTAGTCGCAATGTCCTGATTCCATCTAATAATGTCATGTTTGTTTTTAATAAACTCCATTAAGTTATTAAACGCGCATTTAGTTAAACATTTATGTGAAAAATAAACTACTAAGAATGTGGTTTGTTTGTATGGTTTTTGTTTCACCATATAGTATCTAGATAAAACCGATTATTTGCTCTTGATATGAGCGATTCAAAGTTCAGCATCAATGTGTGGCTGGATTGAGGCCAACTACTAGAACGCTGATCGATGCAGCGGATCGTAAGGGCTATGTATCGATATTTCAAATATGTAGGTGAATCTTAACACCCATAACTACAATGTGTTGATGTGAGCATTTTTATTTACTATTGTTTTATACCTTGTTTTAAACAATTTTGAGTTGTTAATAAGGCCTAAGATAATCTGAGTTTTGATCAGGTTCTGGTGGAAATCCAAAGTGATTTTCGCCGTATTAACGGTGTTAACAAACCACAAGCGCAGGTACAAGACTGTATATGCCGGAGGGACAGAAGTGAGCTGCTTGCCATTGTATTGACTTTATTACTGTTGCTAACCAGGCCTAAATGGTTATATTTTTTTATTTTAACCTTTACCCAAACCTTTTCCTAACCTTACCCATTCTCCTAAACCTAATCATCGTCCGTACCTCCCTTTGCCTGGTGGAAAGTCAAACATTATATTAAGTGGAATTTGGTGTGAAAAGTCTAAGAACCACTGCGTTCGACGATGTGTGTTCCTGATTGGCTACTTCATCTGTCACTCACATTCCCGAAACTTTGCATTCACCTTACTCTAAACCGCCCACTTTTCTGTCAGCACACTTCCAGTTTAGCTGCAATTAACTTGTAGAATTCAGTTGATGAGTTTATTTTAACGGCCATTATATCTATTTATTTTATTTATCGCAACGCAAGACAGACAAGCAAACATGTTAGCTACTTTAACAAAGCTAAACAGGAAAGTGGTCGGGTAGAATATAAATCCTTACTTGATTACCATTTTTGTTTTTAATTTATCTGCAGCTCACATGAATAATGTCAGACCTCAGCACAATATTTGAACTACAGGCCTGTCGTACTATTGAAGTAAAAACACTGCAGCTACAGACTTCAAACTCACACAACTTCTGCCCACAAAGCACTTTCACTCATGACCTAAATATTGCCTTCTTTATCCATTTATTTACTCTCTCCACAACATTAGCTCTGCTCCAACATCCTGCTGTGTCTTATTTCTGCCCTGAGCTCACTCCCCTCCCTCCTCCAGTCTCCCCCCTTCTCTCTCTCTCCCTCTCTCTCTTCTCTGTATGTTCTCACAGCGGTTCCTGACAAAAACATTATCTTTCTGCTGCTAAACAATCCAATAAGACTCACCACAGGAGGCCTTAACCTCTGCCCCGCCTCTCACTTCATCACACTCTCTCTCCTCCATCATTTCTCTCTCCTCTTCCATTCACTTTCTATCTCTCTCTTCACACCTCTCAAATTAAATCGAGACAATTCATGTGTCTCTCCATCTGTACTCCTTGTACCTGGGCTTTTATCCAGACTCTGACCTTAGTGGAGACTCTCAATCGACCAGAGGTGAAGAAAGCTTCTAAACACCTCCACTTTCTGTTATATCCAGACATGGCAACCTCAGGATCTGTTAACCATCTACACTACATTGATGAAGGCATGTCTAGAGTACGGAAGTGTCCTCCTCGTGGGCTGTAATAAGGGCCAGGCTGCACAGCTGGAGAGAGTGCAAAGAAGAGCCCTCGAGATCATCTCCAGGGGAAAGCCCACGCTTTGGAGCTTCTGTCTTTGCAGAGCAGAAGAGAGCAGGCTGCAGTGCGCTTAAGGCGGGCAGACACTGTTTGTTTTTTGACCCATTATGGAACAATTTTTCACATAATGTACATGTGGTAACGAGAAGCGATTTAATACTTCACAACCAGCTTTCGAAGAAATCTAACTTGTTTAAAATTCTGGTCGCTCCTCGTGGGAACATCACTCTGTAGAAGCAGTGCCACGAGCCGGTATGACACTATCACTCACACTGCCCATGCCCAAACAATGTTTGTTGTTAAACACACTTTGTCTCCTCCACCTTTTATGTTGTGCTTCCGGAACAGGAGTCTGACGTGCCGTGGGTCGACGTACTGTGCGAGCACTCAGATCCGGTCATGTAGCGTGAGGACAGAAATCATGAGCTGCTTTTGACCCTAGAGATTCACTCGTACAGTCTGAGGAGCTGTAAACCGGTTTTTGGAAAACCAGTTGGCGCACGGGTCCCGACCGATTGTAGTCTGATTTCAGACTCATGTAAACAGACAATCGGTCTGCAGCTGGACAAATGCAACTGAGCATGCTCACAACCCTGTCCACAGCACATTTCAAACCATAAATTAAGAATTTTAGAGGAATAAAGTGCCTTGCACAAAGTGGCACGCACAATCTCACATTTAACTCCATGTTAACACTGATCTAAATGTTTAAAACAGTCCTACATGTTCCAGAAAAAAATGTGTGTCATTTAACAACAGTATTACAAACAGTTAATAAAAATAAACAACATCAACAATGTTAAAGTAGTTCAACAAATTACAGCCTCAATCCTACAGTAGTGAATCTGACACAGGCAGGACAGGGTAATCAGTTTAGTGCATGTAAACAGGAGCAAAACTGGTCCAACTGGTTTCAGGGGAAAACCAAATAGAGTCCGGTTTTCTAGCCTAGTCTGATTTCCCTGATCATGTAACCGCAGTGACTGAAAACATCACAGTGTCTGCGTGTCTGAGACAATGTGAGCATCCACTGGATGATCTGCTCCCAGAACAGAGAACTCTCAGAGACAACTGAGGAATAAGACAACTTCTTAGGCTTTCACTGTCAACCAGCACTCTGTACTGTAACAGCAGTCAGACCGTATATTATGAAATGGAAAGGAATGTTTTTATACTGTATCTTTTAAATTAAGCTGAAATTCAGTTTTTAAACTTTCTCTTCACTTCTCTCCATGTCCTCCTCTTTGTTATTTCTTCTCTTGTATGTCTTCTCTCTCCATCTTTTCCCCCTCCTTCCACTCTCTGTCTCATACTTCATTTCCCCTCTTTGCTTCCTCACCCTTTTTCTGCCTCTGCTTGCTTCTGTCTTTCTTTCTTCTTTGTCTTTCTCTCCCTCTAAATTCCTCTCTTTTTCCTCTCTTCCTTCTTCACCTTCCCCTTCTTTCTTACCCTTCTTGATCCTGTTTTTCCCTTCCTCTTAGGCCTCTTTCCTCTTCTTCTCCATCTCCTCTCTTGTCTTCCGATTTTCTCCCCATCCCTCTTTTCTTTCATATTTCTACCTCTTCTTTACTCTACCTTATCCCAGTTCTTTGCTCATCCCATCCCTTCCCCTCCCCTCTTTTTTCTTTCCTCCTCGCTTCCATCTTTCCCTCCTTCCTTGGCCTCTTTCCCTCCCCCTCCCCCCCTTCTTCCTCTCTGACAGTTTCCCCGCCGTTTGACAAATGCGCCGCGACGAAAGGAAGGAAACGCGTAAAACACAGAGACACGTTCCGCCGTCTCCTCGTCAGAAGCGCATCGATTTAGCCGCCGCGTGTTCGGTTAGCGTAGCGTGGTGTAGCGGATCAGGCAGGCGGATCAGGCGGGCCGAGCTGACGAGACGCTGGTTTTACAGGCATAATTTCGTTTGCTTTGTTGTTTGCTTTCTTTCATCAGTGTCAAAACTCTGAATGCGTTTCTGGGTTTTCTGAGGGAATTCCAGCAATTTTTGGAACAATTCTGGTTTACAATTTGACTTTGGAGAAGTTGCACAGATGAGAAAATAAAATTATAGCATGAAGCGAAGTGTATAAGCAAATCAAATTGACTTGAAATGAAGATGATGCAAACAGCTGAGTTAGTGGTAAAGTCATTTTTTCAGCTACTGTGTTTTAACCAGCTCAGTCTCAGTCCAAAAGTTTATGCTGTAAAATTTACTTTTGAGTTTTTAATCTTGTCCTAGCTGGGATTATGTCTGTGAGAAACTATTCTTTCTCGTCTGAGCCTCAGAAAACACTGCTCTGAATGGTCCTGATGATGTCATAGATAGATCTCTGAGATCTTCCGCACTTTGTTTTTTTAATTTCATAAATCACTGATTTGCTGTGAGCATTGCTTCAGCTACTGTAATAGTACCGGCTTTTTAAGGCTTTGGTCTTGGACTTATCACATTTTATTGCCACCACGCTCTGCTAAACGTGCATCAGGACTTCATGGCCCCAGCACAGTGACATGTCCCAGGCAAAGTTTGAAATAAGATCATGTCGACGCTGATAAATGTATAAAATTACAAGGATGGTCTTATTTTCGTCTTGATGGACCATAGTCTTGGTCTCGTCTCTGTTTCAACCTATAAAAGTTTTGGTCTCAGTCTTGACCCTCATTGGTCTTGTCTTGGTCTCGGGACTTTTTGGTTTCCGAAAGATCCTGGTCTTGATTAGTGCGGTCTTGACTACTATACTAGCTGCAGCATTAGCATATCAAACAAAACTGATTTGATTATGTATCCCTTTCTCAGTAGATAGAGTTCTAGCTTAATTTTTGTTGTGAAAAACACATTTTAAAACTTCTAATACATAAAATGGCCATTTATTATTATTAATATTTATCTTTATTTAAACAGGAAAGTCCCTTTGAGATTCAGAGATATCTTTTCAAGGGAGTCCTGGCCAAGAGGCTCCAACAACACAACCCAAGTTTAATTTAAAGAAACTGTTAAGACATAGTTAAGAAAAACTACAAGTTAATTATCGCATTTCCAGGTCTTTCAGAAGAGAAATGAGCCAGACACAAGATCCATAACAGTATGTCAAAGCCTGATCCCGTCACCTCTCCGAAGCTAAGCAAGCTGGAGCACCAGGTGACACAGTGGACACTTAACACTTAACCCACATTGCCTCAGTGTCTTCGTACACTGGGAGAGTGGATTGTAAAGTGCTTTGAGTGTCTTGTAAGGTGGAAAAGCGCTATATAAGAGACCTTTTACCAATTACCATTCATTAAGTGACAAGCATTCAAACATATATCAATAAGCAAAAATGAAGACGAAACTAAACTGCATAAGTAAGGCCTTCTGACAAAAATTGAATCATAGAAATGCTGGCAAATTTGACATCTATTTAGTTTATATACCTAGATTATTTTCTTTGATTCAAAGTGTTTTCGTCTTGTTTGAAGACGTTATTTCTTACTTTGAACCAGTTTATTTGCCAATAGGTTAAGGACATTTTACTTAAACCATTGGCAAATTTATTTTCCTTTTTAAGCCGAATTATCTTTAAAGGGACTGTACCTGATTTTTGCATCCTAAAAATGTAAACAAACAGAAATAATTAATTTTAACCTTTTTCCTTCAGGCTACATGATTTCCTCACGTAGCTAATGCATTCTGAGCTTCAGAATTGTTCATCATGATGAGTTTTAATGTTTTTTCACAGCTTTTAGCAGTGAGGTGAGTCACTATGCTAACAACAGTTAGCCACAATGCTAAAACAAAAACAGAAAAAGCTGCACACAAACGGATTTTATTAGACATAGACAGGACTTTGGGGACTAATTTCCACCTGAATAGATACATTAACAAGGCATCAGTGCTAGGGGAAATTGCTTTTAAGTTTTCTTGTTGCAAAAAAATCGAGTACAGTCCCTTTAAGCAGGCCAGAACTTCCTTGAAATCAGTAAAATATTCTACAATCGGTAAGCAATTAAATCTTATTTATCTTAAAACACTCAAATTCATATTAAAATATAGATTTTTTGCAGTGATATGAGTGAGATTACAAATTAATGGAAATCTCAAGAGATTGAATCGTCATGAAGTTGGTTGGGATTTGAAAGAAGAACTCCATACACAATTAAACAATTTAAAACACTGGCCCCTGCTAGGAAGATTTTACTACTAACAACTGTGCTGATTTTGCTCCTATGTTTCAAATTATATAGCTGTACTTTTTACTAATAAAACTGCAAGAATAACTTTAATATATATGTAACACCCCTTGCTATCTCTGGTGCCACTGAACTAACCAATAAAAGAAATAATCAACAAACTAATTGATACCAAAATAATAAAAAAAAAAAAAGAAAAAAAAATGTTTATGAAGACTATACTGCCACTTATATAAATAGACAATAGCTTTTAAACATAAAATCTTCAGTCACCTTTCACTTTCAATGTTTCAACATGTCGTCCTCATTGAAAACCATTTCCTCTGCTTTAGTAAGTCGTTATAAAACCGTGCATATTGTCCTGACTGTAGCGCCTCCTGAAGCCGCAGCTGAAGGTCAGGCCGCGTGTGTCTCCTCGTTAATCTCAGACCTTATTTCTTTAACGACGTCGTGTTAATTGTCCAGAGTTTACGACTGTTTGTCCACTCTGTTGTCTTTGCTTTACGGTTTCTCCCCCGAAGTCAAAGTCAAACTGAGATGATGAGGTGTTATTACTCCGCCCACGAAAGGTCAAGGTCAGGTCACAGCGGGACAAACTCCGCCCCCCCGTCTACAGCTCTGAGGTAAATGATATGCACATGATTAGAAACATGAAAAACAGATCTATTTAAATGCATTTGCTGCTTCATTAAGTTATTTTAAGTCATTAGACAACACTCAAAACATAAAAAGACAATACATGTGGTCTATGGAAGAATTTAAAAATGTACTCTGAATAAGAAATTACAACTTTTTGGGGTCTGTTCGCTTCATAGTAGGCGTGAACTTTTTTGATTTAACCAATCACTGCTTTTTGGTCGATTAGTCGTCCAGGAAGTAGAGCATAAACGTGTATCAGTGACTGTTGATGTTTCAAAGTGGAAAATTTGCAAATCAAAAAGTAAAATATCATAGTCTAAGTTAATATTTGACTTGAGTTCAAAGGAGGAGAATGTAGGCTATATAGTCTCTATCCCTGATCGAATGACTGTACTTCCTGCTTTGGGGGAACCATCTGCAGTTCTGTGATCCCTGACCTAGAGCTGGACTGAAATGAAAATGAGTGGAGGCACTAGGCTGCACCAACCTGGCTAGTGCAAATAGTAAGGATTATGAAATAGATTGACAATGAGCTGGTGTGGATCTTTTACAAATCCTCATTGCAGTGACAATGGAGGAGTACACAGACAGGCTTAAAAAAGAGATAACCTGGAGGAAACCTGGCTCATGACAGATGGATATGTGTATAAACCTGAGTTTAGTTTTACACATAATGATCTGGACCGGCTCTCGTCAAAAGCTGTTAGGAAAGAGAGGAATTTCCAGTGGAATACTTCTATCTGATTGGACGAACTTTAGTGGTGTTTTAGCCAATCATAGTATTTAATCATAAAAAAGGCTCTTGCCAAATCAGTTGGACAAATGTACAAACATCTCTTCCATTCACAAATGGACAAAGCTCTTCTTCTTGCTCTTTAAAAAAAAAAAAAAACTGTCAGTTTTCTGTCCAAACTGATTCAAAGCCTTCAGTCCCTGCGTCTCCCTGTTTGTTGTTTTGCTGTGAACACGCCTGGCAGTCGCTGCCGCTGTTCCATCTGTAAATCCTGCCTCTTTCTGATTGGTGCGAACGTTTGATTCTCAGTTTGAACCATTGGGTGGGACCCTTTCAAGATGGTTTATTTGTTGGGCTGGGCGATCTGGAAAAATATATAATCACGTTTTTTTTCTCTCATATTGATCGATCTTGATTTCCCATTCGATATTGTTTGACCTTTCATAAACAAATGAAAAACATGAACATAAACAAAAACTTTTATTATGTCCCATTTTTTTTTATTTTTTTGAAAATATATATCAATATTTTACCTCAAAGTTTGACTTTTGCTCAAAACTACACATTTTTATTGACAAAAGACTGGTTTTCGATCTTTCGATTCAAAACCCACCACCAAAAAATTGACGATTTGGTTCGATTCAATCTCGATCTCTCAATTTTTCGATTAATGGTTCAGCCCTAGTTTTTTGTGGATCTGTAAACCCGCAGAAACCGTGAGAATTCATCTTGCTGTGCAAAGTTAGCCTGGAGGTGGAGAAGTGAGGAAGTCATGCTTTCGGGTCAGTTATAGTAGGGCGGGGCGATAAAATATATAAGTTTTATTGAAGTCAGATTACTTTTTAAATTTTATCATGTTTGATCTGCACTATCTGTTTTGTTCTTGTCCTTTTTTTTTTTAATTCCACTGTGATTGGTTAAATCCAGCTGTCACTCAGAGCTTGACAAATAAGAGAAAACATACACACGGTTTCCGATGCAAAAACTCTGGCATGAACAAGGCATTATGCATTTTAAAATATTACAGTTGATCGTGTGTAAAATAGGACCTACAGAAATAATATTGTGCTAAACTTGTCTGAATCAGTGCTCGCGTCCTATAGATTTGTCTTTTTGTCGTCCTATTCTTCACTTTCTCTCCGTCTCTTCACAAGGTCATGTGATTTACTGTTGCGTGCCGTGAGGAGAGATCCATCTGTCCTGTGTCAGATGGATCTCCTGAGTCCTGTGGGAGGGCATCTGATATTATCCTACACATGGACAGGTTTTCTGGTTTTCTTGCGTCCAAACCTTGAGCGGTGGATCTTTGGGGAGAGCGTGTGTCTGATGTGAAACAGTGAGATTCATGTTTCTGTGTTTCTAAAGGTCAAATAATAAATGTACCTGTCACGAAGATTCACCGCCGAAAATCACACGCGAAACGGAGGATTATTTCAACAAGCAATCTTTGTTTTTTTATTCAAAGACATTGTAATTAAATCCAAAAGAGTTGCTTATAGTATATATCATATTTATAAAAAAGTATTTAGTAATTAGCTTTGACATACTGTATGTATATCAGTAATTTACATTTTGTTCATTATAAAACACAGAACTGATTTAAAACAGCTTGAAAACATAAACAGATCCATTGACTTCCTGTTCAAACTACAGAACTGAAAATATTATATTAAAATGTTGTTGTAACAAGCACCAGATTTTAAGATTGATTAGTGGAATCAGAAATGTTTTATTAATACTATCATTTTTTTCTTTCAGCAGCAGTCTATCAGATTGAGAATGTGCTGAAGTCAATTCAGAGAACGGATACACAAATCAATCTAGTGTGAACCATGTCAGACAAGTGGGCGAGGATAGGTAGAAGGTATCAGCTCTACTTCCTGTCATTTTCAACTTTAAACAATCTAATTTTAAACATTTTTCTATTGGTCACATGTTTGGTCGCTATTGCTCGCTTACTGGTGATGTGCGGGTCGAAACTTATGTTCAAATGCTGTGTTTTAGCTTCAAGTGACGTGTCAGTCCAATAAGCCTCATGTAAGGCACGTTCTGTTTAACAAACTAAGACACAACTTATGGGTCTTGAGTATAATTTGTTCATAATTATAAAAAGGAAGAAAAAGGAGTGAGACAAGTAGAAAAACTGGGCGTTCTGCACGGAGCTGCAACGTTACCCACACAGCCATAAACACATCTTAACAACACAAATGATGCTCCAGCGAGAACAGATTCATCATCGTAAAGTATGATAAAGAGTCAAACCCTCACCTGGAGAAACAACCAGAGCGTTAGGTCGGCTTCTCCTGCCCGATCCAAGCTGTCTAAAGTTGTCTAAAAGAGCTTCTGTGCTGTTTCTTGTGAATGTTGCGATTAGACACGGTCCCCAAACAGTGCGTTTGAGAGAAAAGCACGCTTATGAGTATTAGCATAGCGTACGTCTAGACTATGACCCTCCGCAGACATACGAACCATGCAGCTGCTGCACCTCAAAAACAGCAGTTTAATGTAGTTTTAATAGGGGTTTGGGTCAGGTACTGAATCTTAAGCACATTTTTTCGAACCAGGTGGGTCACGAAAGAAGTTGACCCGCATCAGTAATGTATTTTTATTCACCACTGTGAGTTTTCACAACTTTGAAAAGCCAGTCATGACAGTATACTAACAGAATTCTTCAAATCTTTTGAATTGGAGTGGTTGGCTGCTCTTTTGCTGTCTCTCTGGAGGCACTGAGCACTTTTTGAAACTTTTTTGGTTTTAGCTCAGTTTTTTGGCAAGAAAACTTCGGACTTCAACCAACTAAGACGTGTGGCCTCTGGTGTTCAACAAACATGAGCTAAGTACTGTCAGATTTGTGAAAAGAAGACATCTGGTTTTCTCGTAACCATGGAGACCATGCAAAAGCTAATGTTACCTACGCTAGCTATGGACTGTCAGACTTTCACACCTGAAGCAGGAGAGGACGTTGCAGTGAGGATGGTTTTGATTCTTGGAGTTCTTTCATCAACCCTGTGATGCTCAACAGACACAAGTTAGGATTTTTTGAATGAAGTCGTTTGTTTGTCTTGTTACCATGGAGATAAGACATGAAGCTATGAATGCTAACTTTGCTAGCTTTGGACATCTGAAAAGCTACAGAACTTTTACTTCTGCTGCAGCAGAAGATTTTCCAGACAAATATTTTGAGGGGATGGCCTTATCATCGACTGAAACAACAGAAGTTTCATCTGATCCACTTGGACCTGTGTCATCTGTTCAACTGCACCTGTTCCTCCAGCTAAGGCCCTGACCGAGACAACCACATCATGGAAATGGTCCCTGAGACTGTTCTGTGGACCAAGCTCCAAACCTGGGGTGACAGAGCCTTCTCCATCGCTGCCCCACCCTCTGGGACAGAGACTGCACCAACCTCAACACTTTTAAGAAAAATCTGAAGATCCATCTGTTTAAATGTGCTTTTAATGTTTTAATGTTGTATTTACTGACTGTTTTTATGTATTGTACCTTTGTTTAATTGCCGTTGTCTGTAAAGCGTCTTTGAGTGTCTAGAAAAGCGCTATATAAATAAAATGTATTATTATTATTATTATTAGAAGAAAAAAAAACAAAAGTAAACAACCGGTATGGTATATTTCTAAATGCTGCAAACAATAATTCTAGACGCTTTAACAATAAACTTGTGCTGGTGCAAAGATGATTTTCTGTTATGGTGTTGCTGCTGCATGTGCCGATTTCATTTTACTTTGTGGAAAACTGATATTGCAGCTTTAAGTAACTGTTTGTACTCGATATCAACCAATACCAGGAAAGGGACTGAAGAAAAAGCTTTTTTAATTCTGAAATTCAGTTAACTCTTAGAAAATGGGTCGTATAGCAAATATTATGTGCAAATAATTTAACATGAAACACTCTGAATCAACATCAGTCAGTAAATATAGTTCATATTGTTGTTGTTCACTGATTGGCTGATTGTTCTTTCTGTTTATCAAAAGTTTTGCGATACCTGACCTATCAGCTGGAGTAAAATGCCACTAGGCCTCACAAGCTGGGCTAGTATAAAGCATTTACTTTGTCAAATTTTCACAAACTTAAACTTGATTCTGCAGGGACTAACAAAAACACAAGAAGGGCTTTAGGCGTAGCTTAACTGGGAAACCGCTTTGTTTTTTACAAAGTCGATAAACAGCTCTTCTAAATTGAAATCTCCCGCAGAGCTCCATTAGCGTGCGTTTCCTTCGACTGTATATATGCCTAAAATACCTCTAAAACCCTCCACTGTCCCTGCTCCAGTCTTCTGTTTCCATCCATCTCCTCTGACAGCACAGTCATCTTCATTGTCCGTGTCCTTACTTTAGACCTGCAGCACATATATAAAGATCTCCCCCTCCTCTGCGCCTCCCTCGTCCTCACCCCTCCTCGCTGACAGTCCATGCTTCATCATTTCTCACAAGTGGACGTGTCATTTTTATCCATAATGCAGATGTTTTATGAAGCGGTCACAATCCAGTCCGTTCCATTGACTCCAGAACTCAGCCGTGGGTGAAAACTGGACTTGGTCTTGGATTCTCTGGGTAAAAGTCGAGTTGAATTGGACGGTGACTTGTCAAAGTATGACTAAGTTTAGGCACAATTCTACAGCTAAGTTTGGATTGGTGTGATACTCCTTGAGGTAAATATATATCATAGTTTTACAGCAAATTATGAAGAAAAGGACAATTATAAACCTAATCAAAACAGACAAACTGGGTGAAAACAAGCAAAATGTTTAGTGAAATCTTAAATATTTAAAAATGTAAAAAATGTAGTCTAACCTGTCATAAGCACTTCAAACAGGGGCACAACTAAAGTTAAAATGAATCACAACTAAACAATTTTTGCAACAACTGACACAATTGATAAAAACACTTTCCTCCAGTTTTGGACTTTTCTATTAGATTCTTCGCCACACAATGGATAAGCACAGGACTTTTTTTTTCATTTGTGTGTTATATAGTCTTCTATATGACTGTAATTTTGACGTATTTCTGATATTATTAGTAGTGTAAAATTATTTTATTTTGCAACCCACAGGATGCACTTCATTGGTGCTGGTTTGGTTTCCTATCTGTCATGTTTGGTTTTCAACTACAAACATGACAGAAACTACAACCCCGGGGTGAGGACCCCGGGGTTGTAGTTTCATTGCAGTAGGTCTGGTGTCAGGGCTGCTCCATTATGATAAAATTAATTATGACAATTATTACTTTTATTCAAACGATTATTTGCTTAGAATAGGAGTGGCTGACTGGTCAGAGGCCAAGAGCCAAGCATTCCGGAGTGACGTGTTTTGCGTAATTTGCGGCGCAGTTTTATTCCATTGTATATTTTGGAATATCGCTGGGTAGGGGTGTAACGGTACGCTAAAATCATATTCGGTTCGGTTTTCAGTTTTCGGTTCGGTATTTTTCGGTACACTTTCAGTTCAGGTTTTATGTTTAAAAGAAAACAATATTTGTACATTTCACTGTAAAAGCAACATATTCTATTAATATTAATTTAACGCTGATACCCTGCAGCAGGAATATCTCAAAGAAACAAAATCTATTTAGATTGAGCTTGTATTTATTTATTTATATTAAAAAACTCACTAAATCTGTATTTTTTTGTATTTTTATTTTTATTTAATTTAATTTATTTATTTTTGCTTGTATTTGCTCAGTGCGTGATTCTAATGTTGCTGAACAGTGGCTTATGACGTGGTGCAGTGTGGCGCTGAATCAAGAGGAAGCTCATAGAAGCAGCTTAAGTTTTTGGAGCCTTTGAGACAGTCCTTTTGATCAACACATATCTATCGAGCGGACATGTGAATGTGGCGATGGACTTTTTTCACAAGGAGCGGTGTTTGTGCAGGATTTTACTCACAGAAAGCCTTGTAGTTGTGACTGCGTGTGCTACAGGTGACTGGGACGCGGCGGTAGCGGTGAGTTCAAATGTTCGTCTTGTCCCGCGATGATTCTGAAGTGTTTACGAGCGCGGAGACATGTAAATCTATCAGAAGTATTCACTTGGGATCATGTAAGCAGCGCGGATAATAAAAGTCCAAGGAAGACGTTTAAAAAAAACACAAAATATAAGCTAGCGCTGCATCACTTAATACTGTCCGTGTAGAAACATGCCGTGCGTGAACAGTTCCGCCCCGGTCGCGCAAAATCACATTTATTTACATAAAATAGTATTGAAACGGTACACACGTGCACCGAACCGAACGTGCTGTACCGAAACGATTCACTACGACCATGTATACCGTTACACCCCTATCGCTGGGAGTTTGAAACGCTTCTTAAAAAAAAGAAACTGTTAAATAATTCTGCTTTAATGCTATGCTGACAGTTGCACGTGGCTTACCGCTGAAGAGGGAAGGAGAGAGAGAGAGAGAAAGAGAGAGAAAGAAAGAGCGTGTAGACAAGCAAAACATTTCTGAATGAGAAAAGTGCTGCACTCGAATTGGCCAACAGCTGCATGTGGCTCGCAGCCTCAGGTACGCCACCCCTGATCTATAAAGACTGCAGAGCGTTTAAGTCCCTTAAATGTAGAGAGTGAAGAGAAGAGAAGAGCTAAAATGAAATGTGTGACAGATCTCACAGAAATAAACGTAAATTCTACAACTGTAAGAAATCCCTACTTTCCATATCAAGGAAATCTACGGTCAATTATCACAATTACTCGGTTACACAATTTTTGTAATTTTTGAATTAATTGCACAGCTCTAGCTAGTGTTTTTGTCAACTTCACTTGAGTTCATGTGTATGAACGTTTAATCGAAAAAGTGGACCAGCTCGATAAAACGCTGGTGTGATATCAAATGAGCACTCCATCGTGATCCCTTTAGTTATGATTTGTGACATATATCCACCACGGGTAATTGCTAAAAATTAATTTGCTAAGTTTAAAATTGGGGATTTTATCTGTAAACAATGGGACTGTAATGTGGCTGAGTAGTTTAGTAGAACACTGGCACTGAGTTGGTCACAATGGAAGACGTATTTGCTTCTCCCTCAGAACTGACTGTATTTAATAATTCGTTCATTTGCGTCTCCCGCTCGTGCTCTGCTGTCCTCTCCGTCTCACGCTCCACACTGTAAATTAATCTTCTCATTTGCATACATACAGTTTGAGTGGCAGATCTCAGCAGGACATAATGAACGCGGCTGTAATTGAACCAACAACCTGACCCTGTGCTGCTGCCTCCTGTTACAGCTCCACGCTTTGTTTCATCTGACACGCAATTATTTTTCCCATTAAACACTCCAACAACCAACAACTACTTTTTATATCCTTCTTTCTGCTCCAAATTTCAATCAAGAACCATTACGAGCTCTCAGAAAACACGTGTTCTTCTCTCTCGCTCTCCTGTCTCTCTCTCTCTTTCTGTTTCCTCTGTGTTTCATCGCTCTCTTCACATTAAATACACCAAAGAGACCAAATGCTTTTTAAAATTATTTAGCTTTATATAATATTTTAGTTTTGTCCTTCGTGTGTCTCATTTTATGTTAAACATTTAAATTTCTTTATTAAAAAAACAAAGTAACACTTGTAGTATATATATTAAAAAAAAAAAAGATAAAAAGAAACAGAACACCAATTCCCAGAGTCTGGGCTTGAACCTTGAATGAGTCCAGGTCCAGCTGCTGTGAAGATGTGGTCTTCTCACTGAGGATGTTCACATGCAGCTCTGTGCGGATTGTGGTGCTGTTGCTGTCAATGCTTTTGATCTTGCAAGGCCCCATAGCCTCACAGTAAATACTTATGTGCAAAAAAAAACTGGCCTGCGATGCACTTGAGCATACAGCAAAAAAAACCAATCCTACGAAAAGTACCTCTGCCAGCAGCCTGGATGTGTGCGTGTGGCAGTGTGTTTGTAAAAGGAAAAACTCTACAGAGACTTGTTGTAAATAACATTGCACACGCAAAGATTTAGCTGTAGCTGACCAGGCTTGGTCCGGGTTATTCTCAGACATGAAATTACTTGAGTCAGGTTCAAACAGTCCATGTGTGAGCTCTAACCAGATCAGGCTGGAGTTTTTGGGCCCAAAATTACAGCTCTTGATCACAAACCTGTATTGGACTACGAGGGAGTGAGAACTTTGCCCTTTTTTCCCTATAGAAGGATCGACACAGGAGATACACACGCAGCCTGCAAGCAGGCCAGTTCATAACTGATCGAAACAACAAGCTCTCATCCTGTTTTATTGTTTTTATCAAAGAAGTTTCCCCAGCCAACTAGACTGTCAGTATATCTTTCTGCAGGTGACATGCGCAGTAGAGCGGAAAGTGGCGTCGAACAATAATCACTCTTTAGGCATTTTCACACTGAAAGAACTTTTTGATGTTCCTGTAACCTTTTTAGCCTCTGGCCCCTTTTCTGGCCTGTTTCCGCATAAGAAGACCAGGAACCAGGGAGGCCAATGTGGGGACCAGCTTACCTCCTGCTCTGGGGCAAGTACTTTTCCCTCAGACTGAGAATCTTTCAGTGACGCAGCGACGGCATTCATGACATCAGATGGTTTCCCATCCTCGTCTGTATTTTGGCATAGCGTCCAGTTTACGCTGGCAACGTAATTGTCTGATGTCACCGAATTAGATCCTCATTTGAGCAGCGCAAATGCAGCAGGTACAGTACTTGTTCCTAGGGTAGAATTGGCCTTGTAAAAGAAGAGGTGTAGAAGTGTTCCTGATGCCTGCTTTGTGCACTTTCAAGTGCAAAAACACTTAAAGTGACTTGAGACAAACCTAATTGTTTGAAATTAGCTTAATTTTATATATTTTATATATATATTTATATATATATATAAACTTTACTGATAAATGCTGACCAAAAGTCAGATTACATTATATTATTATTATAAATTTTGTAAATGGACCTAATCTGAGTAGTTTGACTTCAGATGTAAAATGGCTGACGTTGATGATAATGGCCTCACAATCTCTCTCTCTCTCCTCTGTTTTTGTCTCTCTTTCTCCTCCGTTTCTCTCCTTCTTTCTAGTCTCTCACCCTCCCCCTTTCTTCCCATTAAATACTCCACAATGCATCACCCACACTGTTTCTTTTTTTTTTCTTGCGTTCATTCTCCCTCCTTGAAATTTCAATCAAGCCCCATTACGATCTGGCAGACAGGAACAAAAAAAAAGTTTAGAAAAATAACTAGGCGCTAAAATGGGTAAATAATCACGTTTGGAATCATTTGCGGTCGGCGGCTGATGCATATGTTTAAGTGTCAGAAAAATTAATAGGTTTCTGCCATAAACGCGGCCTGATAAATAGATTACATTTGCATACTTCATTCTGCCGCTGATCTTTGGTCGCGGCGAAAAGGGGAAATCACTTTTTTCATTACGGCAAAACAAGAAAACTATTTGAGGCTCATTAGGGACTTTTTTTCCAAACTGACAAAAGATGAAATAGTTACAACGTGTCGACAAGAAGATACGCAATTAAAATGCGAGACAAACAAGAGGTTGTTTCTATTTAAAGCTTCACTGCGTAACATTTCGCCGAGGCAAAGTTCATGTTCAGGGAGAAACAAGCCGCTCACAGTTCACCTTTTAGTTTGTCAAGGTAATTCAGCATTAAAATAATAATAATAGCAAATAAATCAATCAATCTGTAAGCTCCTCCTACTTTTTCTTGATTTTTTTTTTTTCACCATCTATGAAGCTTTTGAAAACGCTGAAGATAAGAAGAAAATTGGATACCTCTTTATTCACTAGTCTCATGCAGTGATGCCCAAAGTGGGGCCTGAGGGCAAAACTCGGCCCGGTAGAAGGTCCTATTTGACCCTCGAGTATGCTCATCGTATGCTTAATCTTTTTGATTAAATTTTGTGTTGAAAAGATTGCGAATTACACAAATCAGGTGTAATCTCCTAAAACATGAAATTAAAAGACAATTTAATCTTCATCTTTTCTCATAAATGTCTTAATTGCAAAACAAAATTATGTTTGGCCCTTGGAATGCTTTAACATAATACATTTTGACCGCTGAGGAAAAATCTGATATTTTTGGCCCACCAAGGAAAAGGTTTGGGCACACCTGGTCTAATGATTAGACTCTAGTCAACCATTTTGGGATGAATCAGACTCTCTCTTGTCTCTAACCTAGGTCTGCGCAATGTCGTGACCAAAATCTTGTGTTTTCCCATTCCTTTATTTCTTAAATTTTCTGTCTGTTCAAATACAGACAATTTTTCCAACCAGTATCCCTAATTAATTGATTATTTAAAACCTTTTTATCAAAGGTTTGGTCGCTTGTTTCTCTCTGAGAATCTGGCAACACTGGTCTTGCCTGGGATCCAGAGTCAACGCTTCAAAAAATGACGCAGAGTGGATTTGATGGTCACCACTCCTACTGGTCTGTGTTTCAGATCAACTCCACAATGAACGGGCAATCTAATTAGTTTATTTGCGTGACGCAGATGAAACAAAGTTGTCTGTCATTTAGACCAAAATCTAACTTCTCTCATCTCACATTAAAATTGTTTTTTTGTTTTTTTTGCTTCATTCATTGATTCACCAAAAGCTGCAATGTTTTTCATTTCCACGTGCAATTTTTTCTGTTTTTCATGTTTTTGTTGTTGTTGTAATTAGCCATGTTGGCTTTCATACGAGAGAAGATGCCTGAAACTGAAATCTGAAAGAGGAACACGATGGCCAGACGATATATTTTTATATATACTGTCTTCTGGATTTTCAAGGCAAACACTTGTCAGCCTAGATTTCAGATAGATTTAGTCATTGATAGAAGGAACTTTGTGAAAAAGCAGATAATCGTATTTATCTCAAAGACATTAAAAAATTGTCTAGATGAATTGCAATTAAATGGAATTAGTGATATGGCGCCAAGTCAGATCGGAATCAGATTTTCTTTGCTATATTGCCCAACCGTTCTCAAACTTTTAGAGGCAAGGGACCCCTTATCGTTACGACAATATTTTCAAGAACCTATGTGACATCACAGTAAAAGTTAGATGCTAAAACCATGCTTTTTAACAAACTGTAAATAAAATATTAATTTCTCCTAATTCCTTTATTTAATGGTAACGTTTCTATCAAATACATGTGTCTGGGATTGTCTATAAATAAAAAAAAAAACAACAACGTAGAATTCAATCTAGGGCTGGGCAATATCGTGATAAAAATTGAATCATGAGCTCATCTCTGTGACAATCTGCTTTTTTCATTAAATCGTCATATCGTGATTTCAAACAATCTTTTTCCAAAGTCTCACTTAAAAAGTCTCGTTTGAAGTTTGGTTTACAAAAATATATCCATTATAACTGAAACATGGATTCTTAGCATATTTTCAAGCTTAAAAGTTGATCCTAATGTTAGAAAAACTAATAAAATATGCCAAATACTTCTTTAGTGGCAGCACACAAAGTTAAAATAATCGATTATTTTTTTGTTTTTACTTTTTTTTATTGAAGGGCTGAGTTTGCTTGTTTTTGGGATTTATTTTCAAAGGCTTGGTCACTTATTTCTCTCTGAAAATCTGGCAACAAGATAGACTGTGACAGCTGGATTTAGCCACTGACAGTGAAGTAGGAACTTTCTGAAAACTCAGATACTTGTTTTTGCCTAAAAAGACCAAAAAATAGACATGAATCGTGATAAAATCGAAATCGTGATCTGGCTCCAAGAAAATCGTGATATACATTTTTTGCCATATCGCCCAGCCTAATTCAATCTAGAAGATTTTTGGGCCCAGGGACCCCCAGAGGTCCCCGAACCCAACTTTGAGAACCACTATAAACTATAAAATACAAACAATGCAATTAGCTTGTCTAAAACTGTAGCTGGAGTCTAGTCAAGTCTTTTTGTGCTTCACACTACAGTACGCAATTGAAACACAATTTGAATAGTAAACTTCTCCACACTACATGACTGACACTTCAGCCAACTTCGAGTAATGATAACAAGGAATGACTGAAAAATACAAGGACAATCTGGCTAAAAGTGGTTCAGTGTGGCCAGCTTTAGACAAACTCTGCACTGCTGGTTTGGGTCAGGACGAACAGAGGACAGAGTCTGATGGGGTTTTATCGATGAGTTAATGATCCAAATTGTAAATGTGCACAAATGATCGACTTCACATTATCGTCTCTCATGTGTTTGCATACAACACTAACAGCTCTGCTCTGAAGAACACAGCAGCTCATTAAAGCCCTCAGACAAATGAAACAACCTCACTGAACTGGGAATTCTGTTGTGTTTGTTCATTTAATGGTCCAGTATTTTTGATTTGTTTCAGATTGCATTGAGCCAGATCATGCACTTATAGGTACAATTGTAATTTTCTATATCTAAGTTTTGCTCTATAAGCTGTATGTGTTTTGGTGTGTTTTCAGCTGCATCAGTTTTCAGCTCCTGAAGTTCACAAACTCCATGTCAAAAAAGCAAGTACGAACAGATCTGTAAATTGGCTTAGACCAGGGGTGCTCACACTTTTTGGACTTGAGAGCTACTTTCCATGGGAATATGTCACAAAGATCTACCACCAAAAATGACAAAAAGAATCGTATTTATTAAAACACTGTTATGTGTGTTTTTTAACAAACAATTACTTTTTTTTTAATTATTATTTTTTTAAGAGTAATATTGGTTGCATTTTCGAGGTTGGACAGCAGAGTGCGCTCAAACATGCATTTGCAATCCGCCAAAATGACAAAGTGAACCAATATGAATCAGGTGCATTTTACCTAGAACTAAAACCTTTGAAACAATGTGTATTTTCTTTTTAACAAAAGGAACTTAGTTGTGCCCACTTTCACAAACTATAGTTATTTGGGCATATTCGAGTGTTATTATTGTGATGATTTGCACTGAAGGGAGTCAGTCAAGTTTTCATAGTTCGGGGAGTAGCTGCTGAGTGTCAGCCTCATACAGGCCTCCAAATGGTCATCAGTCATGGTAGAACGGTATTTGGACTTAATACACTTCATGTGTGAAAACGCTGACTCGCATAAATAAGTAGATCCGAAAAGCGCAGTCAGGAATGTGGCACATTTTCTCATGTTTGGGTATGTTTCCTCTCTTAATAAGTTCCAAAACGGTTCCTGAGCCATGGACTTTAGTTGAATGTCGGCTTGAAGTGTCAAAATCTCATCCTCCAGTTCCAAAGTGTTCATGTGAAACAGAGATGCAATCCGTGACGCAACAGCACCAATGTCCGTGGTCTCTCGGAATGGGTTGCACATAAATGTGGCGACAGGCTCAAGTAACGCAAAGTCTTGAAAGCGTTTGTCAAACTCAGACAGACAGACATTAATCTGCTCTTTGTAGCGTTCAATGTCTAGTTGTGCACTGTCTCGCTGTTGGTTTTCCAGCTCTGACGCGAGATTTGGAAAGCTGCCTAAATCACGGCGCTGCATTTTGGAGGACAGATGTTGCAGCTTATTTCTGAATGCATTTACAGAACTGATCATATTTACCACATTTTTGTTTTTACCTTGTAGATTTAAATTTAGTTCGTTCAGCATGTTGGTCAGATCGGTTAAGAAAGCCAAGTCTAGCAACCACTGCTCATCGCTGAGTTGGCTGTTTTCCGCATGTTTAGTAGAATGAAAAAACTCTCTTATTTCTGGACAAAGCTCTCGAAATCTCTGCAGAAATCTTCCGCGGCTCAGCCATCTCACGTCAGTGTGTAGCAAGAGTTCCAAGTGGTCGCTGTCCATCTGCTCCAAATGTGCACGGAATAGGAGAGGTCTGGCGCGGATAGAACACGCAATCTTTGTTGCCACATCCATGATATCTTTCATGTTCAGCATTTTTGCGCACAATGCCTGTTGGTGTATTATGCAGTGGTAGTTAAGGAAGTCCGGGAAAGCGTCATCCTCTTTACACCTGGCAACAAATCCGTGCGCACGGCCCACCATGGCAGGCGCTCCATCAGTGGTGATTGACACAAGTTTGCATAGCGGGAGCTGGGTTTCCTCCACAAAGTTTTTAAAAAGACAGGTAAATGTCTTCTCCTCGTGTGTGTTCTTTCATGGGCAAAATTGTTAACAGCTCTTCTTTGGTGCTCATATCGTTAAATACCATTCTGATGCAAATACACAACTGGGCAGTGTCACTTACATCTGTTGACTCGTCGAATTGTAATGAGAAAGACTCACATATTGAAATGTCGCTCCATAGTTGTTGTGTCAGATTTTTTGCCATGTCCTCACAACGCCGTGTAACTGTGGGTCTTGACATCTGGAGGGATTTGATAGATGACGTTATTTCGTTTTTGTTTTTGAAATCCCTAAATAGCACATCAGCAGCTTCCAGAAATGCTTCTTTTATAATTTCCCCGTCTTGAAATGACTTCTTGTGTTTTATCAGAAGATGGCTACTCGAAATGAAGCTTCTGTGGAGGCTTTTGCTCTTGAATTCGGCCGTAATAAACAAGACTGCTGTCCGGATAACTGCGTTTTAAGCTCCAATATTTTTTTCTTTCGTATTTCGCTCTTTGGGGGATAGTCCGAATCGTACTTTTTATGCACAGTGCGAAAGTGTCGCTCCACATTTCCCTTCTTCGGAATAGCAATGCTAACCTTGCAAATGAGACAAATACACTTGGAAAACGACTGTGTAAAAAAGAAGTCCTCTTCCCATTCGACGTGGAAGTGGTACGTCTTTGCTTTCTTGCTTGGTCCTGCGTTCTCACTCATTGTTTCTCCACAAAATGCGGACGGTTTTTGTTTTTATCTTAGCCCCCAGCATTAATGAATTTTGCGCCTCTATTTGCGCTGACTGCACATGCGCGATGTAAGCGCGTGGGAAACAACCGGGTCACGTCGGGTCACGAGCAGAAATTAAGTCACAACATGAGTCACAAGCACTAACTAGCAATCTGATGACTTATGGTTGTCATTTTAAAGAGTAAAGCCTATAGTAAATGTGACATGTGAAAAAGGTGGGATGTGAGAATAATGAATGGGAAATGTACGCATTTTGAGGACATGGGTTGGCGAGCGACTGGGACTTGACTCGCGATCGACTAGTAGATCGCGATCGACGTATTGAGCACCCCTGGCTTAGACTGTCTGGCAGTTTTAAAGTTTTAAACTCTTAGCCATGTTTCCATAGGCTCGAGTCGGGGCGGTACAGTACGATCCTATGCTGTTTCCACTGCGCAAAGCAACTCTGCTTCAACCCTGGATCCTGGACCAGACTTCTAAACTTTATATGTTGCTCCGATAGACTTAACAGGGCAAAGCTAGTGCATTAGCATCAGTTGTTTCCTGTTTGTCAAGGCAAAACACGGTAAAAAATGTAAATCCTGTGTGTAATATGTCCAACATAATCCAACCTCAAAGCAAAAAGTAAAATACATTTTCTAAGAAGTGATGATAATCTGGAAGTTTGTTTACACCTGCCTGACCCTTGGGTTACAGCACTACAAACTTAATGATTACACTTCTTTTGTGAATCGCTCAGATTGGCACCTGGAAAAAAAAGTATAATTCAGGTACATATTCTTTTTTTTTTTTACTTATTTAAGAAAGCATGTGTTATGTGTGAGTGGCATCAGCTGTTCACGTAACAGACCCTCGGGAGCCTGGACCTTCAGTGGAAACGCTTACCGTCTTTACCATAAGAGACCCAAACCGCTCCAGAGTGAACCAATAGAAACGTGGCTTTTGTTTAACCTGGCTCATGTCAGATGGATCTGAGTTGAACTCCACATTATCCATTTGGAACTTCCTCTGCTGCTCTAGTGTTTGTGAACTTACAAATGTCACGAGAGAATCCATCTGGCTGGCCAGGTAAGTTATTATTTCAAAATCTGAAAAATCCATTTGGAAAGACCTCGCTGGGTCTCACCAGGTTAGGGCCATGGTAAGCAGGACCAATCACAGCACACAACTATAATGGGGAAGGGCACGTTTTAACCAAACCAAACATGCTGACACTGACCAACTTATTTCAGCCTATTATAGCAAAATATTTTGACCTACACAAAGAGAAAATGTCTGCTTTTTTGGATGGGTAAAATGTTTGTGCCTTTCTCTCGAGTGTATTTATTAAAAAAATTTACTTTCATTTACTCCCAGGTTCAGATGTTTCGACCGATCAGATTCCAATATTGCCATGACTTTCAGCGGCAGTAATTCCAGATTAATAATGTGTAGAAGTCAATTCAGAGCTACACACATACCAGGTTAGTGTTTGGTTTCATTTTAAAGAAAACAGTCTTTCCTTTATTTTAAGTCTCAACTCAGTTATTCTTTCTCTCACTCTTTATCCCTGTTTGTCTATCTGTCTGTGTTCTTTTCTTTCTCTATCCTCTCTGTCCCTGTCCTATCCCTTCAGTCTCTCTCTTTCTGTCTCTCTCTCTCACCCTTGTCTCTCTTTCTCTCTTCATAAACAGTGAGCGTTGCCGGTCATTCATCACCTCAGTCTATGTGGCGATCTTTCTGTCCCTGTCATGTCTCTCTCTCTCTCCCTCTCTGTCTCTCTCTCTCTTCATAAAACGCTGCCGGTCATTCATCACCTCCGTCCACGTGGGAGTCTCTGCGTCCCTGTCCTGTCCCCAGTCCACCTCCTTCTCTTCGGGGGCCTCACAAACTGTGCGCTGGCTGCACTTTTGGGCCTCTGGAGGTCTTAAACTGCTGAGGTCTTCAGGGCTGCTCAGTCTGATGGATTTACTTTTGTGCTTTTTGCAGGTGGAAAGGTTGTGTCAAATAAAGCAAACAGTAATAAAAGATACTGTCTATTTTTACTGGAGTCATTTTAAAGATGTTCTACAGAAAAGCCACTTTTCTGAGTTCTTAATAGTGTATATTCATCATTAGTTTACTCACAGTTGAATTTAGATTGATTGATTCATGCTTGCTTGAGTAATCTTGAATTATTCTGCAGCTGATGCTCGAGTTCTCAGAAAAACACTGCTTTTACCTGCACACTTGCTCTGCCCACTTGTTTATATTTAAAAGTGAGTTCTCAAAACGTAAGATTTGCTAGAAATCCTGGTTTCTGAGGCGCTTTGGAGGATTCCACATCTTCAAAAAGTCTGCCTCGCGCTGTTCCAAACTCCAAATATACCCAATAGTGATGAACAGATCTGATCAAAGAATGTTTCCTGGAAAATCCAGACGATATACTGTATATGCACACCGTGTCCCTCTTTCAAATTTTAGTGGTCGTGATTGACAGATTAAATAGCCAATCAGAGACACACATCGTCTGCCATGTGAAAACCAACATGGCTGCTCCCGACGAAAAACTTTTCTGCAGAATCAATGAGCGATTTTAATGTGAGGTGAGTGAAGTTAGATTTTGGTCTTAATGACAGAAGACCAATCAACTCCTTTGTTTCATCTGCGTCACACAAATAAACTAATCTGATTGGCCAGTAAGATGTAGAATCCATTTGAAACACAGGCGGGGGCGTGGTGACCAGACCCACTCTTCACAGTTTGCCGAAGCATGGGCTCTGGATCCCAGGCAACAAATATCGACACTGATCCATATAATTTGGCTAGATCGGGTTTCAGTCACATAATAGTTCATAACAAAGATATCTGTTCACAATCCTGGTTGTGCCTTTATTTGGACTTACGTTCTATTAGCAGGGCATAATATTTACCTCAAGATCTCATGTACATTGAAATATATACAGACGTCGTCTGAGTTTCTAGTCCTGTGTGAATTGTCCATGTCTGCAAAGTTGAATTTTACCTTTTGTAATTCACCACTCAGACGTCCTCATATAATTCTAGTCTTGTACGAATGTGTATGTCTGTGTTTTCAATCTGTTTAAAAATGAATAACAATGACTCTGCCACCTATTTTATCGTGAGAACAAAATCATTATTTGCCGTGGATCATTCTCCGGTAAATTACTGTATTTTTTTTAAATGTAAAAAGCTAAAAATGAAACAAACTATTATAAAATCCATGACCCGGAAGTACAACCCTGTTGTCGTAGCAACAACAAGTCGAGAAGATGGATGTTTGGGGAAAGTTAGAACAGAGCACTGCACATATGTGCTGAAAGGCAAAGAGAAGCAATAAACATGCACCTGCAACGACTATTTTGTCTAGATTCTGTATCACCAACGAAGAGAGTCTCACATTGTTGCCGCTTTAGGCCTAAATCCTGTAGCAATGGCAAGAGTAAAGTTTACACCAGCGAGGTTGGTATTGTCACTACATGTCGTCGATCTCACGCGCAAAAGATCGTAACATGAAGCTGCCGACCAGAGGCGCTGCGCATTTTGTAATATTGCAATATAATGGCAAATGTAATTAATCGCCCAGCCCTAGTTAGAATGTGGATTTTAAAGTGACTCTGTATCTTTCTGGAGGTCAAATGTCACCTGCATAAATCTCTTTCTATTGTTTTCTGTGTTTATCACTGTTATTTACTGTACTATTGAAGAGGCCTCAAAGGTTCGATTCACAGTCTGATCAATGGCCCAGTTCCCATAATAATAATAATACATTGATTTTGATAATTGTTGATAAAATGACCTCTGATTCTTCACAGAAATGCTTGTTTTCCATCATCAACTCAAAACCAATCTTTCTATAGTAGAGTTTTTTAATGAAAGTGCGAGGGTTAATCTATTATGCTGAGACAAGCCATTTACACATTCATCTGTTTTCATTAGGAAAGCCTTATATGGGCCTGTGCTCTGGAGAGTTTCTTTTTTGCAGTGAAACAAATGTGGCGTCGTTCATGCATTAGATTAACATGCTTAATCACTCAGCCTCTGGATCTATGTTTCCAGTGGATTACTTTGGAGCTAGGAACATCACGATATCATTTTAGTGTTGCAATATTATTAAAAAAATCACAGTTTCAATGATTATTCACAATTATGGTTGTCACTAAACAAACAAAAAGGTAATGATTCTGAGGAGGTTAATTAGTATTTACTTCTCAACACTGCATACAACCTTCTACAATAATAGTATAGTAAGAATTACCATTTTTGTAAGAGTATTAATATTCTAAAACAAGAGATTTTATGTTTTCACAAGACAACTTTTAGGACATGTTCCTCCAGGAGAAAGAATTAAAACTACTACCCAACTCTTACAAACTCAGCACATGGAAAATATCCACATGCATTAATTTTTGGCAGCAATTATGGCTTTATTATTATTATGCATAACAGCAAAGTTTAAATTGAGAGGCCCACCCAAACTCAGCCAATCAGAGCGCTGCTTTTTTGTGTCTCTGAGACATAAAATGCTTTATTTTTTTATTCACATTTAGCAACACAATGCTGCAGCAGTAAGAGCTTTGGCCTCACAGCAAGAAGATCTGGAGCGATCTGAGGCTTTTCTATGTGGAGTTTTCATGTTCTCCCCCTGTCTGTATAGGTCCCCTACCACTAAACACGTGTCCAGTTACTTCTGTAGTCCTCTCCCAGGACTACATAAGTAAATTAGCTGTAAAGCTAGAATCCAGAAGTGAAACCATGTCATTGTTTTGCAGGTCTTAAGTCTGTGGCTTCAAGTCCAAGTCAAGTTCCCAGACAAAGAGAGACAAGTCCAAGTCAAGTCCTAAGTCGTGGACATTTAAGTCGATGTCAAGTAACATGCATGTTAGGGAAAACTTGGTGTTGGTCGGAGGTTGAGGTGACAGGTGTTCAGGCGAATCGCCTCTGCTGAGCTGCCCCAGGGCTGCTGCTGTCACTGAGTCAAGAGGGGGGTTACTGTGTGAGGCACTTCGGAACTTTGTGTAAATGAGCTATATAAATAAAAATCATTAATTCATTCATTCAAGTTCCAAGTCAGTGGCGCACAAGTCCAGGTAATTTTCTTTTTGTTTCAAGCTTTTTCAAGCCTTTCTATCAAATAACTGAATACAACTTGTATTTTTTCAATTTTTCAAATCAATGTATTTTTATAAAAGACACCATTTAAAACACATTTCTAGTCACAAATGCAGAAGTGAGGAGGGACATGTTCCAGTTTGATCACATAAAATTAAACTAATTTTTTTAGGAGAAGCATCAGGTCACCTCAAGTCACAGATCTACAACTCCAGGTCAAGTAACAAGTCACTGACTTTTAAGACCAAGCCAAGTCTCAAGTCCACACCTCTGCAAGACTCCTGTACAAGCATCTCTATCGCTGTGCTTAATGTTATAGTGTATTATTCTAATAAACCTTAACCTAACTCAGACAGTACACAGCTGTCTGATTTTGTAACAAATTTATGCATTTTCAATCTACTTTTTGTTTAGTAATGTATCAAGAAAAAGGCCCAATGTAGTGAAAAATAACAAGTTAGCATCGCAATTACGACTTATTTAGACGTTCATTTCTGTTGCCTTGGATAAAGTCATTTGCTAATTACAAAGTTTGCGGTTTTCCTGAATAAATAACGTAGATTAATGGCAGAGTCGCAGCGAGCGGAGACTGAACGCAGACGGTTTATCACTGTCACACACGTGCCCACTCGACTCAACCACAGAGCAGCAGATTTCTAATTACACCGACTTCACACGGAGGAAGAACGGCGCCAAGGCCAAAGGTTTGAGAGAAAAGCAGCTGAAAACAGACAAATACATCATATTTATCAAACACAGAGAACTTAACAGATTAACAGAAGTAATTGTATCTGTTTTTATGTAGCAAGTTAGTCTCATAATTGACCATGTTTTGCCGACTAATTGCATTTTCTCGATTTCTATAGATTTAGACTTAACGAATGTATTCCTCGTTTGTTCTCTGGTGTCAATATTCTCATTTATTTTGCCGTCGTTTATCTTTCTAAACAAAAATCTCTAAAAATAAACCATTAACCCTCTTTCAAACCTCCCCTCTCTCTCTTTCTATCTCTCGATCCATCAACTTCATCATAAATCTGCTTGTCCCACCTTTCCACTCTCCTTCTCTTTCTCCCAATTCTGTTTCTTCCCCTTACCTGTTCTCTCTCTCTCTCTTCTCTCTGCTTCTTTCTCTTCTCTTCTCTCCCCATTCTCTCTTCTTTCTCCTCCTCTTTCTCCCTCTTCTCTCCTTCTTTTTCTCCCTCTTCTCTCCCCTTTCGCTCTCTTCTCTCCCCTTCTCTTTCCCCCTGTTCTCTTTCTCTCCTCTCCATGTTCTCTCTCTCTCTTCTATCCCCTTCTCTTTCTCTCCTCTCCATGTTCTCTCTCTCTTCTATCCCCTTCTTTCTCCCGGTTTTCTCTCTTCTCTTTCTCTAACTGTCCTCTCTCTTCTCTCCCCTCCTTTTTCTCCCAGTTCTCGCTCTCTCCCATTCTTTCTACCTGTTCTCTCTCTCTTCTCTCCCCTTCTGTCTTGCTTCCTTCCTCTTTCTCTCACTGTACTCTCTCTCTGCCTTTCACTTACTTCCTAATTCTGTTTCTCGCTCTCTCTCTCTCTCTGCCTCACTTCTCCTCTTTTCATCCTCCTCTTTTGCCTGTTTTTCTGATCTCTTCCTCTCTTTTTCATCTACCCTTTCTCTCTAATCTTTCTCCCTTTTCAACTTTTTCTTCTTCTTCACCCTCTTTTCTCCTCTCCTCCTCTCTCTCCCCCTCTCAAATGTATGTTCTGTCTTTCTCTTCTTTCTTCCTCTTTTACTTGCTTTCTTCATTCTCTTTTCCTCTTTATCTCTTCCCCTCTCTTGCTCTCTTCTCTTTCCCCTCTCGGCCCTTTACCTCTCCTCTTACCACCCCCCATTCTCTCTCTTTCAGGAGTATAATGATATAGTGTGAGTGATGTCGTCTGTTTATATCCTCAGTCGGTGCAGAGACACATATGGGCCTGTGATTGGGCCCTGGGGACTCTCTCTCTCTCTCTCTCTCTCTCTATAGACTCTTCATTATTCAGAACTCATTTACTTTAAGAGCTCTTCACAGACGTCTGAGTAAATCTACAGACTCTAATCTTGACTTAGTCTGGTGTGATAGTCTTTGTGGTAAATAAAGTTGCAATTTATGAAGAAATAGACAAATAAAAGTAGAAACTTCCCCACTGAAGCACCAGAAAAGTTAGATAGCGCACACGTAAAATATTTATTCTACTGTAACTTAAAAAACTGAAAAAGTCCATTTAGTTTACAAATCACACACAACTACAAGTCGGATAAATGAAACTTGTCTTTGCTGGAGAGAATAAACTGCAGTGAATCTGCCTGAACTAAACGAAAAGTCTCTGTATTCTTCTGCAAATGACTATTAACCTCTGAGTAATGGGGCCAATGTGTGAGATGGACTGAAGAGAGAGAGAGAGAGAGACAGACAGAGACAGAGAAAGAGAGAGAGAAGGAGGGAGAAGAGGGAGGGAGGGAGAGAGAGAGAGAGCACAAAGATTCAACATTAGTATTGTTGTTAAGAATGTCTAGCTTAACTTTGAAATGGCTGTATCTGAATTTCTAAAATTTCTGTTGGCTAAATCAGCAATTTTGTGAGGTCCTCTGAGACAACTGTTGTGATTTTATACAAAAATATCAAACAAAAACAATTTAATTGAATTAAAGTAAGCGCCTATTGACCCTATTTGTCCCGCCTACTTTTCTAGGACATGCACTTCCTGTTTAGCTGCATTTAGCCTGTAGATTTCAGTCGATGGGTTTATTTTAACTGTCATTATATTTAATTAAAATTGCCACACAAGACAGACAGACAAACACGTTAGCTACCTTAACAGAGCTAAACAGGAAGTGCATTTCCAAGCCAAGTGGGCAAAATACGGTCAATATCATGCTATTTTTTCTATGTTATAATTTTGACGCAGAACATTTTCGAAGCCGACACCCCAACAGATGCCCTAAACGCCGCAAAGCGAGTTAGGGACAAGAACACTTTTGGCTGTTTAGCACAGATCACGCTATGACAGAGAAGGAGGGAGGAAGAGATATCTTGCTGCATTTATAAAACATATTTACCCGAAAGCACAACTTTCTCCTCATCCAGGCATTGTCCTTTCGCCGTCTCTGTACTCCTCCATTGTTGCAGCAGTGGTTTAAACACCACAATGAGCATTTTTAATCCATCCACGTGAGCTCGTTGTCAGTCTAGATCACGGGTGTCAAACTCAAATGGTGCTAGGGCCAAATCGATCAGAGTCAGAGTTGGTTGTGGGTCATTTTAAAATATAGGTCCCTCTGTGTTAAATTAAAATATGGCAATAGGGCTGAATAAAGCTAATATAACACATTTACTGTATATTCAGAATTATATTGTGTCACATTACATTATATTGTACATAATTTCATTGCAAGAAAACTTTGGACAGATTGTATGCTTTTGCTGCATTCCAGTGCATATTACGTGTAATAGTCACATCTCAGTGATATAAGGGGCAATCAATAACAATCTGAAATCATGCTCAGGGGCCACGTGATATCTTCTTGAGGGTCGAATTTGGCCCCCGGGCCTGAGTTTGACACCCCTGGTCTAGATCATGTCCCGTAATGTCTGTTTTCCGTGGTTGCCAGATTTTCAGAGCAACGAGCGAACAAGCATAAAACTCCACACGCCTTCACTACGTAGAACCATGTGAATAATTTCAGCTTTGAAATTGCCAAATTTCCAGCAATAAGTAATGAATATTAATAGGATAACGACAAATCAGTTAAATTAAGACAAAAATGTCAGTTAATGTTAAAACTGCCACTTAATGACATCACAAGGGGAACGAAGCATTTTGAACTTCACAGAAGAAAACAACAAGGTTACTCAAACATTTGTGAATGAAAGAAAACACAACTTTGGGTGTTTTTATGACGAGGTAACCACTTTCTAACATGACCAAAAGCTCACACGGGTCAATCTATTATAATATGGAACCTTTAAATGATTTTCACCTCCTGCTGGTCCAATCTTTGTCCATTACAGCTGCACATTACAGTTACAGCGGCCCGTGTTTGTCCTCTTGTATCTCTAACACGTCACTATTTACTCCCTCTGCCCTGACTCAGTTTAAAGCATGTAAATGTAAAGTGCTCCGGTTCTGCAGCCCGAGGCGGCGGCAGCACCTCCGTGACATCTGAAATAATAGTTGTTCTAGTGGGAAACTGCAGAGAAGATCCGCCTAAATTACTCTGTCAACTCCTATTTATTCGGATTGCCCGCGGCGCCACTGCGAGACGGCCATTAAGAACAATAAAGAGCAAAACGTGCACAAGTTAGTGAGCGTAATGTGGTGAGTTATCATTGGAAAGAGAGAGGGGGGGGGAGAGAGAGGGAGAGAGAGAGAGGAAGAGGGAGGGAGTGAGGGAAAGAAGGGAGGAGAAAGAGAAAGGGGAGGGGGAGAGGGAGGGAGAGAGTTAGAGAGAAGGGTAGAGAGAGAAAAAGAGAAAGAGAGAGAGAAGGAGCAAGAGAGGGAGAAGAAAGAGGGAAAGAGGAGAGAGAGATGGAGAGAAAGAGGGAGAAAAAAGAAAAAGAGGGGAATAGAGAACAAGGGAGGGAGGGGAGAACAGAGAGAGAAAGAGAGGGAGAGAGGAGGGTGAGAGAGAGAGTGAAGGGGGAGAAAAAGAGGGAGAGGGAGGGAAGAAAGGGTAGAGAGAGTAAGAAAGGGAGAGAGAGAGAAAAAGGGGGAAAAGGGGGAAATATAGAGAAGGAGGGGAGAGAAAAGAAAGAGAGAGAGAGAGAGAGAGAGAAGGGGGAGAGAGACAGACAGAAAGCAAAAGAGAGAAAGTGAGAAGGGGAGAGAGAGAAAGACAGAAAGAGAAAGGAGGAGAGAGAGGGGGGGAGAGGGGGAGAGAAAAGAAAGAGAGAAAGGTACAGAAAGAGAAAGGGGAGAGAGTGAGGGAGAGAGAGATAGAGAAGGGGAGAGAGCAAGTTTTTCAAAAGTCACAATAGCTTTAAACTCTGCTAGACCAAAGTACACGTGTCTGCTGCTCTGTGATTGGTCCGTATTTTATCATCAAAACTATCATGAGAATCCATCTAGTAGAGGCCATTTTCTTGACTGTTCAAACAAAGACTTCCTGTCTGTGTTTAACCTGTTTAATTCCTGTCCCTCAGTTTCTCTTTTAGTCCTGGATTAGACACATATTTGGGCCTGTCCCGTTGCCGTGCTCCTCCAGCTTCCTTCTCTCTTTCTCCCTCTCCTTCTCTCTCTGTGCACCCCCCTCTCCCTGGTTCATGTTTGACAGACACACATCCCATAATCCCTCTCTCTCCCGTGGGATGTTTGTCGGACATATTGAATCCTGTTACAGTCGCTCTTTCTTTCATTCACAGCTTTGTAAGAATCACGTTTTGTTCTGACAAACGTCTGGCCTCACGAAAACGCCTGTGTGTGTTTGTTTGTTGGCTGGATTTTAGATATTAGACATAAACAAAAAGATACGTTCCTAGATCAAGTCTTATCTTTAGATTGGTCTATAAAAAACAATGTAAATCGTGTCATGATGAGGCATTTTTCTTTCTGGCAGCTATAAGCATAAATATTGACATTTTTGACATTTTATAGACGCACAGTTTTTGGTGTTTTATAGAGGTTTTACACATATCATGAAAAATATTCCTAAATATTCCTATTGGCGGCACGGTGGCAGAGCGGTTAGCACTCTGGCCTCACAGCAAGAAGGTCGCGGGTTCGATTCCCGCACGGCCCGGGACCTTTCTGTGTGGAGTTTGCATGTTCCTCCCCATGTCTGGGTGGTTTCCTCCGGGCACTCCGGTTTCCCCCACCAACCCATAACATGCATGTTAGGGAACACTTGGTGGTAGTCGGAGGTTGCAGCGCCAGGTGTTGGTGAATCGCCTCTGCTGAGTTGCCCCAGGGCAGCTTACTGTCACTGAGTGAGGAAGGGAGGGGTTCATCTCACTGTGAAGCGCTTTGTGACTCTGTGTCTGTGAAATGCGCTATACAAATAAAGATTACTTACTTACTTACTAAACATTCTAACTGTTGCAAAATTTTTGGGGGAAATAATGTACTTTTTTTGCTTTTTCCAGACAAAAATTCATCCTCTGAGTTTTTGTTTTACACAAATTATTAGTACTGTATGTGGCGAAATGGAAACTGAGAATGGTTTTCTGTTGTCGTGGCAACAGTGCAGTGCTATGCTTCACTAACGCTGCATTGTGTGCTACAGACACAGATTTTCATGACACCAGGCTCCAACCCAAGAGGAGCAAGTTCATCTACTCTTTTTTGACATGACACGTTTATTTTTATTTGGGGTTTTGATTTGTTTAATTCATCTGCAAAAGTTGAAAGTAAATTAATTAAAAATCAGTTTTAGGAAGAAAAAAGTTTTGTCAAAGCCACAACATAAGAATCCTGTTGTAATACACTTTTCACAGCAGCTTGAAAACAACTGTTAGGTATCACAGAACTGCAGACGGTTCCCAAAAAGCAGGAAGTACAGTCATCCAATCAGCGAGCAGGAGCGGTGTGTTGGCCAGAACCAACCCAAGTTGAGATAAAAGACTGTGTATTCTCCTTCTTTGACCTTATGATTGTTGGTGCAGGAGTTAACCACAGGACACAGCCGGACGCTTGGAGGCTGTCTCCATTTAATCTGGATTACAATAAAGTGAACAGAGTCAACATGTGCTGCTACAGTTGGCCTAAACTACAAAGAAGAGACAATGACAGCATCAGTACTTTTCCAGACTTCTTCACATCGATACATAAAAACATCTGAACAACTCAAAGGCTTAATATTCACTTAAAATACAAGTATAGCTTGTTCAATGACCAAAATAAAGGTGAAATAATGACTTAAATGCGCTCAAAACACTGGATAACCAACCTCTTTCATCACAGATTAACAAAAGGAAGAGGAAGTTACGACACACGAAGAAGAAACATGGGCGGACCATGACAGCATAGTTACTGGATGCCAGGTATGTAGAATAAACAGCAACAGAGATATCTTTGTGTAATTATAACACTATATAAATGAACCGGTTACACTTATAATATACATTACCTTGAATATGTTATTGTACTTATAATTTGCAAGTTTAACACATAGAACGGCAACAATCACGACACAAATGTTTATGCTCTACTTCCAGGACGACAAAACGACCAAAAAGAAGTGATTGGCTAAATCAAAAACGTTCCCTTCTACTGTGAAGCCAACAAACCCCAATGATGCGATGTCAGACGTTTCCACAAAGTGAAACATAACCGGCTGATGCATCAGGCTAACAGTTTGTAATCGTAATGCAAACGTAAATCAGAATTCACATTGTGCAAAGTTATTAACCTTAATTTACTCTATACTTCACATTCCAAAAGAAGTTTAGTAAAAGCTTCTTTTCATCCTCAATCAGAATTTGTTGGTCCCAGCGAGACTTCATGTGTTTTAATTTGGAGCTAATTGTCTGGTTTTGCATTGCTCCTGAAATTAGCATTTAATAAAGAAATCCCAGGAGGCCGAGTGTGCGGGGAATAAAAACAACGTTACATAATGACAGAATGTGAGAACTAAACTAGACCTGCACCAATATGAGTTAGTCTGCGCTGACATGTGATTAGACAGAAGAAGCAGACACCGGAGTGGCTTGTTTGTGAAATGTGGTCACTGTGGTGCTCAATTTTAGTATTTTTCCAGGTCTAAAGAGACAAACATGTCCAGTCGATTGGAAAACGCCAATCCTGTGATATTTCAGCGGTCCGGAGAGCGGCTTTTGACGGCGTCTGAGGAGGACGAAGATGTGCACGACCCGATAGATGACAGAGAAATATTTGATATCCTTTTAGCTCTCGTCTCTGGCAGCATCACTTCTAACTAACTGCGTCACTGCTCTTGTACAACATTTATAAGTTGATAGTAGTAGTAGTAGTAGTAATAGTAGTAGCAGCAGCAGCAGGTAGTGATATAGTAAGTTGTAGAGATGCTTTCCTTAAAAAATAGAGTTTCAGTAAATTCAATTAGTTAGTTTATCAAAGTCTTTGTTTACAAATAGAGATACGTAATTGATTTCCTTTACAAAAACAGGCAAGTGCCGCATTGTAAACAACATATTTATACACCGCATTATAATCCTAATATCATGTCTTGTGTCCTCTTGTCTTGTTGAGCTTATGAATGCTACTGCTGGGACCCCCCTACAGAGAGTTGTTCAACAGTGACTCAGCTTAAATCTAGGAAGAAAAAGTTAAGTTGTTTTTATGTTTGCTTTTTAACTCTAAAGTGTTTTCTTAATATCAAAAATAACATCTGATCAGATCCATCAATGACCCAGAGCACCCTCTTTCTCTGGAAGAGCTCAATGTGGTGGAGCAAGTCCGTGTTAAAGTAAGAGACTTTATAATCTTTCTTCTCTTTGTCCATAACTAAGCCTGATATTGTTTGTGAAGTGAAGCCATTTTGATATTCTCTCTCTTACTCTCATCAAGGTTGATGATGCAGGGAGCACTGTAGGCATTGAATTCACTCCCACAATCCCTCACTGCAGTATGGCAACTCTTATTGGACTGTCATTAAAGTCAAGCTGCTGCGCTCCTTACCAGACAGATTTAAAGTTGGTGTACATTATCAAATATAAAAACATAGATACGTTTTTATGTTAAGTAAGCTGACTTTTTACTGCTGTCTCTGCTTAGATTGATGTCCACATCACACCTGGAACTCATGCTTCAGAAGATGCAGGTAGGTTAAAAACCCATGTAGTTTTTTTTTCTAAAACACAACATAAACAACTTTGTGCCTACTCAAGAAAAACACAGGGTTCAGTAGCTTTTTATAAATGATGAGGATCTTGAAGTTATTGCCCTGTTGTATGGGGTTATTGAAGGACATGGGTGATGTGATCTCGTGTGCAGGTGTGAGCGACAAGTCGAAGGCAGCCCATAAAGAAGGCTACTACAATACAGTAGTTGAGTCTAGAAGTGATAAATGCATGAAGGAGAGTTCTCGCAGCAGAGTTGGAGAGGGAGGGATATTATGTAGGTAGAAGAAGAAGACTGTTGGTTGTAATGATTATGTGCTGTCTAAAAGAGAAGATGGTGCCGAAAATGTATCTAAAGTCTTTGTAGTCTTACCATGAAAATCTCATAGAAATGTACACTAAAAGTAGAAAAATATTATTTTGGAGTACATTTTCCTCTCAAAAAACACATGCATGCACATTAAACATACTTCAGAGTTGTTAATATTTTTGCTTACTTTGTTACACCATTTTGTATCTGATTATAGCAATGATCTTAATATTGAAATTGAAATTTGATTAAATCCAAGAACAATGCAACTAGCCACAGTATCACACTGACCCTGTGTTTTTCTACAGTCATTAGATTATGGACACGTGTTGAGATATATAGGCATGGCATATATTCTAAATGTATTCACCTTAGCTGTGAACTGAGCTAGTTTGAGGATCACAAAACGTGAATAACATCTTTATCTCTCTAACACAGTGAACAAACAACTAGCGGACAAAGAAAGAGTGGCAGCAGCATTGGAGAACTCGTCGCTGTTAGAAGTGGTCAACCAGTGTCTGTCCACAAGGAACATATGAACAGTTTGTTAAATTATTATGGATGATTGTTGTCTGCTTGTCCTAATGTAAGTAGCTCCTGGTTACTGCTCTCTGATTCAGGATCAGGGTTAAGTCTCAAGCCAAACATGGCTTCCTTACTGCTTCTTACACCTTTAGCATGTGACGCACAAGTCCAAAGATATGTGATTTAACATGTATTTATTTCACTTTTTAATGTCAATTAATACATTCATACTTTTGTAACAGTTACATTAAATATTTCTCCACTAAACCTTTGGGCATTTTTTTGTTTACATGATCTTTAAAACTACAATTATCAGAGACCTGCTTACTAAATACTCTTGTTTACTATTAGTAATCGAAGCTTTTGTATGACTTGTTCCACATCTGGAAACATTGCATCACTGCTAATACCCCGGATAAGAGAGACTCAAGAGGCACAGCTGCTTAAGCCTGGACCACAGCTTTGGATAAAGTAAGTTACATCAACACAGAGAAATTCTTTGATCAACATGTAGTCTGCCAAAATGGACCGCCGAATTACAGAAAGTTCTATGTACTAGCCTTGTAATTCTTGTTGTAACAGATGAAATATAGTGGTGCTGTGGAATGCAAGTAATAATACTATAATGAACTGATTTATTCGGTCATATGCTACAGTACTGCACTCTGTTTAGTCAACTTATTGAACATAGTTTGTTGCAACTTTATATTTTACCCTTACTTTTGCAAATCATAATCTATCTTAAAATGATCTATTATTGCACGTGTCATTTCTGTTCTTGAACTGTGCGTTAGCATAAATGGAAGTAGCCAAGAAATGTCATGTTACTTTTAAACTTAAAGTACAACTGAATAAACCGTTCATGCATTAAATTTACTACTATTTGGAGACAGGCACATCTAAACTAAAGTAAGCAGCTTGTGTGCTCTAAAGCCATGAAGGGTGCTCGGGAGCGTCTCGGGTCTTGGCTCGGCCCCCGGGATGTGACGCTCTGCTCGGGCTGAGTCCGTTTAGAGTCCCGCCCACTGCCACGCTCTGACTTTGCAGACACTTACGATTGGCTGCACAGAAGTCCCTCCACGCTAACCACTGTATCCTGGCGATCGATTCATGATTAATCACCAGAATCTAAAGTCGTATGTGCAAAGAGGTAAGGCCTATGCACTTTTTGTATGTTAAAGCTTGTTTTGTATCTTTTTGTTTGCCTAACGCAGTCCAAGAAGGGAAGAGCAGGAAGCATTAACAACATCTGGGATGAAGTTGTCAATCTCACAGTGGATGATTGTTTGCTGTAGCGGTAATGTAAGGGCCAGCAGTTGCTTGTCAAAGGATAGCTTTATTTGATTGCAAATGCGCCGCTGTGCAAGGGGAAGCTTTGGACTGGACAAGTGCCAGGGGTTGTTCTTTCTTAACGCCACAAATGGACGTGAATGTTATATCAAATAACGTGCTATGCGCTAACAGTAGCCTGTCTATAGTTCAACCAGCGCGTTTCTTTAGTTGTTTTGAACCACTGTAGTGCAGGAAATCACTTGGATTTTTCCTCATGAAAAAGACCCCTCACGAGAACACGACTAAACAAAGTCATGCTCTTAACTCACATCTGGACAGCATGCACCAAAAAGACAGGAATTGAAACACTTAACCTTTCACAACCTGTTTGACAGAATGCCATTTGGCTGATGGAGGCTTAGAACATACATAGTAACTCTTTGAAGGTTGTGGTCACTCTGTACACAAAGTCTAAAAGTGTCATATTTTGATTTTGCAATAACTATTCCTGAACTTTCAATCTGAATCTAACTTAAACTGGAAATGCAAGCTTGCAGACCTAATGCATAAAGTACTCCCAGCTGAATCATTTATTAAACCAGAACATACATTTTTCTTCTATCCTTTTTGGATATATGTTTCTATTTTGTTTGTCCCCTGTTGGTTTGTCACAGTCTAGGTTAGTAGACTACACTTGTTCTGCAGACACTGATGTAATTGCACTATGTTGATGCATTGCCCTTTTCAGTTTCTGTCAACAAGGTCCAACTGTTTGTCTTGGATGAGCTAAAGCAGGATTTTCTTCAGTTTTTTCAGATCTTTAAACATTGTGTCGTTTTTAGAGGCAAAAGCACTAAAAAAATAAAATGCACAATGGCTCTGGATGCATTTTTTAATAGTCTAAATATTGCACAGTGACTAAACTAGTTTTTGTTCATTGTAGCTTTGAGTTCTTGGCATTCTGTAGTGCCTCAGAGTAGCAAGAAGAAAACTTGTCGACCGTCTTTCCTTGCAGTTTTAGTCCTTTTAAAGCATGTCTAGTGACTTCCTGTTCTGTGATGTTATGTGAAAGCTCATGTGACACTGCAAAATAGTCTTTTGTATAGTTGCAAAAGCAGCATTTTGTGAGACTTAACAATGTAAGTGTTTAGCAAAAACCTGCCAGTTGATTTTGTCACTCTTATTTAGAAGAGAAATCTATAGGAAGGCATAAAGGGTTGACTGTGTCCTCATGTTTCCCTATGACCTTGCTCAAAAGGAAATGGTGGATAGTGTATCATTATCATAAGACTCTAACCAGTTGTAGTAACACAGTAGCTTAGTACTTGAAGAATTCTTGTTCTTTTAACTAAGAATGTAATTTCATAAACTATTGTTCAAATTAGCAAAGTTATTAATGCCATACATTTCACAGTTTCAGTGACGTTTTGTGAGTAACCAGAGCTGATGAATCGTGATGAGAATAGCCTGACTGGCCTGAAGGCACTAGTGCTCATGTGATTAAGACGTATGACATGTAGGGTGACGAAATGGTCCTTTTTTTTTTTATCACAGGGCTAAAAACTGACTGAAAAGAGACTGTTGGGAGTGGAAGCAGAACTTGTACAATCTATTAATTCCCTTGAACAAGNATCAATCAATAAATTTACTAAACATAAAAGTGCACAGATTCAAATCACTGAAATATTTATTAGCGCACAATATGTCTGTGTTTGAACAACTACTTATTGTATTTTGGTCCAAGTACAATCAATAATGATTCAAAGTGAACAAATGTTTATAATGTTGAGCAAAATCTACTAACTTTGTCTCAGAGTCATTAATTAACTTTAACACATGAACCTTTTCTTTGTTTAACCATAACACAGCTTCTACTGGTTTCACGGCATCTGATTATAGATGCTCTTATGAAGCCACCTGCTGCTATAATTGCGATTATCGTCAGATACGATTATCACGATTATGAAAAATCACCACGATTATTTAATTGCGGCCTTAATTATCACGATTAGCAATAATATCGTGTATCGTCCCATCTCTAATAGTAAGCAAACCCATAGATTAATGCGATGCTACACTAGGTAGCTATTACTACCATAATGACGTAGCTGTATGCTACAGATTTCCCCAAGTTGTCTAAAACATTCACCTAAAGCCTCGCAGGACTTTTGGCCATGTTCTAAATTAAGTGTTGTCTGCCTACTAGGGCTGGGCGATTTAGCCAAAAATCCTAATTGCGATTTTTTCCAGGAAATATTGCGATTGCGATTTTTTTGCGATTTTCTCCACAGCATAAAAACATGAGCAAAAGTAACACAAATCAACAGTTTATTATAGGAATTGTTACATTTTGCTAGAAATGTACTTGTGAAATGATTTTTGGCTAAATTAGATCCAGTGTTGGGTGTAACTTAGTTACAGTAATTACATGTTTGAGTAACTAGTAGTGTAATTAGTTACTGTGAAAAGACTTGTAATTAAATACAGTTATACCAAAATACTCTTATTCACTTTTAAGTAAAAAAAAAAAATCTACAAAAGTGACTTATTGTGTGAGATAAAACAACTCAGAGACACAGATCTGCAGCTGGAACAGTGCACAGAATCATTTTAATATTGATTTTATTACTGAATTTGAATCTAAGCAACTCTTTTGTTGTTTGCCTTTGTTTAAATGCCAATGATACAATTTTAAATCCCATTTTTGATTGATGTTTGCAATAATACACACAAAGTAATCCAAAACTAAGTTACTCTCTTGAGGCAATAACTATAGTTTAACTAATTACATTTTCAAAAAGTAAAAAGTAATGAGTAACTAATTACTTTTTCAATACATTACCCCCAACACTGATTAGATCAACAAGATTAATTAACTCGTTTAATTGTGAAGGTGGATAAAACTATATAGGCTATAGCCTAACCAGCTCTGCTTTTTACAGACATGAACCAGTTATACTGAACTTGTGCAAATTCATTCACTGTTTATTTTTATTTAAGTTCAAAGACTGATATCTGTAACTTATATTTCATTCCAGAGCAACTCAGTGTAAAATATGCTTTCATATCCAAACTAAGTGTGTTCCCCTTTAACTTAACGCACACGGCTCTCGGCTGCTGCTGCTGCTGCTGCTGTGCTGCTTCTCCTTCTCCCCCTCTCAGTCTCTGCCCTCGCTCGCTCATCCCCCGCTCCACAGACAGGACAGAAGCGGGACGATTACCTGTCCCTGTCCACGCAGAGAACCAGAGTGCTCCGTGTTGGAATTAAATAGTTTATCCTTCGTCTGGCAGCGCGTCACCGCGGACCACTTCATATTCGCAGCGCGGACTCGTAACGCGGTGGGATTTCGAAGTCAGAGACACCGCACATACGCGCTAAGAGGCAAAGAGAGCGATAGACATTCACCTGAAACAACTATTATGTCTATGTTTCGTGTCACTAACGAAGAGAGTTCGCGAGGAGAGTGGAGAAAGAGAGAAAGAACGAAGTAAGCGCTGGCTCCAGGCTCACCTCGTTCACCGCCGCTTTAAGCCCAAATCTTTGCTGTAGTTTTGATACAAAGCACAGTTTTACACCTATGAGCCTGGTGTTGTCATTATATGTCGTTGATCTCATGAGCACAGGAATTACTGAGAAAGTGAGGCACAAGCACACGGAGGTGTCGATGGAGCGTAACATGAAGCTGCAGACCGGAGGCGCTGCAGTCACGCGGCGCTTCAATTACTTCCAAAACAAAACGCACGTGGCAATAATCGCACGTCTCTGCGATTACATAATCGCATCTTGTCATATCGCGATATAATCGCAAATGCGATTAATCGCCCAGCCCTACTGCCTACACAGCAATATGACGTCATCAGATCACTCATATTTAAACTACCACGTAATGACATCACAAGGTGGAACTAAGCATTTAGAGCTTTGCAAAGAAAAAAGCAGGTTACCCAAATATTTGTAAAGAAAAAAAAAAAACGCAACTTTGGGTGTGTTTATGACGAGGTTACCACATTCTAACATGACCAAAGCTCACATTTTCCGTAATATGGGACCTTAAATAATTTTCTCCTCCTGCTGGTCCAATCTTTGTCCATTACAGCTGCACATTACAGTTACAGCGGCCAGTGTTTGTCCTCTTGTATCTCTAACACGTCACTATTTACTCCCTCTGCCCTGACTCAGTTTAAAGCATGTAAATGTAAAGGCTCCGGTTCTGCAGCCCGAGGCGGCAGCAGCACCTCCGTGACATCTGAAATAATAGTTGTTCTAGTGGGAAACTGCAGAGAAGATCCGCCTAAATTACTCTGTCAACTCCTATTTATTCGGATTGCCCGCGGCGCCACTGGCGAGACGGCCATTAAGAACAATAAAGAGCAAAAACGTGCACAAGTTAGTGAGCGTAATGTGGTGAGTTATCATTGGAAAGAGAGAGAGTGGGGGGGGGGGGGGGGAGAGAGGGAGAGAGAGAGAGAGAGAGGGAGAGGGAGTGAGGGAAAGAAGGGAGGAGAAAGAGAAAGGGGGAGAGGGAGGGAGAGAGTTAGAGAGAAGGGTAGAGAGAGAGGAAAAGAGAAAGAGAGAGAGAAGGAGCAAGAGAGGGAGAAGAAAGAAGGAAAGAGAAGAGAGAGAGAGATGGAGAGAAAGAGGGAGAAAAAAGAAAAAGAGGGGAATAGAGAACAAGGGAGGGAGGGGAGAACAGAGAGAGAAAGAGAGGGAGAGAGGAGGGTGAGAGAGAGAGTGAAGGGGGAGAAAAAGAGGGAGAGGGAGGGAAGAAAGGGGGAGAGAGTAAGAAGGGGAGAGAGAGAGAACGAGGGAGAGAGGGGGGAAATATAGAGAAGGAGGAGAGAAAAGAAAGAGGAGAGAGAGAAGGGGGAGAGAGACAGACAGAAAGCGAAAGAGAGAAAGTGAGAAGGGGAGAGAGAGAAAGACAGAAAGAGAAAGGAGGGAGAGAGGGGGAGAGAAAAGAAAGAGAGAAGGTAGAGAAAGAGAAAGGGGGAGAGAGTGAGGGAGAGAGAGATAGAGAAGGGAGAGAGCAAGTTTTTCAAAGTCACAATAGTTTTAAACTCTGCTAGACCAAAGTACACGTGTCTGCTGCTCTGTGATTGGTCCGTATTTTATCATCAAAACTATCATGAGAATCCATCTAGTAGAGGCCATTTTCTTGACTGTTCAAACAAGACTTCCTGTCTGTGTTTAACCTGTTTAATTCCTGTCCCTCAGTTTCTCTTTTAGTCCTGGATTAGACACATATTTGGGCCTGTCCCGTTGCCGTGCTCCTCAGCTCCTTCTCTCTTTCTCCTCTCCTTCTCTCTCTGTGCACCCCCCTCTCCCTGGTTCATGTTTGACAAACACACATCCCATAATCCCTCTCTCCTGTGGGATGTTTGTCGGACATATTGAATCCTGTTACAGTCGCTCTTTCTTTCATTCACAGCTTTGTAACAATCACGTTTGTTCTGACAAATCTCTGGCCTCACGAAAACGCCTGTGTGTGTTTGTTTGTTGGCTGGATTTAGATATTAGACATAAACAAAAAGGTACTTGCTAGATCAAGTCTTATCTTTAGGTTGGTTTATAAAAAAAACACTTAATGTAAATTGTGTCATGACGAGGCATTTTCTTTTAAGCATAAAATTTGACATTTTTGACATTTTTTAGCACAGTTTTGGGTGTTTTGGGCCTTTTATAGAGGTTTTACACATATCATGAAACATATTCCTAAACATTCTAACTGTTGCAAAATTTTTGGCAACATAAGGGAAATAATGTACTTTTTTTGCTTTTTCCAGACAAAATTCATCCTCTGAGTTTTTGTTTTACACAAATTATTAGTATGTGGCGAAATGGAAACTGAGAATGGTTTTCTGTTGTCGTGGCAACAGTGCAGTGCTATGCTTCACTAACGCTGCATTGTGTGCTACAGACACAGATTTCATGACACCAGGCTCCAACCAAGAGGAGCAAGTTCATCTACTCTTTTTGACATGACACGTTTATTTTTATTGGGGTTTTGATTTGTTTAATTCATCTGCAAAGTTGAAAGTAAATTAATTAAAAATCAGTTTTAGGAAGAAAAAGTTTTGTCAAAGCCACAAGAATCCTGTTGTAATACACTTTTCACAGCAGCTTGAAGACAACTGTTAGGTATCACAGAACTGCAGACGGTTCCCAAAAAGCAGGAAGTACAGTCATCCAATCAGCGAGCAGGAGCGGTGTGTTGGCCAGAACCAACCCAAGTTGAGATAAAAGACTGTCAGCCCGATCTTGCCCCTTTGTCTTAGCCGTCTTAGCCTTGGTCTTAAGTATTCTCTGTTGGCCACTAGTGGCCTCTTCAAGCTCTATACACTGTCAGTGTAGAAGGTCTGGCTCCAGCCAGATGTGAGGGGGTGCAGTTTTTTTCATTGAACCTGACACATGCTCACGCCTGTGACAAGTGAGCAGCTGCTTTAGGATTACAGGCAAAAGAGAACTGTAGCAGCAGCTTCAGTTTGAAAAAAAAACTGCAATAATAGAAATCTATTTGGTGAAAGTCTATTTACTTGACAGACTTGATCAACTTTGTCTAAAATGAGGCCACGTTTTTTAACGTGTTGACACATAAAAAATGGTTTAAAAATACATGATGGCCTCTTTGGCCTTTCCATAGCATTCACACTGACCCATGTTCACTCTCACATCTGATTATCTTTTTTATTAAGTCAACAAGCTTTATGTAAAGAAAAGACACATTTTTAGACAAGTTGTTGTCAAGTCTGTCAAGTACATAGACTTTCACCAAATAATTTCTATTATTACAGTTTTTTTCCAAACTGAAGCTGCTGCTACAGTTCTCTTTTGCCTGTAATCCTAAAGCAGCTGCTCACTTGTCACAGGCGTGAGCATGTGTCAGGTTCAATGAAAAAAACTGCACCCCTCACATCTGGCTGGAGCCACACCTTCTACACTGACAGTGTATAGAGCTTGGAGAGAGCCACTAGTGGCCAACAGAGGAATACTTAAGACCAAGGCTAAGACCGGCTAAGACAAAGGGCAAGATCGGGCTGTGTGTGTTCTCCTTCTTTGACCTTATGATTGTTGGTGCAGGAGTTAACCACAGGACACAGCCGGACGCTTGGAGGCTGTCTCCATTTAATCTGGATTACAATAAGTGAACAGAGTCAACATGTGCTGCTACAGTTGGCCTAAACTACAAAGAAGAGACAATGACAGCATCAGTACTTTTCCAGACTTCTTCACATCGATACATAAAAACATCTGAACAACTCAAAGGCTTAATATTCACTTAAATACAAGTATAGCTTGTTCAATGACCAAAATAAAGGTGAAATAATGACTTAAATGCGCTCAAAACACTGGATAACCAACCTCTTTCATCACAGATTAACAAAAGGGAAGAGGAAGTTACGACACACGAAGAAGAAACATGGGCGGACCATGACAGCATAGTTACTGGATGCCAGGTATGTAGAATAAACAGCAACAGAGACATCTTGTGTAATTATAACACTATATATAATGAACCGGTTACACTTATAATATATATTACCTGGAATATGTTATTGTACTTTATAATTGCAAGTTTAACACATAGAAACGGCAACAATCACGACACAAATGTTTATGCTCTACTTCCAGGACGACAAAACGACCAAAAAGAAGTGATTGGCTAAATCAAAAACGTTCCCTTCTACTGTGAGGCAAACAAACCCCAATGATGCGATGTCAGACGATTTCCACAAAGTGAAACATAACCAGCTGATGCATCAGGCTAACAGTTTGTAATCGTAATGCAAAACGTAAATCAGAATTCACATTGTGCAAAGTTATTAACCTTAATTTACTCTATACTTCACATTCCAAAAGAAGTTTAGTAAAAGCTTCCTTTTCATCCTCAATCAGAAGTTTGTTGGTCCCAGCGAGACTTCATGTGTTTTAATTTGGAGCTAATTGTCTGGTTTTGCATTGCTCCTGAAATTAGCATTTTAATAAAGAAATCCCAGGAGGCCGAGTGTGCGGGGAATAAAACAACGTTACATAATGACAGATGTGAGACTAAACAGACCTGCACCAATGAGCCTCCAGAACTCAATTAAAACAATACTTTATCTGTGACACAAACACAAGATTCATCATTATTCCTGCATCTGCAAAGCTTCATCATCATCGTGTTCAATCCTCTTTGCTGCGATCCTTCATTCTGAAAGGATTCTTTAAAAAGCCTATGTAACAAATTATGTGGGTTAGTGCTGGGCAATATGGCAAAAAAATTATCACAATTTTCCTGGAGACAGATCACAATTTTGATTTCATCACAATTCTTGTAGACTATTGTCTTTTGCCTTTTAAGTAAATCATCAGCTTTTTCTGAAAGTTCCTTCTTTACTGTGATTGGTTAAATCCAGCTGTCACTCACTCAGAGCAGAACAAAGACTGACCAGTGTTGCCAGATTTTTAGAGAAAATTGTGATATGACAAAAGACAACCGCCCTCAGCTCATAAATAAAGTTATTAAAATAATCAAATAATTAGAACATTGTGTGATAATACAATTTTGGCATTTCTAACACTAATACCAGCTTTTGAAAATATTTTTGTAAATCAAACCTGAAAGGTGCTAAATCCACCTGGAACTTGACTTGAAGCTGCAGCACAAAAGACTCAACACATGAGCTTCAACACCATTAACTATTAAAAGGACCCGATTTACTAAATAGATCGAAATACTCGGTAGGTATCTTACTAAAGTAGAACTTAAGTAAAAATTCGCCTTGACGTAAATGTAGTTTACAAAATTCTGATTACGGGCCGCATCTAGGGATGACGCAGATGGGGCGCTCGGCGCAGTGAGCGTCATTGTGAGACGCACACAGCATGCACAGTTGCCGTGATCTGTTAACAGAGCGTCAGTAGTTTTGTAAATGTACATTGTTGCTTTTGGTGTGATCGCTCGGGAGACAGGAGAATCGGTAAGCTTTCATAACTTCCGTAGTTACACGATTCGACGTCATACACCATAATCCTGTGTTTAACAATGATGGCGTTTCGTAAATTATTTCTTAAATTTATAAAGGTATTTTTAGATTATTTCGTGTGTATTTATATCTTTGATGATAAAGGAAACTCGAAAACAAACATTAAAAAATTCTCGGGGTTCCTTTTAAAAACAGACGCACAAATTCATTATAAAGAACAAACTCTGAGGCTGAGAGAAGTAGGCCAGAAATAATTGTCTGTATTTCAACAAACAAATGCATTAAATAGAGAAATGGGAAATCAGGATTTGACAATTTCACCAAAAAGCAGATTGTCACAACAGTGAGCTCACAATTCAATTTTTATCACGATATTGCCCAGCCATAGTTGGGGATGTTTATCATGTCTTCTTAAAGTATTTATTCCGTTTACAGTGGTCTGATATTGCGGACTTCAAAGGGACAATCTGAAGTTGGCAATATCAGACCATTGTACACGGAATGACCACATAATAATAAATGATTGCATCAATCATTTATGCTTTGCTATTTTGGGCCATTTTGGAGCAAGTTCAAACAACTTTTAAACAAATTAGTTGAAGTTTAATGGTCAGACAAATAAATAATCAATAATCTGACCAAATATGGAACCCAAACTGCACACTAGAGGAGTTTAAGATCTTTTCCATTTTTAGACTTGTCAAAAAAGAACAGGCCACAGACATAAGCACATTTACAACGATTATCTGTAACACAGTGGCATCATGTGTCAGAAGAACAGAGACAACACAGACTTGTGGAGTGCAGCAGTGAGCGGAGAACAGTGTGTGTGTCACGTGTGTGTTTTCTTTCATGTGAGCGGTTATAAAAGTGAAACAACAATAATGAAACGCCAGTGGATTAAAGCAGGTTTATAAAGGTCACAGGAGAGCGGAGGAGAGGTTACACTGACACAGCATTGTGGGCATCAAATGAAAAAGTTTAAACAGTGTTTGCCATGTTCTTTAGTCTAGTAAAGGTGCTTCTCACATCATTTAAGAGCAGCTGTGTTGTAGATGATGTGTGTATTGCTGTGAAAAATCTCACACTTTGACTTCATGCACAAAGAGTTACATTTATTTACAGATGATGAGGCAATGTTTCTTCTTTATTCTACATTTGAAGAGGCGCCGTCACAAGGCAGATTCACCAGATGCTTCTGTTGTAAATGTCCTCGCGCTCGGGAACCTCAGCAGGTGAACCTCACCATGATGCTCCTGACAAACAGTCCTAACAGAATCACGGTGACGCACAGGCAGAAGAAGAGAAACCACAAAAAATCTCTTAAGAAATTCCTTCTCTGGCCACGCCTCCCTGAACTTGCAGAGGAAACATCGAGCTTAAAATCAGGCCAAAACTCCTGTGTGTGCAGAAGACTTAACAAGACAAGTTCAGAGGTTTTTCATGCTGAAGAATGATTTGCAAAGACAAAAATGCAGAACTACGTAGCATTTTTGCCTGGTTGAATGTCCTCTTGATGGTTAGACACATTTTCCCATTGCTTCCGTCTCACATCAAAGCTTCTGGACCTACAACATTTGAATAAACACTGCTCTCTTGGCTTCACACACGAACCGCAGCTTGTCTGAGTCCAAATCCCTCTGTTCCCTTTGTCCCAGTGTGTCGGGGGTCCTCTGAGGGGGTCCTGGGGGTCCTCCGGGGGGGTCCGCGAGGGGTGCTTGGTCTCTTATGTAAACCACCTCTTTGTCCGAGCTCACAATCGCCGCGTTTCTGATCCCTTTGTGCGCTTTTCGGTGGAGTTTTTGTGCCTGGTGTTGACTGTGATGTGGCCCCTCCTCAGACGCGCTAATGCCCGCTAAACACTTCCTCTTTTGGGGGGATTATTTAAGGCTGTGGGGGCTTTTGGGGAACACAAGAGGAGGATTTGCTCAGAGGGAAAAGTGTTTGAAGAAGGGTCCGAAGACAAACTGAACATTTCCTCTTTGAAATTGAGTTTTTTGGTTGAATCCCCCATCCTGCCCAAATCAAAAAAAGGCATTTAATTTTAAACTCAAGGCTTTTTAGGACCTTTTAAAGACCACAAAACAAACAAATTAAGACCTATTTGCGAGTGGTGACCTATAGTTTTTCCACAATGCTGCTTCTTTTCCAGTGGATATGATTTTAAATAAACAGAAATTGCTTTATAGAAAATGTAAGACCAGTGCAAACATTTTTAAAACATACAACAATGTTAAACGTGGGTTAAAGCGTTTTCATCTTCATCTTCACAGCTGAGTCTCGGTGGAGCAAAGACGTCTGAGCGGGAGAATCTAAAGACAGGTCCATTATTGCTGTTTTGCTGAATCCTGCTTCACAAACCAAAGACGCGTTTTATAAATGTCAATCATGTTCAACAGACAAACGCGGTGTAAAGATTTAGAGGGAGAAAAGCTTGTTTTGACAGTGTAATGATATAATGCAAAAGGAAATGTACAGTTTTTGCATGTGTCTATGAGCTAGAGCTGTAGTTCTTTAGTCGTTTAGTCGACTAATCGGTCGATGGGGCTTTAGTCGACCACATTTGTATTAGTCGACCCAGCCCGAGCCCGCGCACGTCGTGTCCGAACCCGACCGGAACCTGTGCCTAAGCCCGAGCCCGAAGGGAGCCGCCCGCCCACTCACTGAACTGTGGCATTTTAATGACAGAAAAGGCTTCTTATGATGTTTAATGTAAGTGTGTCTCGCCGCTTCCTCCACCTCACATTCCTCTCTCTCTCTCTCTCCCTCTCCCTCCCTCCCGTTCCTTCTTTCTCCCGGCGCGCGTAACGTGAAAGGAGAACGAAAGACGTGCCTTCCCCGTCTTTCGTTTCTCTCTCTCTCTCTCTCTCTCTCTCTCTCCTTCTTTTCTCCCGAGCGCGTAACGTGAAAGGAGAACGAAAGACGTGCCTTCCCCGTCTTTCGTTCTCCTTTCCCTTTTACCTGCTCCGCGCTTATTCACAAGTCTTCTCTCTCTCTCTCTCTCTCCTCACTTACTCTCGCGCAGTATAGTTGGCTAATTAAACACTGACTTTTTTTTTATCACTGCGGTGGTTTTGTGCTGTGTTCTGACGCGGCTGTCAATCATCCGCGAAGCGCACGTGTTCAGTGCGGCTCTGCGTCTTGGCCCGAACCCGGCCGGCCCACATTTCTCACGTAGTTGTCGGGCCTGCACGGGCTCGGGCCCAGAATCTAAACTCTAAACACACTGTGTCATATTCATTTTCTGTGTAAATTGTTGTTTTTGCATGAACTCCATTGCACTTTTGCCTTTTTGCGTCAGATAAATTGTCAGATCAAACTATATTTTTTTAGCTTCAGAGCTTTAGCCACGCCCCTTTTTAGTCGACTAATCGGTCGATGGGACATGTCTTTAGTCGACCAAGAATTTCTTTGGTTGACTACAGCCCTACTATGAGCACACACAGATGCACACGAGGAGGAACTTACACGGCTGCAGTAAAACCATTGCGTCACAGATTTTAGATGATCGGGATATAAATGCTCCTTATAAACACTTAGTCTGTCGTTTGCTTTGTTGAGACTTGTGCTGCTGTTGTTAGCAAAGGCATATTAAAACTGTGCTGAAGACTTCTGCACACTACGGGTCCAATAGGTGGTCCAAATGATGTTTATTGTTGCAATACAAACGAGTAATGGGTCTAGTCACCCTAGAAATCACCACTTTTTAAATTAGCAAAATATTTTTGAATTATTCCATGGCAAAGTCCAATGTTATTAATAGGAAAAAGTGCCTCTTGCCCTCCATCTGGCTTGTAACTGCCAAGAATTCTAGAATGTGAAACCCACTATTTTAAGCTCGATGTTTCCCTCTACGAGTTCAGGAGTTCAGGATTAGGAGCATTTGTCAAAAGCCCTTCGTGCATCTGCCTTGTGACTGCGCCTCTTAAAATGTAAAATAAAGAAAAAACATTACCTCATCATCTGTCAATAAATGTAACACTTTGTGCACGTTGTCAAAGTGCAGGATTCTTCTTTTACGAGGATTATACATCTAACACAACTGCTCCTTAAATGATGTGAGAAGCACCTTTACTTGACTATAGAGTGACTTTCGGTTGACGGCACTTTCCACTCTACTGCACATGCGTTATGCAAAATGAGCCGCTCTCCATCTGGTTAGCTGAGAAAACTTCTTTGAATAAAACAACAAACAGGACGAGAGCAGCTGTTTTGATCAGGTCTGAACCAGTCTGACAGACATCTGTCTCCTGAAGCTTGAGACTAGGGCCCGACCGATATGGCTTTTTGGGAACCGATACCGATTCCGATATAGAGGGTGCTGGGGGTGCCGATAGCCAATAAGACAGCCGATATAAGTAGAAATAGAAAAATACTTTTTTATTAAGAGCAGGTGTTAAAAAAAACTGTCTGGCTTTACTTATTTTAATTTGGGTTTATTTAGGTCACATTTATTTCGCCTCTTAAGAGTGACTTTAAAGGCTTGAAACTTGTTTGTATCACATTATTTTTGTTATACAAACAAAAACAGCACCTTGAATTTACTATACTACTAATACTGAAGTGAATTGCACTGTCCCTATCAAATAAATAAATAAATAAATAAATAAATTCAAGGTGCGGTTAGCCTCATTAATATGCACGACGTCGCGGCAATTAAAATGCGCAAATACGACCATTAACACCTCTTTTCATGGCTATTTTACATGTCAATGTATGTCCAGTAATCATCAACACAAACACAACACTTTACAGTCACGAGAAAGAACGAGCTGAGGCAGTGTTATTGTTGTAGCATGAGCTAATCGCTAACTACAGAGGTAGCAATCAGAGATTACGTTAGCCGGCACCTGCCGGTCTTTGGCCGGTAAAATGTGCCGTGGACCGGAAAAAATAGACTTCCCCGGTCAACTTGACCGGCAGAAATAATATGCAAAAAAATAAAAAGTCGAAGAAAAAAGAGGATTAATACATGATTAACTGTGGACTATTTAATGATAATTCCACATTAGTTCGTTCTGCGGCCAGTCCGGGCGCTTCTCGGGTTCAGAAAGTAAACGAGGCTCGCGCTGATCGGCTACACGTGATCCTGGCGCTGCTCGCAGATGATTGACAGGTGCTCAGAGAAACGAGCGCATGCTCGTGCTGCGTAGATCTGCTTTTTTTCTTCTCAACTCGAGACAAAATGTTTACTACAGCGGCTTAATATGCTAAGTGAAGAGAATTCATGCGTGCAATGAAAGTGCGTTGCTTATGAGGTGGAGGGAAAAAAAAAAAGAGTAAGAGGCACACGCGGGAGAGCACGAGTCTCAAGATTTGCTGATCAGCGAAACAGACGAGTTGCTGCTGGAAACAAACGGGTACAACACTTTACACGTGAAGCCCATTAGAATGTGCCTTTTCCGTCACTAAAACCTCGCGCTGAACTTAGAAATCTCCGGTTTAAAGGCCCGTACAGACAGGACGCGATCTGTCGCTGTAGTTTCGCCCGGTGGAGCGAGGACACGCGCAAACCAGTGAGGAAGTGGCGGGGAAAGCTGCCGTGAAAATATTAATATAAACAAACTCAGTGCTTGCTGCGTAAGTGATTATGGACAGAGAACTAATCCTGCTGGAATCAGCCCAAAACACCTCTGTCTCCTTGTTAACTTTGCCAAAAGAAGCCCTATGTTCTCCATTCGCGTCGCTCCAGTTAAAAGAAATCTAGCTGGAGCGAGAGCGACACCGCCTCTCAAAGCTGTCATTTCTCTGCTTTGGTTGGCGGCACGACAGGGCGCTCCTCCGCTGACAGCCACATACACATGAATGGGTTTTCAAGCAACATTTGTCGCTCATCGCATCCTGTCTGTACGGGCCTTAAAAGTGGGCTGCGTGGTCTCGATGCGCTCATGGCTCGTCTCAGACACACGGGGGTTGATGCGGCTTGACTCGGGTCCAGCGCGTGCGTTGTCCCGGGCTCCGGTCTCAAACACACGGGGATCACGCGGGCTTTGCTCTGGTTCAGTCCGCAGACAGGCACGAATCAAAGCGTGTCTCGTCATCACGATAAGTAAAAGTTAAAGACATTCTATTAACAATCACCAATTTTAGCTTTACATAGAGACTGTTGGGGAGGCGAAAGCTCGTAGGCTACTGCCATAATTCATGCGGAGTTGTTTGCATAAGGCAATAATATGTGACCGGTTGTTCTCCTAATTGACCGGAATTTCCAGATCTTGCCGGTCAAAGTGACCGGCATAAAAAAAGTCTAGCGTAACCTCTGGTAGCAATACATTAGTGTACATTGAAAGTTAAAGCGAACACGTTTTAAAGACTCACCCGGTCAGATAACCTCTTCTCAGATCCTCTTCTTCACAAAATAATTCCTTTAATCTCCAAACGAGAAAGTAGTGAGAAAGACAACTTCATGTTGTTGACAGCTGTTAGCCGTGTGTCCTTTCTGACGAGGATCGTCCCCCTTCTCCATACAGACATTTTGATGAAATAAAAGTCCTTTCTGTTGTTGCGGGGTCATCTGTGAAGAAGTTATTTCCTTTTCTTGAGTTAGTAGCGGAGTTGAGACATTTAAATCCAGCGCTGCCTCAGAGCGCACTAGTAAACAGTGATGCAGAGCGTCAGCCTGGTGCTGCGTTCAGGTGCAGGCCGACAATAAAACACCTCCACAAATAAATTTAATAACCGCGTTAAATATTGATCTGATTACTGATTGAATAGCATAGTTGTATTCTTGAAGATCTAAGCTTTAAAATGAGGTACAACAAGTCCTAAATATCGGCGGTATTTTGTCCGATAACCGATCGACCTGAAAGTACTCATATCGGCCAAAAATATCGGCCAACCGATATATCGGTCGGGGCCCTACTTGAGACAGTGTTTTTCTCGCTGTTTTTTCACTTGAATGTAACTTCTAAGGGTCGTAGGGTCGAATTTCATTCACAAATGTTGATTTTGTTTTCACACTGTGATAACTCTTGTAATTAGCTGACAACGAAGCTTTTTCGACTCGTTTCCACTGTTTGTGTCCATTAGCGGCATCGTTCATGTTGACAAACAAAAAATCCCTCTATAGAACAAGGTCAACCTAGAGTTTGTTGGAACTTTTTGTTTGTGTCCACAATAAGTCAGCTCTTTACCTCTGATGAGCCTCTGCTCTCCTGTGACCTTTATAAACCTGTTTTAATCCACTGGCGTTTCATCATTATTGTTGTTTCACTTTTATAACCGTGCACATGAAAGAAAACACTCTGCTCTCAATCACGTGACACACACACTGTTCTCTTCTCACTGCTGCTCTCCACAAGTCTGTGTCGTCTCTGTTCTTCTGACACATGATGCCACTGTCAGACTAATAATCACTGTAAATGCCCTCATGTCTGTGGTCTATTTTGTTTTTGACTTGTCTAAAAATCACAAAAGATCTTCAACTCTTCAACTTATCGGTGTTAAAGTGCCAGACCCACCCACATTGCACCATCCGAAACACTGCAGGCAAAGTACGACGCATCAGATCCAAGTGTCCAATGAACAAAAAAATAATGAAATAATTGAACTTTTTGACTAATTACTGAAAGCTGGTTAAGTATCCGACCTGGTTCATTTGCTCAGTGACTCCTGAAGCTTCATAAGAAACTCTGACAAATGAAGAGGTTATTATCATTACACAGACAAATGAAAATTACAACTCGGCCTTTTTGTACGGTTTGAGCGGGAATAATTAAGATGGATGTTGGGAATTAGCTCCGTTCCAAGGTCATTGTGATTAGCTTAATGCGCCGCACAGAAAGATTAGCCGCCGAGATCTGAAAAGGACTTTTGACTGAGAGAGACGGATAGTTTTGGGATCGTGGACGGTTTTCTGTACAAATGAGAAAACGGAGAAATGGAAATTGTGTTGGGCCTGGGAGAGTTCGGTGATTGAAAGATTGATTATGCTGGAATTATGTTTTTTGGAGGGTTGAAAAAAGAATTGACAAAAGAAGGTAAAAAAAAATCACAGAAATGTTGTTTCTTAGAATCTGGGGTATTTTTTAAGGTAAAATAAAAAAGTCAAAAAATGTTGGAAATTACATGTATTTTATATTTTGCTACAATTATGAAAAATCGAATGTATTAACAAAAGTTCTATCAACCAAATAACAGTAGAAGAAACACAACAATAGTGTTATGTAATTAAGAATTTTCTGACACAGCTGCAGGAGTGTAAAAAGGAATCTCACAAGAATTGACAACAAACAACTGTAAAATCTTGTCTCATTCATTACAGCAATTCCATGTGAATGAATCTTAGACTGAAGCTAGTGCAAAACCAGTGACGTGCCAGCTGGTGAATAGGGATGTCACGATATAAAATTTTAGAATCACGATTATAGCAAAAGGAAAAATCACGATTTTGCAATTATTCACGATTATCGGCATAAAGAAAAATAAATACATTATATACATATATTATTTTTCAAATCTAAATTATTGGCATTGATTTGCTGACAGTGACAATACACTGATTGTATTACATAAATATGATGTAGGTTTGATTAAAAACAATAAATGCAATTATTTTAAATAATTATCCTTTGAAAAAAAATAATTTAATGTTTAAACAAATTATCATTCAAGCATTAAAAAAAACATTATTGTCCCTTTAATGATTGCTTTAATATTCTCCTTATACTTACAAGGAGAGATCGATTACTAATAATATATTATGTGCGATCTGTCACGTGACTCACGAAGGTGACGTCACCCACACGTTTTGTTTTCCCAGCGTGTCGTCACGTGACCGCCTGGACGCGGCTTTGTTTTACTTTTAGGTCGGAGTTTATGTCAAACGAAGCATAAATACTCGTTTATTTTTGCCGTGAGCTGCGTGACACTTTCTGGAGCGCTTCGTTTAAAGGATTTACGTTGTTTCTTTACCAGCTTTTCTAAGGCACGTCTTGCATCTTGGACACTCTGCAGCCGCACAAGCCCTGGTTATCTTTAAAACATCCCTCGACTCGATATTTTGGATGGATACAACTCCTGAAGCGCTAACTTCAGCAGCCTTTCAACTAGCGGTGAGTTGACGACAAACGCTGTTCTCCGCCTCACGCTGCCCGTGCACGGCAGTCACGTCACAGAAGACGTAAGACGTGTTTGCGGTATACCGTGAGTTGTAAAAATTCTACGAATAACCTACCGTGGGGGAAAATATTCACGATTATTGAAAAACCGGTTAATCTTGACATCCCTACTGGTGAAGCACTGTGGATCACACGGGTCTAGTTGCTTGCTTTCACTTCAAGATGCCTTTTTTATTCACGTTGCACACATTTATATAAAACAGAAGCATATAATCTCATATAACTATTTTGTCTCCCACACGCAAAATTAAAGATGAGAAAAAAAATAAGACACTGACTCAAGTTTTGATCCCGTGACACTTTGCACGGCGACTCTCGCGCTCATCCAGTTGAGCCAAGTGACTGATGACGTCACCACAGTGCAGGAGACCTAATGACTGCTACTGTACAATAGTTGTGAACAGATTATTACGGCTTTTTGGACTTTTGCTGTGAAAGATTTGCTTGTGATGATTTACAGTATATAGTTGCTTTAGGCTTTGTTTAACCGCACAGTGAAGCTGAACACAGACACATTTAAATAATATTTTGGCCGTAGAAATCCAGATTTCCCTTGCGCTCAAAGTGTGCGGCAATCTGTGGCTCAGTTTACGGTCAAATTAACTCACTAAAAACGCTCAACTTTCACATAATAATCTCTTTCTTGACTATTAAGACAATGCATATGAAAAAGTACATCTACAAACATATTTTTTTCACTTTTTGCGTAGAAATAGGCAGCGCACGTGCTGTATGAGCGCGCCTGTTCTTTGGTCTGTGCAGATCTGAGTGAGGTGAGCTTTTTGCAGTTTAAGCCACAAAAATCTTTAAAATTAAAAGAAATCCCCAAATATGAAAAATGCGAAATATTATTACAAAAAATTATTAATTAGTCTTATTGACAGCAAGCATTTTTTTCCCCAATTCGGACTGGTGAGTCCCTGACCACTGTTGCTGTGCAAACACTAGTCTTGCTGAAATTTGCTAAAATTGCTGTTTCCAGTTGTAATAAATTACTACGTTTTGATACAATTGTAATGACTAAAAAATAAGACATGGGTTTTTGTGGTTGGATTGTAATCATGTTTACACAGTATTTCACTCTGTTACACTCAGTACACTCACAACTAATTGGCACTATAAATCAGTCTCATGTTGACACAAGGGTAATTTGTCTTTATAACAGCTCAAGGAGGAGGGAGAGGGAGATGTAGAGAGAGAGAGAAGAGAGAGAGAGAGGAGAGAGGAGCGAGATGAGAGAGAGGAGAGAGAGATTGAAAAGGGAAGGTGTAGGGGAAAAAAATAGTGGGAAAGAGAGGGAGGGCAAGTTAGAAAAGAGGGAAAGAAAAGAAAGAACGAAAAAAGGGAGAAGTAGAGAAGGAGTAAAGGCTGGGACGGAGCGAAGAAAGGAGAAAGTGATTTTTTTTTCAAAATCTCAAAAAAACTAAAAAAAAATGTAACAATATTTTTCATTTTAATGGGTCATAAAATACATTAACGCGAATATAGAGGAAGCATTAATATAATCTATGTTTTTTGTCTGTGTTGACTTAAATGTTGTGTTTCTTTTATAATCCATCTCCTCCAGAACTCAGTCCATCCTAATTTCCTATTCACCAACAATAATTCCTAAATTTCTTTCCCCGCACAAATGAACAGGCCACCAGGAGAAAAAGTGTTTCACAGGCCCCTGCATTTGGCCAGAGAGAGAGAGAGAGAGAGAGAGAAGAGACAGACAGAGGGAGAGAAGAGAGAGAGAGGGAAGGAGAGAGAAGGAGAGAGAGAATAATAAGGTTAAACACTGCAAACCTTTGACAAAATGTCCAAACAAATTAGGTTAATTATGAAACATTCACAAAGTAAATGCTGTGTTGCTACTGAAGCACTCCTGAGAAGCATTTAAAAGTTATAACAGCTTAAATCAACTGCTAATACGTTATATTTAGACATTACTGGGTCTAGCAACAACAAACAGACCTGAAACAAATGTGAACACCTGTTTAGTGATGTGAAAAACCGATGCAAAGACAAATTCCAATTCTATAGGTATTTATATGTTGGGAGTTTTTTCTGGTCTGCAACACAAGGTGACTCAATGTTTATGTCCATCCTAAGAAGCCTCCTCTGACAAACAACTCAGACAAAATGCTTCCACAGAGTTAAGTCACAATGCATATTCTGTGTTTAAAAAGACCCTTCTCACATTCAGGGTTATCAAAATTTCAAAGAGCAACAAGCAAACAAGTCTTTAAAAAAAAGCCCAAAACAGCCAATAAGTACTTCAAATAATCATTAATTTAACATTATGTGTCACAGCAGAACGAGAGTTAATGATCCTAACACTTTAGTAATAGCTTTTTTTTTGTATACACAGCTGCAAAACCATCAAGTTTGTACAAAATCCCCCCAAAAAAGGGCCAGAAAACAATAGATAATTCAAACTTGAACCCATACACACAGCTTGACAGTGAGAAAAAGGTGAATAAAAACTTTCTAACATGAACTTATTTAAATATCGTGAATTAAACTTGAAAAAACGCCAAAAACATCTAGATTATGACGTTAAAGTCGCGCTTTCACAATTCACAAGCAACTTCTTCAAAATTAGAAACCCAAAGTCGCTATAAGACAGCAACTCTGCTTACGATTCTTTCTGCATCCCGCTAAGCCCCGCCCACCAGAATGCGACGCAATGTTTGCAAAAATGAAAGAGTGCATAGCCTTCTGTAGTTTTATGTTGCAAGCTGTTCACTTTCACAAATAAAAAAACAAACGGTACCTGGTTTCTGGAGATCCTTGTAGTTGTTTTCACTCCCGGTATGAAGAAACAAAGGGCGTGTCCCAACATGGCGGCGCGTCTCCTGGTCCTCGCTGTCCTGTCCCACGATCGCGGCGCGTTCATCCTCTTCTGATCCTGGCTGCAGTCCCTCACGCGTGCCCCGGGTCCGAAAAAACATCATCAAAGAGGTTAGTAACTTCTTAAAAGTGTCCAGGCTACAGGTGCAGAGAAACGGTGTAATTTAGCATGCTAAGCTAACTTTCAAGAACATGTGAATGCTAAAGGCTGAAGCTAACAACTTCAAACGCTTGTCAAAATACTTAGCAGCAGGTCCGTCTTTGGGTAGAAAAACGTCCATCAGCTTTCCAGACACTTGCAAAACACACTCCATTTTAGACTCTCACGCTGACGATCTAGAGACTTATTTTTGCCGTCAAAAGTAGTCTGATACATTCTCATTTTCTTCTCGGCTCTCGTCGTGTTTTTGCTTGTTAAGCTAGCGCCTGCGATCTCATGCACTTCCGGTTTAGCATACGAAAAGTTAATACAAAGACAGACCAGGAAGAGTACTAAACACACATTGCACTTCCTGTGGATTTTCAAAATAAAACACATCGACTGCTTTAGACATTGTTAAACTTTTTACTCAGTTCAACGTGCTTTTAAATGTTTTAAGCGTTTTACAAATACATTTTGCTGTTAACTATATTTACATAACTCATAAACCATTTAACTACATTTTTATAGCCTATTTTTTTCACTGTATTTACATTTCTATCCAGAGAAGTGCAAGAGTACGGAAGTCCAGAACTGCCAGTGTGGAGTAAACATTTTTTCCAGCTTTTCTCGTTATAACGACTTTATATTTACGTTCAAACGACAATATTCTCGTTATTACGACTTTTTATTTACGTTCAAACGACTTTTTTTACGTTCAAACGAGAATATAATGTCGTTCGAACGACTTTTTATTTACATTAAAACGACAATATATTCTCGTTAAAACGACTTTTAATGAAAAATAGACAGCCCTTCCCATGATGCTCCGTTTATTAATCATTACACAGATTAAACAGGATTCTTCCAGTGTTATTGCGACATATAAGATCTCATGGCTCCTTTTTATAATTACGTGCGCATCGCTTTGATATAAAATACGCCGACTTTCGTCTTTCCTCATTTCTCCGCTGCTCTCTCTCTCTCTCTCTCTCTCTCTCTCTCCCCCGTCTCTTCTCGATCGTCTCTGATTGGCCAGCGCCTCGTCTTTTTAACTTATCCTGGTCCGGAGCAGGTTATGAGTTTGCCGCATGTTGTCGTTGAGATCTGCCCCGATAGGAAGTGATCCAGTTTCGTAGGACCAGACCAGGTTTAACCCAGGACCTCGTTAAACCCCAAATCTAGCTTCGTAGTATGGCTCTGAGCCATCCAGCTTGTGGCACATCATGGGAAGAGCAGTCTTTTATCATAAAAAAAAGTAGTTCGAACGAGAATATATTTTCGTTTTAACGTAAATAAAAGTCGTTCGAACGAGAATATATTCTCGTTTGAACGTAAAAAAACTCGTTTGAACGTGAATAAAAAGTCGTAATAACGAGAATATTGTCGTTTGAACGTAAATATAAAGTCGTTATAACGAGAAAGCTGGAAAAAATGTTTACTCCACACTGGCAGTTCTGGACTTCCGTACAAGAGAGAAAAGAGGGTGGGAATAAAAATGATAGAGAGAAGGGGCAGAGAAAGACAGAATGAGAGAAAAGTTGAATTATCCAGTCCGTTTGATGGTTAATGTTGGGTCCAAGTTAAGCCAAACTTGTATTATGATTAGTAGTCCATTAATATGTGTGTGTCAGATGGACTTGATCAGTAGGCCTATATATTGCAGAAGTTTATTTTTATTGGCTCTTTTTTTTTTTCATTTAAGCTGCAGAGTCACGTGACCCGTGGTCAGATGAATGAGCAGAACTATATAATTAAGCGATTAAGGAATATGTGGACGTGTATCGACACAACATTAGACAATCTATTTCAGAATTGGGTGCATTTTGTTTGCAGATTTTAGGGTGGATTTAAGCAGTGTGAATAGGTGCAGAGGTTGTCCCGTGTGTAGATAGTACAGCTCTCTCTCTCTCTCTTTGTTTCTCTCTCTCTCTTTGGCTGCGTGATCGCATCAGGATGGACAGATGCTGTGAGACGTCCCAGAGAAGAGGAGGAGAGAGAGAAAGAGACGGGTGAGGGAGGTGAAAGGGAAAGAGCCAGAGACAGCAGCCAAAACATGTGTCACCCGCCAGTGTTCAAAATCAACCAGGCAAATATGGCAAAGCCGGCAGAGAAGAGGAAAGACTGTTGTTTTTTGTCATATTAAAGCTGATTTTCTAACATCTAACTCTTATTTGTCCACATACATTAATTTACTAATTTCTAGAATAAAACGCCAAGGTCAATACTTTCCTTGTTACGTCGGTCCAGCTCTGTCCTGTGTTGGTCCAGTTTTCACGCAGACGACAGCTCGCAGTCAGTCTGGTGCAACTGCATTCACCCCAGGGCCAGATCAGGCCCTTCAACATTTAAATCTAAAGTTACGTATGTAACTACGGTTCTATGAGTCCCGAATGACCGCCTGAGAGACAGTGCTGAAAACACTGAATGTCTGAATGTCCCTGCGCATGTGCAAATTCTCAAATTCTCGTGTGATTCTCTCTGGCGGTCAGGGGATGAAATAGAACTGGCCCACCACCCAAGTTTCCAAATTATTAAAAATATGCAGCATTTGTTCTTTGATCCGAATGTCTTTGTGGTTTATTTTTCTGCAAAAATTGAATGCAGCAGTTGTTATTTTACAATGATTAAACAGATCTAATATGGAATATTTTGTGCCATCTCAGTAAAAATATCGCAGGGTGGTCAGCAACAATTATTTTAGTAGTAGACAGAAGTCAACTTTTTTTTTTTTTTTTTTTTTTTTTTGGTCATCAAGTCAAACCATTATTTTGAATGTACATTGTGATTAAAAGAAAAAAATGTACAGTTTTAACCAAATAATGGAATTATGTGACAGTTGAAGATTATTTACAAACAGTGTTTGTAAATAATTACTTCTTTATTATTTTGACGTTTTGTTTTTTGCAGTAGTCTTTGCTATGAAAAAAACATGTGTTTTTGCGTGTTTTTCAGAGTTGTCCATCACTTACCCATTACTCAAAAAATTCTGACTCCAGTTAAAACATGTAGGTTCCAACTTTTTCTTGTAGCCCAGGGGTGTCAAACATGCCAGCCCCAGAGATTGTTTTATGTGGCCCCTAGGAAGATTTCTGATTATTATTAATAATGGCCCTCAAAACGGAGCTATATAATGCAATTTATTGATGAGATGTGATTACATATAAAACCAAAAATGCACTGGAATGCAGCAAATTCCATAAAGTTTCTTCAAAAATGTTCAGAAGGACACTCCGCACAATACAATTCAAAATAATGTAATGTAATGCTAATTAATTCATTTAAATGTGGTCATTTGTTATATTAGGCTTTACACAGACTAATTGTCATATATCAATAGCCTATACTTTTAAATGCGGCCGTTGACCAACTATGGCTCCGATCAATTCGGCCCCAGCTCCATTTGAATTTGACATTCCTGTTCTAAATTATGCTGCTTTTAGTTAAATTTTACAAAAAATTTAACTCTCTCTTTCATGCGCCCCCGATTATCTGTTCTGCAGATGATTCATTGTATTTCTACGTCATTTTAGATCAAGTTTGTGTTTTATGATGAACAAACTATAAAAAAAAAAATCACCAAGGATGCATTCCACTTCTACACTGTGAGTGATGTGTCTTGCCTTTTAACACAAAACAAAAATACATATACAGTCCGTTCAAAGCATTTTAAATGTAACAAACGTGTGACGGCATTTCTGAAACTCCAAAACCACACAGTCTGCATTTGAAATTAATTTCCCGTCTCGCTCCTGGTCCCCATCTGTCAGACATCATTGGAACGCCTTAACCCATGAGCGACCATTGAACATTAGCCCGGTGCAGATGTTTGAGCGGGTTTTGTGCTCCGCTTCTGCCTCCGAACGCATTTACTCCCCCTGAACCTCCGCGGCACCATATGACACGCCATCATTTAGTAATTAAACCTTAAGCTCGTTTAAAGATGAGAAGCTGGCGAGGGCGCGATGGTAAACAAAGCAGATTTTAAAGACACACAGAGGAGCACGCAGAGAGAGGAACGCGTTTGTACGTCTCCAAAAGTAAAGCTTCACTGACTTTTGTCTTAAATACAGAAGATGTGGCGCTGTTAAGATGCTTTCGCAGACCAGAGTATGGAAGATGGATGTTGTAAGCGTGTGGTTCTTAAAGGAGAATGTGATGTAAACAGTATTATAATCATTCATTTACTGAAAGTTGCATTTAGATTGATTCATGCATGTTTGACTGATCTTGTAGTGCTCAAAAAAGTCCCACTTACCCGCCCACTTGTCTGCATTTATTTGCAATTAAAAAACAAAAATCAGCTTCTGAGTAAAACATGTAGCCACACCCCGGCTGCGTCTTAAAAAGGGCTTAGTAGAGGAGGGTTTGAGAGGAGAGTAAGATTTGGAACAACAAAATCCACAGTGTTTCTCATAAAACCGACCTCTGTTTTGTTTACAACAGTTTTGGCAGTTTTGGAGTGCACCCTTTTCCTGCTTGGGACAGTGAGGTCACCACCGAAACCATCAGAAGCTGAGCAGACACATCACAGGAACAACTAAAGCTCCAGTGTGCAGCCCAAACTTTAAAGGTCAGTTCACAAGAAATATACAAAATATTATCAGAAACTTCATTTAAGCTTTGTTTTGTTTGCCCATCTTTATAATTTATGCCTAATCAACTAAATGATTCACACTAAAATTGACTGGTCTGCTGAGGGGGGAGCGTCTGCCTTACCGTGTTCTAGGCAGCTAAACGGTTTACTCTTTTAAGACAAATTAAGTGTATTTTTAGCACAGCTAATTCAAGTCGAGTCGCAACCACTTTAAAATGGAGGTAAAAGTAAACAGAAAGTTTTTAAAAAGGTTCTAAACACGCCAGGCAGCGTTAGCATCGGCAATGAAGCTTTGAGGTCATTGAGTTGACATTCGTGTCGAAGTGAATGTTTTTATGACTGTAGAAAGTACAAGATTTTTAAAAAATGTACTTCTTGATCATAAATTATGACATTATATTGGGAAGTTCCCTAGAGACCATGTAATAGATTAGAAAAACCCATCGAACCAGCCCGGGGCCAGAAGTGGCCCTCTACTTGGTTCAGTCATGTACTTTGGATGTTTTTGAGAATAGATCTCTTTTAGGCTGCATTCACAAAACAAAACGAAACCGGACTCAGCTTGATCGGGAACCAAAGTTGCAATATTGTCTCTCTCGCTCTTTCTAAACTGGCTCATTTCTGTTCACAGTACAATTTTTGCCATTCGAACCAGCGCTAGAGAGACACATCTGCCTTTCGCCTGTAGAGGCGCTGTTCACTTCCTGGTTTTGTTTAGCTCCCCGTCTGTTTGTGTTCACAAAACAAACAAACTGCTCCAGGGCTCAGTTCAACCAAGCCGAGACCGACCTCTCCAACCGAACCAGATTTAGACATTTTGGGCCGGATCAGAGTTCGTTTGCGCGTTCACAGTTACCCAATCGAATCGAACTATCCAGGCAAATGAATCCATATCTGAATCAAAAGTGTATTGTGAATGCAGCCTAAGTAGCCAATATTTTGCAGAAATGTGTTTGCAATAATGATTATTTGCTACACCAATGATCGCTGTTTGGTTTGAATATAGGCCTACGAGAAAATGAATCGCCCAGCCCTATTTTTTTATACAACAAGCATTCATCTACATTAATTTAACAGTCAAACATTGTAAAAGTCTGTCATACACACTTTAACTTGTTGCAGCCCTATAGTTATGTTAAATTGAATACATAAAGCTTCATTAAAACATGTTCCAAGCTTTCCAAAAGGTCAAACTGAACTTAGAATTTGAGCGACAAGAGCAAAAATAATTTATTAAAAAGTCTAGTTGAAGTTTAGGTCATTAACATTGGTGCTTGGGGACTTCTCTTTCACCACCTTCATTCTGAAACTCCGCCTCTTCTCTCTTCTACCTTCTAAATCACACTTACCATGTGTCGAGCCGTTAAATACACACCGTTTCCCACAATCAAAACTCCAAAGACTTTATCCAGCTCATTCAATATGCAAATTTGGCTGGTAATTGTCAGAAAATGCCCCGAAGTCCGGATTAAAATAGCATCTTTTCATTTATTTCCGCGGTGTTTCTTCTTGTTTGGGGAGCTGGGGCCACTTTCGCCTGTCAAACTTTCCACACGAGTAGTTCTGGGTTCGCTTTTGGTCAGAATAATCCATGGTGGAATATGTTGGAGCGGATAAAATGTGGGGTTTATACGAGAGGGCAGATCCTCCTTCACCCCTGCAGTGGATAACGCTGGTTTTTCCCATAAGGCCGTGCGGTTGTTGAACTCTGAAGAGAGAGAGAGAGAGATGTTCGTGGCTCAGGGCAGTGGTGTTAGGAATAAACGTAAAACAGGATTTTGTCAGGTGAGTTTGAGAAAGTTTGAGTGAAAATGGGCTGCAATAATCACATTAACCCGTTAAGACATCAAAGGGACATGTGCGATACCTCTATATCATAGAAACAAACTAACTTCTGGATAATTAGAATGAAGAAAGTAACCAACCAATCTGAGGTGAGTCAGTGTTCAAATGCTTTTCTGAGCAACAAAAAAAACTAATTTAAAAGGATGGGGTCTGCCAGCGACGTGCGGTCAGAGGAGGCAGTGCCTCATCTGTGCAAATGGGGAAAAAAATACTTGATGTCAATTAGACTAAATAATAATTTTTTTATATGCAATGTGTTTTGTTTTTGTCATAATTGGGTGATTTATTGTGATTTTCACTGAGTTTTGTGGTTTAAAACCACAAAATCTCCCAGGACTAGCCGATATAATGCAGATCTACAGCGCTGAGGCTCGTCTCACTCAGACCTGCACAGACACAAACACAATGAACAAGGCACGTTCATGCAGAGCGTCTTGTTCATTGAGTTTCTCTACAAAAAGTGCTAAAATATGTAGAGATGCACCGATCCAGCTTTTTCACTTCCGATACCGATTCCGATACTTTGGCTTTAAGTATCTACCGATACTTGATATCAACCGATATCAGTGTTAAGTTTGAAATTGCTTCTCTTTCTTATTAAAACATAAGACATTTTGTCACTTAGTGTTATGTAACTGTTATTTATAGTGCAAGTCACAACTTAACAACTTAATCTGAATAAAATGTCCAATAAAAATATGAGACATTCAGCATCGACACCAGCCAATAAATTAGTCTCATTTTGTCCAGTTAAAGGTACAAATATGATATCGGCTGAACTGATATCATGGAGCCGATGCCCGATCCAGCAACATTTCCTGGTATCGGCACAGATATCCGTTCTTAGTATCGGATCGGTGCGACCCTAAAAATATGTTTGTAGATGTACTTTTTTCAAGTGTCTTGTTCTTCTAATTGTCACAAAAGAGAATAATATGAAAAAGTGAGCGCTTTTAGTGAGGTAATTTGACACTAAACGGAGTTGTACAAAGCCGAGGTGAGGCAAGCCTCTGTTTCCTGAGATTCCTGTCTTCATCTACCACCTATCCCCGCCCACTTGTCTGTATTACTTGCAATTACTCAAAAGTAGGGTTCAAAATGGTCATGTAGACACTTTCCAACAATATAAAGTAGTAATTTTAAATCTGTGGCTTATTAAAGAGGAGGCGGGACTTATCAGTTCTGCAGTTTTGTATTATCAAGGATTTTACTGTTGTGGTTTTTAGATGTAACATTCTAAATATCAACTTAGATTCAACTTTATTGCCGTCACATTGTGCAACAAAATGCAGTTTAGAATCTAACCAGAGGTGCAACAAAGCTAGTACAACGGGCTTCTACATCTGTGGGTCTAAATGACACGACTTTACAGCGAGAACAGCACATAAATCCACTGTATTACCTCTCCACCTCCTCCTCCTCCTCTTCTCCTTCTTCTTCTGCTGTGATGATGATGTGATAATCTGCTTCTGTCAGGGCTGTGTCTGCTCCTCTGATGAGTTTGTTCCCCTCTCGTCCACTGTTTGTGTGTAGGACATGTCTGAGCGCGTGCACAAGTCTCCGGGTGATTGGCTCGCGGCACTTCCCTGTTCACCTTCACTGTTATAACGATCATGAGAGCTCCGACCTTCATCCGCACAGAGCCGCCCACGCACTTTCGCAGGCAGTAAAAGAGGATTTGGGCCGTAATAACTCCGGGCTAACTCCTACTCAGGTATATTTGGACAAAGGAGGAGAGGGAAAGAGATAAAACTGCTGCTGATTGACTACAGGTGTATAAAAACACTCAAATGAAGAAGGAATGATCAAATGGAGAGTTGTTCCTTTTGACATGTCTCCACTGTAGGCCCAAAGATTGCACACCATCAATATTATTTCACACTCATATTCAAAATATAGAGAATGTTTTCTCTCAGATTAAAGCAGAATTACATAACATTCTTGACTTGTTAATTATATTTGTAACAACTCTCTGGGAAACCCTGGCTTTTTGGTTTTATGAGACTATGTAAGTCAGTTTGAATATGTTTTTGCTGACTTATTTCAATAGTAAATATACACAAAATCAAGTAAATTAGTAAAAAGTCATGTTGTAGTTTGAATTACACCAATTTTTAGGATGCTAGAATAACAAACTGATTTTGTTTGCAGACATATTCCTTATTCACACATGAAAGTACCAAGAACCACACATCAGGAACACTTTTACCTTCTTTTTTGGTTGCTGGTTTGCCAAACTCTTGTACGTTTTGGAGGCCCACTGTCCCGCCACACTTTGTGTGAGCTATCTTCCGCGAGTGGACCGCACCAACAAAGTAGCAGATGACGCAAAGACCCGATGTTAGGATGCAGACAGTCAAGAGGCACAGAGAGCTTGTGCCTTAGAAGAGTTGTCATTACCACCATCGGCAAACTCTAAAACCAATATTTTTGGGAATAAACACAGCAATGTCAACGTCATAAACACCGTTCCATGACCAATAGTGGGATTATCGGTCAACGTCACTTTCTGCCCTACTGTGCATGCTCCATGCAGAAAGAGACTATCCAACTGCTTAGCTGGGGAAACTTCTTTGAATAAAACAACAAAACGGACAAGAGCAGCTGTATGAACCGGTCTGACAGATGTCTGTCTCCTGAAGCTTGAGACAGTGTTTTTCTCACGTTTTTTCTCACCTGAATGTAACTTTTAATGTCGAAGATCGAATTCATCACAATGGATTTAGCAGCAGAACTTTTGTTTTCACACAAGATAAACTCTTGTAGTTAGGTGACAACGGTGCTTTTTCACTTGTTTCCACTGTTGTGTCTATAAGCGGTGGCTCTTTGCATATGGGTGCGCGCATTCCCGGTTGATAAACAAAAAATCCCTCTATAAGTTGTGGTTCTGGAGAAAAGTATTTGCCCCATAGAAGGTCCCCACACTGATCTTTAAGTTCCCAAGTCTAATAAACGCTCAAAGGCCAACAAAATGATTAACTTATACTGCCTACTGTTTAATACATAATATAATGAGTTAAATTTAACTCTAACAAGTCTATTCTTTTGCCTCCAAACAAACAGCTCAGGCCAAAGCTATATATTTGCTCTGTTTTCAACTGAAAACAACACTGATCATATTAATCAAGTGTCTTCTTTTGTCTCACGTCTTTATGTAAATGAGATGATAATTTTCTTAATGATTTTCGCTGGACCTGAGGCGTAAACTGTCTGACTGCCTCTGCACTGAACTCATTTAACAAAGTGTTTTATAATCAAACTAATGCGGCCGCTGCGTTTTGGCACAGACACGCGCAGGCCTAAATCAAACCGCTGCGTTTCTTGTGTGTGCGTAAAGAGACGAGAGATTAACGTCAATTATGTCCAGGACGTGACTTTGACGAACGACTTTGCGCTGGACTTTTACTGGACAATATTGATTTGGGAACAGAAAGTCCTGCGTTCGGACGTTGTACAGGCCTGTATATGCAAGCTGAAACGAGGCAAGCGTGAAATGAAAAATGACCATTCCTGTACATTTTATTTTAAATAGTCACATGATGCTTTGCCAAGTCACTGTAACAGGCCTGTGTTAGGTTTTTATTTGTCTTAAACTCAAATAGAAAGTATTGAAACTCTTACTACAGTTGATTTTACTATAATGACTTTTTGCACAAATGAAAATCTGACTCCTTTTGGTAAATTTGGCGAGAATAAAGGAAGTACAAGCTGGATTACTCATCTTTAGTTTATTAGAAAGCAGAACTTTGCAGAGGTGTGGACTTGAGGTCGACTTGGACTTGAGTCACTATTTTGATGAATTGAGACTTGACTTAATAAAATGGACTAGGCCTTGTCCACACTTGTCTAAGCTCAGGCGTTTCAGAACAAATATTTGACCTAAACCACACATCGTCCACACAAAGCAGGAGTGTCAGGAGACTGAAAACAAACATTTCTGAAACCAGGTCCCAGAGTGAAAAGATTTAACAACTCTGGTTTAGCGTCTCCACAGTTACTCTGACGACATCACTGCCCCAGAGTCACGTCTCATACTGACTTTTATATGATGGTCCAACACAGTGCTCAGTAGATGGCGTACTTTTACCATGACACAAAAAACAGCGTATTCTGACCATGACTTCACAGCTATTTTTAGTACTTATGTTACGCCGTTAGCACGATATGAAAAAGCGTAAAAATGACACGAGATTTCAACCAGGCGTCAAAAAAGGTGAAACGGGTAGGTTCAGGCATAAAGTTACTAAAATTATTAAGATTAGGTCTGGGGCTTGGGGCAGGTTAAGATTAGAATCAGGATTTCATGAATATTCATAAATAAGAACACGTCTTAACAACCACCATTGAAATGAACGAGGACTGTGACGCGTACTATAATTACGCAAAACAGCTGTGAACTCGTGCTAATCATACCTCATTTACATATTGTGTAATGTCGTGGTAAATGTACGCTTTACTGTGAGATCGGGCTCGATGGTCACTGACAAAATGTCATTCCGTTGTAATCCACAAAAGACGTTATAAAATTAATTAAATGCACAACAATCTCCATTAAATCAGTTTTGAAGCTTTGTAAAAATATTCCAAAGAATCTGAAGCATAAATCCACTTTCTGTGTCTCTTCTGTGTTTTAGATCCATTTGTTCATTCAGAATGTTTAAAGTTTCTGTTTACATTCAGTAACTTTTCTGCTCATGCTCAGTGTCAAGTCTTCTTCTACTTTTGTTCCTTTCTGTGTCAGTGTCACAGCGCCACACTCTGGTCAGTTACAGGCATTACGCCGGCTTCAGGCTGGTTTACTGATTCGTGTGGACGCTCACAAATCCTAAAACAGCTTGTTGTGTTCTTATTTATGAATATAACAAAATCCTGATCCTAATCTTAACCTGCCCCAAGCCCCAGACCTAAACTTACCCATTTTAGTAACTTGAAGTCTAAACACTTGTGTAATTTTTACGCTTTTTCATATGAACAGCGTAACATAAAGTACGCAAAAATGGCCTGAAATCGTGGTCATAATACGCTGTTTTTGTGTCGTGGTAAATGTACGCTTTCTTGTGAGACTGTGTTGGCAAAATACAGTAGATTAAGGGAAGCAAAAACCTGATAAAATGACATGTATGCCTCACATAGACAAAATAAAGGCAAAAGGTGGTGCATTTATTTATTTTGCATGAGATGTTGCACGTTCTAATGGTAAATTTAGTGCAACACATTCACAAATACGACATAATTTTTTCTGTTTGCATTTAAAATTTAGCACCTGAATTCACAAATTACTCCTTTACGAATTGGACACAGTTTTAGTCAGGCGTTTTAGGAAAAATAGGCCGTATTTTTTAACAAATACACTCAAACGATTGCCTTAAAATGCAAAAATCTCCATGAAATTCTAAATAAACTTGTAAACCAAAAAACTATTGATTTAAAAAGAACAAATATCTTAGAGTCAATAATATTCCCCAATTAATCAGGCTTGTTCCTCTGTGTGGACATTTTTAATCAAAATTGACTAATGGAGTTTAATTGAAGGCTGCTTTTTCTGTGTTTGGATCAATAACCATGACGAGATAAATAAATAAAAAAAAACATTTTAAAAAGTACATACGATTAATATGATACGTAAACATTAAAATAACACATCTATTAGATCTTGTAAATCTCGCCTATAACTACAATTCCAAACGGGAGCGCGCGCGTGCCGTGTGTGGGATCAATGCAAAAACCGCTGTAACGATCCAATTAATTACGGGCAAAATTAAAAGCTCGTGCGAAATCAATCTTTCACGGTGTAGCGGATGAGATCAAATTGGTGCCCCATCTGCTCCGCGCGCTGCTGCTGCTGACGGCGTACGTAACGTGGCCTCCGCTCCGAGATTTACGCACGGCACGAGGAGGGGAGTCATGACGCTTTATTACGGAGACGTACAGTATAGTGTGAGGCTTACCTTACGTACAGTGCGTCATGTGTGGCACGCTGTTCAAATTAGATTACGTACATGGATTTGTTTTGGAGGGTAAGACGAGGATATGTTTGTAAATGAGGAAACGTGAAAAGAGAGAAAGCGAGACAAAGACGTCATTCGATTTTACGCACGACGAAACACGTCAATAATTTTGGTTAATAATGGACTGAAAAGCTTATTACAGAGCCTAATACCTAAGCTCTATGGCTGCAATAAGTCTACTAAGTATTAAGAGAATAAACAAACAAACAAAAAGGCTAAATAAAATAATGAATAATCATAGAAATAATTTAAAAATATCTTAATCAAAAGAAAATAAATTGATAGGCATAAAAGAATAAACAAATGAATGAAAACAATAAAATATGAATAAATAAGTAAATAAATAAATAGGCTACAAATACTGTATATAGATATATAAATATTTAAATGACTGACTGAATAAAAATAAATAAACCTTGTTGAAATGTACGCTAAAATATATTTTTTGTTAAAGCTGTATCAGTAAATAATAAAGAAGTCATCATAGTTCAGCTTGTGTTTGGTTAAAATCTGGACTTAAATTCTTTCAATTCAGTTCATTTTTTATTAAGAACACAGACTTAAATCAGGTTCATAGTTAATAATTCTTGGTAGGCTACAGTGTTTATATTAGACAAAAAAAAATGTCTGTTGTTGATTAGTTTCCTGCCTAAACATACAAATAATCTTCTGATAATTTGTTAAAATTATGTGAGACTAACATTTAAGTAGATGTGAAAGTGAAAAAAAAAAATCATAATGTAAGCCAGGACTATTTAACTGTATTTTCCAGATTTGGAGGAAGGTTTTGGTCTGTGGGCCAGAGAGATAAGACATTGGATACAAAATGGTGTCACACAAAACATCTCCAACATTCAGTCTGTTATAACCGAAGCTAGACATAACTAACCAGCTCTGAACAAAGACTAAACCAGAATGTCTAAACCAGGGACAACATAGAATGAAAAAAAAAAACCCAAATATTTTTCCAATGTTTGAAAGATAAGTAACTGGACTGAATTTATTGTTTGAGGGGCCTGATTTGGTCCCTAGGCCTTAAGTTGAATAGTCCTAATGTAGGGTAATAGATTGTGCTCATGACACACCACAACACCTTCTAAAATGTGATGTTATGAGTCAATGTGGAGGGCAAGGGCCAGTTTTTTCTGTTGTTAACATTGTACTTTGCCATGAAATATCTAATGTTCATTTTACATGTTCAATCTGGTGATTTCTATCAGTGACATTTTACATTACAAAAACAAATTGTATTTCACTGTGCTCAGCTTCCACAGCAACATTATTGTAAGAGTTTGCTTGTAGCTTTACATTATTATATTTTTCTAAGTCTCTACTGAAGCCATCTCCTCAGAAACTATATTTCTTCTTGCTGTTTTTGAATTGCAACATAGGACTTCTTGGTCGACTAAAGACACGTCTCATCGACGATTAATCGACTAAATTAATGTTTTATTTTTATGTTTGACAACAGCTGTCAAATCTTAAAATTTCTTTTTGATCTGATACTTTATCTGACCCGAACAGTGCTTGAAAAGACTAAAATGCATTGGAGTTTATGTTGGAACAATACTGTGTCCAAAAATGACAAATTTACCTACAGGTAGAAATAAAGTAACCCAAAAAGCCAGATGTGTAAAACATGTAAACATCATTATAACCCAATGATTTCTAAGACTGCATCGACAGATTAATCGAATTTTTTTATTTATTTATTTTACCTTTATTTAACCAGGAGAGCCTCATTGAGATTACAAATCTTTTTCAAGAGTGTCCTGGCCAAGAGGCAGCAAAACATTAAAATAAACATATAGTTCACAAACAAACAAGGACACAAGATTGCACAAAAGTAAAACAAACTTATAATTTCATGTAAAACATTTACAAGATGAAAACTGATCCTCTAATACATATAGAAGCCTTTTATACATGTTTAATGATACCAGATTGCTTAGACCAATTTCAGTTTGTAGTTCATTCTAAGACGTAGGTGCAGCAAAGCTGAAAACCTTTTTTCCCAACTCAGTTCTGACTCTAGTACAGACAGCGTTATAACACTCTGAGACCTCAGATTATAGTCTCCAGAGTTCCTGGGCACCAAATAAACCGCCAAATACTGCGGAAGTAAACCTAACATGGCTTTATAAATAAACAGGCGCCAATGTTTCAGTCTAGGGACAAAGACGTCCAACCAACCCTGTCATAGAGCACACAGTGATGTGTTAAAAGACTTATTGCAACCCTCCAATTTCCTCATTTTTGGACAAGTAGAGAATATCTTAATTTTAAAATATCTGTGTGAAAAAGCAGGTTAATTGGCTTAAATGTTGTGATGCTATGAACACAACTTATTGTGTTCAAGATGATGTCTTTTCATTTAAAACAACCAATAAATATGAAGGGATTTTCAAAACATGTCTCACTTAACAAACAAACTATGCAGTCATTTCTAAAATTGAAAATCGTTGCAAAGACAGAAAGTTCATCCAGTTTACTCTTTATATAGCAGTGTTTTCAAAAGCCTATTATTTCAACCTTCTTTTAAAAAATCTACGCAACATTTGTGTCTTTGATAATGTTTTTTGACGATAACAAAAAGACAAATTCTTCTGGACTAATTTTCAAAACTGAGATATAAACTTGTTCTTGTAAAACAGATGCATGCGTAAAATCAGCCGGTTCAGTCAGTGGAAGCTTTTTTGGCACAAAGCTCCAATCAGCCCGTGCCATGCGCCGTCGGTCCGCTACCAACCCCCCGGCCGGCGCGCTGTCATCTGTGGTGCGTAAAAAAAAAACCTCCAGCCGTGACGTCGACGCAGCGCCAGACAGATCCAGGCCGACGCACGTCACACTTCGGTTCAATTTTACGCATGACGAAAACCGCCAATAAATCAGCGGCTTAGTCACACAAATTATTAGTGATAAAGTGACCGGAATCGCGCGCAGAAATGACATTCAGTAATAATAAAAACGACGCGCGCTTCTCGAATCTAAATGTACAGACTTTAATCAGATAATGTAATGATTCAGTTTAATACAAATGGGGCTATTGGAACAACGTCATGCGTAAAATGGATCAAAGTTCACATTTTATATGACATAAGGCTTTTATTATTATTAAATTAACAACATGCAGACATAGGCAACAACATCATCAAAAGAACAAAAATTAACCCTTTACGCCCGAGTTTGAAATAATTTCTGAAAATATAAAGTCTTAAAACTTCAGCTGTAGAATCAAAACTAAGCTATTTCTCTAGCATTAGTTTATAAAACCACAGGTACAGAGTTGTTTGGTATTTTTGAAGCTCCTGAAACTGATCTAAAACAGAAAATCTGAAGTTTGAAAAGAGAGAGGTTGAAACTGCTTGGTGCATGGCACTGAACATGTTACATTTAAATTGTTCTGGGTTAAATCTGTATTGGCAAGGATAGTTGCAATCTTTCATCCATATATTGCAAGAAAAAATGTTACATTTCACATTAATGCACCATTAAAAAGGCGAGGAAAAATATTTGTGTTAAACACATTTGTAAAGTTATAGCGAAATTTACTTGGTTAAAGATGCATGTGTAACTTTCTAGAGATGAAAAGTCAGCTGCACTATTCAGTAGAAAAGGTTAAAGCCACATATTGGGACTTGAATGAGGATAAGTAGTTTTATACCATAAAAATACAGCTAAAGGAACCACTTTTCTATAGAAACATCCAAAAAGAGGCCTTCCTCCAGGACAAATAACAATTAATTTTGTGGCCTGAAAGGCACTCAAAGAAAAGAACAGATTTTTAATATTTAGTGTCAGAAAGAGATATAAACTAGAAAACATGTCGTTATTCAAGTATATTTTGGGGTAAAAAGTGACATAATGCACCTTTAAGTAAACATTTAGGCTACATGAAACAAGAAGGATCCTTTTTGTAGTAATAAAATGTAGCTACATTTGTTCAGTTTTGGATAGGCCTGAAAATTAAAGGTTCAAATAATAAAACGACAACTTATAAAAAAAAATCACTTTAGTGTAGCATGTTTAACAAAGAAATACACAAAAAATAAATACATCCATAAATAAATAAATGAGATACAAACAATCAAATATTAACGGAAACAAAAACAGAATATGTAAAGTATACAGTATGGTCACTTTGATTTCTTGTTCTGGTTGCGCCTCTTCGTGCTGGAGTTACGTTTTTCCAATCTACATCTGATTGAAAATGTACGCACTTTACGTATCAACGTAATTTGACAACATTTACGTAAAACTGACACGCTTTAGCAACTGCATTTTACGTAACTCCAGCACGCATTTATTCTAAAGCCTGTGAAATCAGTTTTTGTGTCTGGGTATAGCCGTGCGTAAAACTTGTCACGTACGAACTTTACGCACAGCAAACAATCACACGTTTTTCAATAATCTTTATAAAATACGTTGAAAATAAAGCAGATAACGTGAGTATTTTTGAAAGTTTCCATTCTCTGTGCGTAAAAGTCCTCAACGTAACGTAACTTTTCCCACGCGACGTTTGACTCTCCTCTCTCTTCTTGGGCAAGTTCTTTTCCAGTCTATCTGCTTCTGCTCGCTTCCCTCTCCGTTCCTGTCCCATAAAAAGCCCCCCCCCCTCCTCCTCACCCTCCTCCCTCTCCTCTCTCTCTTCCTCCTCCCCCCGCGCGCGCACAGCCCATTAGCGCGCGCAGATGAACGAGTGCCGCTGTCGATAGCCTATTACACCTGGAATAATGGGAAAAGCACTTACCAAACTCCTGACATCACCGACAAATGAAGTGGGACCGGAGACAATGACACGTGTTTCGTCTAAGAAAAAAAAAACTGCCAAATTAAGTGTGTAAAAGACGCGCCAAGTATGTAAACAGAAAATACTGTTTTCACCCAAATAAATATTACTGTCAGAAAAACAGTGGTGAAAAGTGTAGGCTACTTAAAGGTACACCGTGTAACTTTTTAGCCTCTTGACTTGAGCTAATGCACTGATTTTTTTTCTCACCTCAATGTTTTTGTTGGTCTAAAAATTTAAAATCTAAATGTGTCTCTTTACGCAGGCTTGCATTTCCCTCAAATAAACTCTTTTGTGTCTGAGCAGACTCTTGCTTTTTTTAGCTATTCACCTTATTCTACTCCACCCACTTTTCCTGACAGTGCATTTGTTGTTTCGCTCAGTTAGGTATTTAATATTTAAATTGTCTGCCTAGCAGGCCAATCTCAAATAGACATAATAGACTGTATGCATGTGAGCTGTTGTAAAACTTCTGCGTTAGCATTGACAGACAAACACATCCTTTTATAAACACACTTTAGTCCTTCGGTGAAGTTTTCTCCTGATTTGTAAAGTCTTTAAAGGTTGTATGGAGGATTTTCAAATCCAACAGCTGTTTGCTGTTTTTCAAATGATGCACATGTGTTTCTCCTCCCAGGGCCACGCCCTTCACTGCAACTGGGCCAATGAGTTACTTAGGAACACGGAGGGTTTGCTTGACAGGTTGACAGGCCAATAGATAACGAGGTACCTCGTTATCTATTGGTCAACGTTTTACTGGCCTCATCACGTCCACAGTTTATATATTTTTATAATTATTTTTTTGTTTAGCATAAATACAGGCTGTTACAAATCTATGCAACTGTTTTTGACCAAACTGACAACAAACAATTTTTGAAAATCCTCCATACAACCTTTAACATGTTTTCTGAGAAACAAATCACAACTCACTGCTCACTGCCAGATCTTGCAGTAATTTTTCATTTTAGACTAAGGTAGAGATCCCACTAGAAATGAACATGCCAGTAAGATGTTGCCACCTTTACATAATGTTTTTAAAATGTGAATTAATTATTCAGAATTAAACTGTTAAGAATTAAAATATTTTCTTTCATGTTTACATGAAAATTCTAAATAAAGGTTTACATGAAAAACACACTAAATCGCGTCTGGGGGTTAAGAAGAGTTCTGATTGGACAGAAACCAGCTTTTTGTCACCCTGTAACCCCTCGACTCAAACATGATGCTACCTTTTTTGGAGTCGTTTTGATGAAAGTCTTTAAGCAGCAACATGGAATGTTCTGTGAGCTGAGAAGTTGTTGTTTTGGATCAGCACAGTATCTCTGTCCACGTACATTCCTTGTTCAAAACTTTTCGCTGCCTCTTTGAAAAGGTTAGTGTTTCTTGTTTGCCATCCACTATTATTTTCATTATTTGAGGCTCCTCTAGCACACTTAAAAAAGAACTGGGTTCGTGCCGCCATCTTGCAGTGCGTCACCGGGTCAGAAAGGCAACACAATGAGCATGTGCAGTGTGTGTGGAATTATTTTTAAGAGGAATAAATGTTTACATGATAAAAGAATAAAGTAATTTGCCTTTAAAAGTGGAACTTCTCCAATATTGTTTATAACATCATGATTATTACTATCTGTTTGCAGTGTGAAAATCAGTTACTGCAGCTTTAATTAAACATGTTTAAAGCTGAATTCAAGTACAATAAAGTACAATTTGCATGTTCTAATTGCTGGTCTTCTTGACCACAGGCGGCAGTGTGAGGCCCTGTATTGTTTGATAATTTTATGTTTATTAATTCAACAGTTTTGTGCAGCAGGTGAAGAGTCTGAAGATCGGAATTTTGGGGTCTGCAAAATCAAAATGCAAATGAATTTTGAGTTCCAGTCTTGCATTTCTGCAGCCGAGCATCATCCAGAAAATATGAACCAGGAGCTGTGGACTGTTTGGTGAGTGGCAGTTTGTTTTTTTTTTTTTTAGCCAATTGTACACAGCACTTAAAAATTTCACACACATTTAAATTATCAATGGAAGACATGTTTTTACACAGCTTCTATCCAATATCTCTGTCCTAGTCCTCATGTCCTTAGACCCTCCTCCTCGTCAAGGAAAAACTCAAACCAGTTGGAACTTTTGGAGCTAATGTCCAATGGCAGAGGGAAATGGTTCATCTAGCTGGACGAGGACGGCCAATCCACTTGAATGAAATGAAAAAGGGAGAGGGGATGAAGAGAGAGAGATACAAAGAGAGGAGAGGGAACATGTCAGTGAGGGTGAGAGCAAGAGATTTAAAGAGGGAGAGGAAAAAAAGAGGTAGAGAGGCAGAGAGAATAGATAAAGGAAAAAAGATGGAATCAAAAATGGAGAGAGAAGCAAAGAGGGTGAGTAGAAAAAGAAGAAATAAAGAAAAGAAGGGAGAAAAAGTGAAGAGAGACAGTAGATGAGGGGGAATTGACATATAGGAGGAAAGAGATAGACTGGAGTGAGAGAGAGAGAAACAGAAAGAGAGAGAGCCAAGAAGAGAAAGTAAAGGAAAAAGATAAAGAGAGAGAAGTTGAGAAAATAAGAGAGAGAGGGTGAGAGCTAGAGAAGTGGAAAGAGAGAGAAGAGGACAAGAGCCAGAGAAAGAGTCACAAAGAAGACTGACTGAAAGAAAAGGAAGAAGAAGAAAGAAGAGATGCTGACAGACAGACACAGATGGAAGAGACAAATGCAGAGAGAGAAACAGAGAAAGAAAAGAAACAGAGAAAGATGGGGGGGGGGCACAGATAGAGAGAGACAGTGACAAAACAAAGAGACAATAAGAGAAGGAGAGAGGTGGAAACAACATGTTGAGAGAGAAAGGTGGAGAGAGAGAGACAAAGAGAAGCAGAGACAAAAAGAAACTAGAGAGAAAGAGAGAGCACGCTTTAGACAGACAGAAAGAAAAAACAGAAAGAAGGAGAGAGAAAGAAAGAAGGAACACAGAGAGAGAGAGAGGTGGTGATAGAGAGAGCAAGGTGGAGAGAGAGAGAGAAAAAAAGAAGCACAGAACACAGAAAGATGAAACGGAAAAAGACGACGAGAGGAGGGAAAGAGATGGAACAAAGGAACACGCAGAGAGAGAGGTGGAGAAAGAGAGAGGGAAGGAGAGCAAGAGACACTCTCTTGCTTCCACAGACAAAGAGAAACAGACAGACAGAAAAGAGAGATGGAAAGAAGGAACACGCAGAGAAAGAGGAGAGCGAGAGGTGGAGAGAGACAAGAGAAGCAGAGGGAGAAAGAAGAGAGAGGGAGAGAGATTGAAAGAAGGAACACGCAGAGAGAGGAGAGCGAGAAAGAGAAAAGTGGAGAGAGACAAAGAAGCAGAGAGAGACAGAAGAAAAGAGAGGGAGAGAGAGAGTTGGAAAGAAAGAACACGCAGAGAAAGAGAGGACGAGAGCGAGAGAGAAAGATGGAGAGAGATGAAAGAAGGAACATGCAAAGAGAGGTGGAGAAAGAGAGAAAAGGAGAGTGAGTGAGAGAGAGAAAAAGAGAAGCAGAGAGAGACAGACTGAAGAAGAGAGGAAGAGGGAGAGATGGAAAGAACATGCAGAGAGAGAGGTGGAGGAAGAGAACGAGAGAGAGAAAGGTGGAGAAAAACAAACAGAAGCAGAGAGGGAGAAAGGTGGAAGAGAAAAAGAAAAGCAGAGAGAGAGAAAGAAGAAGAAGAGAGGGAGAGAGAGATGGAAAGAAGGAACACGCAGAGAGAAAGAGAGAGAAGGAGAGCGAGAGAGAGAGAAAAGTGGAGAGACACGAGAAGAGAGAGAGAGATGGAAAGAAGAAACATGCAGAGAGAGGGTTGTAGATAGAAGGAGAGCGAGAGAGAAAGGTGGAGAGAGACAAAGAGAAGCAGAGAAGAGGGACAGAAAGAAGAAGAAGAAGAGAGAGAGAGAAGGGGGTTGGAGGGTGGTCTTTTTGTAAGGAGGATGTAGCTTTAAGGGAATTGTGCACTGGACTGTGAAATTACTGCATAGTGCTACATATTGTACCAGAAAGCCCAGTCCAAAAAAACAGTCTCAAAAATCATGGGAAGGAAAAATTATCCCCAAACGTGACCCGGAGGCGGAGAACAAGACGATCTGCCCTGGAGAAACCGGAAAAAGACCAGGAAATAATGGAATAATGGTCCTGGGAGTGAGATTAGGCCACCAAAACACAGCGAGGGGACAATGGATTTTCAGTTGTGGTGGCTCAATGTTGAATAGTTTTTGTTGTGAAGGAAGCCATAGGTTGTCTTCACTCAACATTCTACAGACCAGGAATATTTAATACAGATGTTTGGAGCGCAAATTAATAATGCGAAATACAGATTATTTTGATGTAACACAAAAAGTGAGTGGGTCTAGTCATTGATAGAAATTACAAAGTTGAAAATGTGTGAAATGGCTTGTAATTATTTAAACATTATTAAGACACTGCAACTAAATGAAAAATTGAGAAAAAAGTAAATTCAGCCTCATCATTCAAACAGAAACAGGGCCTTTTATGTGAAAATCTTAACAAAATTGCACATATGTGGCCCCCAGGATGATTTCATTTTCATAAAAGCCCACGACAGTTTGAACTACAGGTCCCAGAATGCACTGCAGCCAAGTTCTGGCAAGGAGGAGCCACATAGGCCAGAATGGATAATAAACTATGGAAATATAAAGGCTTACTGCAGGCTATTGAAATGCGACCCAGGGGCCAAATGCGGTCCACTAAGCAGTTTGTTTTGGCCCAATGAATTATAGGCCATGAACCAGATTATACTGCTTAGGCTGGATTTGTTCTGTTTTCAGTAACTTATGCATCATTTGATCCAGATTCTGTATGCACTTAAAGCAATTAAAAAAAAACAAAAAATGATTCATTTGAACACTAGAGGAGCATTCACATGCATTTTGCCTATTAGCTTGATCTAGTGTCAATGATCATATTCCGCCGTAATAAAACATTTCAAATAGTATAAATTTGATGTGGATTGTTCTCTCTTAAGTATTCATGTTTAAATATATTTAAATGTTTGGACTACTTGTTTAAATTCTCTCATTTACCAGTGCCCTTTAAATGGTTAAAATCTTATAGTCCTGGTTTAGTCTGGCTCAGGTTTTGTGGTTTAGTCTTGTTCAAGATGTAGTTTACATCTGATGTAATCCAAGTATAAACTAGGTTTAGTCTTGGTTAAGATCTCGGTCTAGTTGCACTCATCTTCCACATAGTTTTGTCACTATTTTAGACCTATAATTAGGTCTAATTTTTTGTTTGTCCTGCTTTAAACCTGACCTGGTATTGGTCTAATGCAGGGCTATTCAATTATCTTTACCAAAGGGTCAGATTTTTCGAAAGGCGAGGGTCTGAGAGCTGGTCTACAAATGTGTTGCATCTGAAAATAGTACTACTGCGATAATTACAAAATAAAAGAGTAAGGCATTATCACATGAAAGCAGGATGAAAATAGGATTAAGTCTAAACAAACCCAGTGTCAATCAATGACCAGACTTCAGTTTTCAAACCAAGACTAACCTTATCTGCATTTGCTTTACGTAAACCACATCTTGAACAAAACTAGAGCAAAATCTGAACCAGGTCAAAGCCAGGACTTTTGGTCTTACCATTTAAAAGACATAACAGAATCTGGTTTAATCCTAGAGTCTATATCCTTTTGTGTGTCAATTAGGATACTGAATATAGAGTTAACAACGTGCACTAAAACAACAAACAGCTATGGTTCTGCCCATGGCCTAATTTTATCATCCTGAGTCAAAACATACTGCTTAGTGGGCCGCACTGGGCCCCAGGGCCGCCATTTGAATAGCCCTAATGTTACTCTCAGTTCAGACTTTGCCAATGCTGGTCTTGTCTTTGTTTAATTCTGGTTCAGTGTTGGTTTACTGCATTTTGTAGACCAACGCAAATCTAACAGTCTATACAAGTTACTAACATTACTGAAAGATTTTATGTGGATATTTTGTACAACGATACATTTTGTCAAAAATGGTGCAACTACCTGGCCCAGTGTCCATGGCTTTCTGAAAAATCTGAATCTTTGGAAAATGAAGTGAACAGCCCTGCTCTAATACATTATTTGAATATGTGCCTTTTATATGAACTGTGTCACTTGATAATTTCTTGAATCTAAGGTTTTTCTACTCACAAATACAAATAAAAGATCTTATTGTTTGAGTATTATTGCGTTATAGGTTAAGTTGACGATAAATTGAAGATAATTTCACACATTTTCAATCTGTTAGTGAATTAACCCATTCACATTTTGCATTATAAAACAAAAAAAAAAAAAAAAACATTTAGTTGCCCTCCATTTGTATTATAATAGCCAAAACTCTGTTGACTCTGTGAACTCAAATGAACTTTTTGTAATTGAACAAACTGTTTTTCTTGTTTGTCTGGCAAAATAGCTGTGAGTGTTTACATAAAACAACAACAAAAAAAACAGGTGACCCAAGAATAGTGATCTTCTAAACAGATTCTATACTGATAATGTCAAATATAGAATTAAACATTTCATAAGAATCATAGTTTAATTTTATTTAATTAACAATCACCCATCTGTTTATGAAGTCATCCTATATACATCTTCTCAAAACATTGTATTACTTTCATTATTTCACCTGAGGCCCTGTGTCTAAGGCCTGTATATCATCCTCTATCTTCTCTATTTCTTCACATCTTCACATCTTTTTCTGGCTCCTGAAGTGCTTCTTGTAGTTTGTGTGAAACTCTACAGCGCCATCTACAGAACACCTCGCGTATTTTCCTACACTTATACTCCAGCTCAAACCTCCAGCTTCACCTCCGCTGCTCCCGAGGCTGTGAACCTGAACCGCGTCCATCATTACGCACCAAACGTGACCAAAGAAGACATGAGCCGCCCAGCGCGTCTTTACGCACAGAAACACAGATCCAAATGTAATACTTAATAGTTTGGCTTAAACCTAAATTCTCGTTATGACAAAATATAAAAACTGAAATTTTTTAATCACAAAACTGCCAATCTCTAAAGCTTTATCCAATGTTTAGACTGATTTATCTGCTATATCGTCTTTACGCACAAAAAAAATGAAACATGCTTGTTCAAATAATGCTTTCGTGAATCTAAGATGGCACAACAAATGTTAAGTAAGCCTCTAGCCAAAAAAACTCAAATGAAATGAATCATAGTTGCCAAATTCAACACCAGTAGCTACGTTTTTCTTTATCTGTTTTCATTTTACGCACAAGAATAACCTCACAGTTACAAGAAATACAAATGTTTATATGCTTTTAATAAAACACAGGCCTAGAAAGATTTTAGTTAATCGATTGTATTTCTCTTTTACGCACAGGACAATCTTATGTCTAGAAAAATAAAGCTTATATTAGGCCTGTTTTAAGTCAAATTTTGCATATTATAGCAAGTCCAGGCATGTTTTTTTTTTTACGAAGAATAGGCCTAAAAGCTAGTCTACTGTTTGAAAACTTCCCGAAGCGAACATTTATTGACGTCTAATCACACGCTCACACTGTATTCTCTCTCTCACTCTCACTCTCTCTCTCTCTCTCTCTCTCTCTCTCTCTCTCCCTCCCTCTCTCTCTCTCTCCTTCCTGTCACCACTAGAGACCACCTCGTTTGGACCCCTGGTATTTGGCGAATCGCACAGTCCTGGCATCTCCACGCTTTGTCTGACAAGTCATCCGTAGAAGTAGAAGCGTTGTTGAAGCAAAAAAAAAAAAGAAAAGGAAAGGGGGCCGAACTGAACTGAAGGAGAGAGAGAGAGGAAAGAGAGAGAGAAAGAGAAGAGAGGAGGAGGGCTGCAGATTTTAGACGAACACATGCAGTGAGTGAATGGGCTCGTGGTTAAGCAGCGAGTGTTTTTTTTACGCATACGAGCGTTGCGAAGCGAAGCCAGCGGGAAACAGTGGAGATTCTACATCGCTTTGGACTTTTACTAACATTATTTCACATGTTTTGGGCTAAAGATTTCCTCCAAACGCGAGGCTGAGGTTGAAACTGAGAAGATAGAATGTGGTGCACCTGCTTTCGGGGATTTTCGGACTGCTGAAGGCGATCGAAGAGAGAGGGGCAACTTTTGGAGCAGAAGTTGTTCGGGACGGGAGGGTTTTTTCCGTGAAAGCTGTCTTCGAGTCAAAAATATCACCGTTTTCTTCGCGTTTTCGTCCCGATAAGGAAGGCGAAACGGCGGCTTCGGTTGATTATCTGTCTTTCCTTTGCTATCCAATGGATATTCACTGCAAAGCGGACCCGTTCACCGCCATGCACCGTAAGTAGCCCAGAGGAGAGAGGACGTACGGCAGCTCAGTTTAACGAGAATAATCACCGTTTTAAGCGCAAAAATCTGAATAAATCAACTCAAAATTTGTTTTAAATTTAAGTTGTGACATTTTGTAAACAGTCCACAACAAAAGGCACACTTCAAATTCAAAATAAAACAGCTTAACATAGATAAAGGCCTAAAAAATTCTTTAAAATACAACTTTAGCTTAATAATTTTGGGTAAACGTGAAAAGAAGCAAACAATAGTTATCTTAGAAACTGAAAAATTTAAAAATATATACTAGAAATCGTAAATAACTTAAGCTTAAAGAATGAATATATAATATAATAGGCTAATTTCTTTAAGATAAAACCACATTTAAAAAGCGTAAATATTGCTTGATCATTGTTTAAACGAGAACATCCAATAAACTAGAAATAAAATATATAAAACTTAATATATTTATTATAAAAAACGTGTCCAAAAAGCAGTTCAATGCATCAGAAACAGGCCTTTACTTAGACTATCAGAATTGTTTTGGCAAAGTGTCGCTCTGAAGTCAGTGTAAACAAAGAACTCCAGTTGGCTTGTGCGTTATTGTCCTTTACGCACGCGTTTTCCCGCGCCGTCTGTACGTGTTTACGCCCGGTAACGCGTGCACACGTTACTTACATGTGTATAAATTAAAACTTTCTGCTTCTACGTGTCACTTCGCCGCGCGCAATTTGGCAAAGGCGCGTGAAATGTAAAAAGAGCGAGAAAAACAGGTTCAGTTATTTATCGCAGGGAATAGAAAGAGATGTAGATTAATATATGGGAACAAGAAAAGGCGTCTCTGCGCAAATGTAAGGTCAAGGTGAAGGAATTAATGAGAAAATCGGATTAATATTTGGCGAGGTTCAGTTTGTGATATAAAGAACTGGAAATTATAATGGATTTAAACGAGTTTTAATAGAAATTGGCCTCTAATGTTAGTGTTTTACATAAGTAGTTAATAAGGAATATGTTCAATAAAAGCTTGAGATGTGGATAAAGTAAATTAGCCCACATTTCTAACAAGATTTCCTAGAATTATTCATTTTATGTCTTTTAAGTTGGGTTTTGTGAGTTGCCTTTTTGCAGAAAAAAAATAAATAAATCTCTAGGGTATATATTTATATTAAGATTAAACTAAATGTTCATTCTTATAACAATCCTAACGTGGTCATCGTTAAGCATCAATAAAAACAGGCCTGCTTTACAGCTCATACACTTTAATTCCATTAATGTATTTTTGAGATGAATTAGTAGATTCGTTTGCATTTTTCCAACCATTTACACATTTTTGAAAGATTAAATTACGTCTCATTATACGCCATATTATATTATATATACAACAAGCAGAAAAAATGCAAATAAATAAATAAATAATTGCTCGTCCATGTCATATAATTTACATATTTGCTGATTGAAAATGGTTAATTTTAAACGTACAACGCAATTTATCAATAACAGATTTATATCAAATTACAGCATAAAATTATGGTAATTTGCTTCTTAAAATTAGCAAATGCTGAACAAAAATATAAATAATGAGGTGCCATTAATAAAACCAAAACCAAATGCTTTATAATTTAAGTTACATATTTCTCAAAAAATAAGCTTTTAACAGAAAGAGGAAAGTGTGAATATTAATAAATACCATATGTTCATTAACTGACAATATTAAAAACAAGAGTCTTTTATTTAGACTGTTAAATATAGGCCTTATGTCAAGACGCAGACTAGAGTACAGTCTATTTAAGCTATGACTTGTCAGTTTCCACAAAGAAAAAAAGAATTTACCATCAAACACAGCCTACATATAGTTTTTATATTGGATCAAAGGTTCGTTATTAAGGCAGCGGTGCAGAGGTCAAGCGTAAATTACTCTTAGAACCACTCTCCCATGTCCAGTCATTTGCATATTTGCTCATTTGAAATGGTTTCATTTATTTAAGCGCAACGTCTGAATTTGCAAAGACATGAATCACTAATCTCATTCAGTTGGCCCATAGCTTAATTGGCCGAGTCATTTTTGTGATTAATGAAAAAATAAATAAAATGCACTTTTATTAGGACATGTTTTTGATTTAAAAATAATGAAATATCCTAAATGATTAGCTGACAACGAAGACAATGATAATCAAATTGTCTTTTATTATTATTGTTTATTGTTAAGTATGAGTGTGAAAATGTACAGTAATATTAAAATTCTGAGGTGGAGGCAAAGATGGACGCGTATAAATGCTTGTTTTATGATTAACTGACACCAGATTTAAATATGAATGGGTTTTGATAGTTTGAATGTCTGGATTAGCTTCTTCATTACACATAAAGCTTCAAAAAGTATAACCTGTTCCAAAGGCTGTAGCTATTAAATGAAAAGATCCATAATGATATCAACATTTCTGTCAGTAGCCTATTTGTTAATTAGCCATAAAATCAGGATTTTGTCTCATCAAAAATACTGATTTATAGTTTCTATATAAAAAAGAGAGAAATGCCTAAATGAAATGTGTTAATTCCAGGTTTTGACCAGACTAACATTTACATTTGCTCGTATTTTGTGATATTCTGCATTTTTACTTCAACTTTGCCTTCATTCCGGAATTTAGAATGTTTTCTTCACAAACTTTCTATAAGTCTAGAGAGTAAAAAACAAAAACAGACAGTTCTTTAAGTCTATTCACCGTATCTTGTCCACTTTCTCTACGCCTTTATGTAATGTCGCGGCCCGTGGTGCTGCTCGCTGTTGTCTCCTTCGCAGGGCACGGCGGGGTGAACCAGCTCGGAGGGGTCTTCGTCAACGGCAGGCCGCTTCCAGACGTGGTCCGACAGCGCATCGTGGAGCTGGCCCATCAGGGAGTCCGGCCCTGCGACATCTCCAGGCAGCTCCGAGTGAGCCACGGCTGCGTCAGCAAGATCCTGGGCAGGTACGGACACGGGTAATGCCAAGACACTTTACCCTTTTGGCACCGTGCGTAAATCGGGCTTAGCTGCGAGGTTTTGGAGACGTAGAGATTGTTTTCTTGTTGAGCATTTGGCAAAGCATTTGGCACCGTGCGTAAACCTGGTTTGGTTTGGACACATCTGGTTGTTTCTTGGGAAGGAAGGTTAATGTTGTAAAGCGAGAACAGAACCAGTGACTTATTGCAAACTTTTGTGTAAATGTGTCTTAGCTGCGAGGTTTTGGGAGACGTGGAGGTTTGCTTTCTTGTTGAATGTAAAGATAAAGAGGGTTAATGCATAAATAAACAATTACTGCACCTTTTGGCACCGTGCGTAAATCTGGTTTTATTTGGATACGCCTGTTTTCTGGTTGTTTGTTGGCGAGGAAGGTGCATGCTCTTTAGGGAGAATAGAACCAGAAAATATGATCAATAAGCACTTAAATGACTTGGCTATTAGGTTTATTAGAGCTGTTGGGTGGAAATATGTATATGCAATTGTTAATATTTTAGGCATTAAAAGAAGAAAGGAACTTATTGCAGCCTTTGGCACCGTGCGTAAATGTGACTGGAGGCAGCTTGGTTAGTGATTGCAAAGCATATAAATGAGAGTTAATATTGTGGGGTAGACCAAAAAGTAGGCTAGACTGAACAATTTGGCACCATGCGCAAATCTGGTTTGGGTATACACGATTGATTTCTTGTTGTATGTGGCCTATGTAGAGATAGAAGTAGGTTTATTTAAATGTGAGCAATTAGCAATCAAATTGTGTGCTAACCTTTGGCACCTCGTGCGTAATCTGGTTTAGCTTTGCAGTTTTTGCCAACAACTCTTTGGCACTGTGCGTAATGCTGGTTACCACTTTTCTGATGCTTTTTAAAACTGGTGTCTTGTGTGGATTATTTTGGAGCGTAGAGTGAGAAATTGTGCACCAATTGCTGACTGTGCGCTGCCTGGCGTTTGTACCAAAAAGTTGCAGCTCCTGGCACCACTCGTAACGCTGGGTTGGCATTTGTGTTCCGGCTTTAGACAGTGCTTCTTTTTGACACATAACAGATTTATGCCAATATAACGCAGCTGTATTTTGGGCCTATGCAGCCTATCACAATTTTAAGTGTTTGTTCTCGTTTATTCCCAATTTGGACTACTACATGTGCAAATAGTTGGACGTAGACGCCAATTTCTTAAATAAACATCTTTAATAGTGCTAATGTCAAAGCAATAAAGGCTTAAATTGCGTAGAAAACGTTTTGTGGGTAATGAAATTGTTACGGAAATCTTAAAAATGCGCATTGTAGCCAAAGTTTACCGTGCGTCTTGCTGCTGTAGATTAAAAAGCGTTGACTTGTAACTAATTTGAGGCGGGGCTTTTTAATATATTTTGGACAATTCACAATCAACCAATGATGAGGAAAAATACTAGTAAATTAAGCCTATTTAGTGGCTTTGCTAAACGCCAAACTTCAACAACCATCCCGTTCATTCAACCGTGCGTTTCATTTCAATACAAAAAAAAAAAAACGCCAATATCCTGGACTTCTGCTGAAAAAAGAGGAGGAAAGAGGCTGAATGGAGCCAAGCGAAGCGGAAAATTAGCTAAAATGGCCAAATGAATTAATTTTATAAGGAGATACCCATAATGCATTGGTGATTAGCATAATAGCACAATTCGCGTAACGTTAGCTTCTTGTTTCCAAATTAAAAACCGATGCCAACGGTCTTTTCCGCTGATTAATTGGAGCTTATCGCGGATTTTAGCGCAAATATGAAGCTAATTATTGGTTTATGTTATTGCTGTTGGCATATTTGTACGGATTGATTATAAAAAAGTCAAACATTTGTAAGGTTTTAGCTAGGTTTAGGCGTTACGTCCAGATTACGTCGAATTCAAGCTAACGTTAATATTGAGAATGTTTCAACATTAACGTTAGCAATTTATCCACAAATTATTCATGCTTAATAAATACTGCATAAGCCGATTTAAAAGTTCTTTATTTATCAAATATGACGAGAAAAAGAAAAAATGTGATGAACAGTTTAATAGATATTTTGCATTTGTCTCATATTTTAACGTAATCTAAGCAATTTAAAGTGGCTATGATGAACTATTTAATTTACTAGAGTTGTAACGGTAATAATAATTAAGATTTTGCTCATAACTGTTTTAATTGCACTTTATCAATTTGTGGGTGTTTTTTGTTCTTAATTTTACTTCCTGTTGTAGAAGCACCTATGTTTAACATGTATGTTGAACCAAAGCTCCTTCAAAGTCAATTAATGTAATTAAGAATACATGTGAACAACTTTAAATTGTTAAATTAGTGGCTAAGGTGTAAACAAAATATTTTTTTTTTTTGTAGAAATTGTGCAATTTATTGAATTGTATGAGTCTGAGTTCAGGGTATCATCGAGTTGCGTTTGCTTCCTGTAATTTTCAAAAACTATGCTATATATTTACTTTCTTTGCATACTGGCACGTAATTGGTTTAAAAACAATCATTTATATGTACTAAGGTTTTAATCTACAAAAAAAAGGAAAAATTAGTTCCTTTACCTACAAAACTGTTGAGATATTATTATTGCAAAGTTCAAGTAGTTGCAACTGCTGTGTACATGCAATTTTTCTCATTTTGTTGTCTCATGTCTTGCAGATATTACGAGACCGGGAGCATCAAACCGGGCGTGATCGGAGGGTCTAAGCCTAAAGTCGCCACGCCGAAAGTTGTGGACAAATAGCAGATTACAAGCGACAGAACCCGACCATGTTTGCGTGGGAGATCCGGGACAGACTACTGGCGGAGGGAGTCTGCGATAACGACACCGGTGCCGAGCGTTTCCTCCATAAACAGGTGAGGAATTAAGTGTGTTTACATGGGAATGAATAGTGCTGTTATATTTGAGATACTGTATGAGATTTTTTAAAGTATGGCTGTATATCTTTATGTTCACATAGATCGCCGTTTAGAGCTATATTTAGGGGTCAGCAGGAAAGTTTGAGGCTGGAATCTGTTTTGAGAGTCCGACAAAGTGGACAAAAGCAGATAGAAAAGCTGACTAAACGTATTGTTTGACTTGTGATTGCTCATTTTGGAACATCGTCTGATTTGGCACAGCTTTTCAAATTGCTCAAGCCCAAATATTGTACTTTTCACATGCGCTGAAGTTGCTATAGAAACAATACTTGGGATAATCCTCGTTGGTGAGATTTGTTCAGCTATATCGGTGCGTTTATGTGGTCTCTTGGAAGTCTTGAAATGGTTTTTGTTGTATTGAAAAGGCGCATTCACACAACTCGGAAAAAATGCTGCCTAACTTCGACACTTTGTCACCTGCTGTGTGGGAAATTGACTAATTTATCTTAATCGTTTGAGCTAATTGACTGTAGTTTGGAGTTTGCTCTATGTCATGGCAAGTTTTTGTAGGCCCTCAGAACAATTGGTCTAAAAAGCATTAAGTATTGCATTTTACAGTGAGTTTTAAAACCAACATTAAGCGTTTTGCTGTGTCCTCTTGAGGTTTTAAGCCTGACTCTAAATGCATCTATTTGAATGTCTGGCTGTTTGTCCATGTTTGTTCCATTTTGTCCACTATCTTCAGCAGAAACTACAGCAACTTCAATTTCTTCCCCCGCCCCTTCCCAACACATTCCCGACCCGAATTTCTGTCCTGAGAAAGCCTAGCTCTTTGATTTTTTTATTTATTTAGCAGTGTAACATGTTTTAGATGGGTTTTTGCTGCCTTATTTCAATCTTAAAGTGCACAAAAGTGTAAGTACACAAGAGAGCTGTAGGCACTACCAATGAAGTTGCTTAGTTCTGCTTTATTATTCTTTACATTTTGGCTCCATTTGGCTCGCCTAGTTTGGCTCAGTTTGGCTCAGTTCTTTTGTAGCTCATGTATTGTATGGAAAGTTTATATTTAATATATAATCGAGATGCACATACACTGCAGATAATTTATCTTTCCGTTGTGTTTGGACTGGGCAATTATTTGAAAAAATCAAGAGAATTAGATTCACTCATGTCAATCTAATACTTTGAAGCGTTGGTAGCAGATCAGCACATGCTTTTTAACAACGAAATAGCCCAGATTAAAACTTTTATTGTGTGAAGACTGCCTCGGGTTTGCCCCCTTTCCTGTGACTTTGAAGGAGCTCATTGTGATTGGGAACACAAAACTAGATGTAAGATTTACATTAGCGGAATTTTTTTTAAATGTATTACTTAAAAGATTGACAGAATTAAATCTTATATATATATATATATATATATATATAATATACATACATAATACATACATACATACATACATACATACATACATACATACAATATATATATTCTGTTTGGGTTTGGTTCATAAAATTATCACTTAAGTCTTGTTTTTAATCTATTTTAGGGCTGCAACAAGTTAATAGATTAATCACAACTAATCGATTGAATGAATTAATCATCAACTAATTTAATAATCAAATAATCACTAACCGGTCTGTACAGGTTCCCAAACATGAAGAAAAAAAAAGTTTTGTGACTCCAGCTGGGCTGCAATGACAGAAAATGTGTAAATTTGCTTTTACTATAAAAAAACACAACAACAAAAACATAATCTGAAAGGAGCACCGTGTAACTTTCTGGAGGTGAAAAGTCAATTCATTCTAATTGAGGATAATAAGTTTTGTCATAATATGAAAAAATATTGTTTAAGGAGCTGCAATTTCTATGGAAACAAACAGGAAGAGGCTCCTGTTGATCAACAATAGTTCGTTTTGTGGCTCAGAGAAAGTCACACAAGACATCTAAACGAGAAAAAAAAAGTTTATTTAGGTTTTATTTTTACGGAAGTCCAGAGCTGCCAGTGTGGAGTAAACATTTTTTCCAGCTTTTCTCGTTATAACGACTTTATATTTACGTTCAAACGACAATATTCTCGTTATTACGACTTTTTATTTACGTTCAAACGACTTTTTTTACGTTCAAACGAGAATATATTCTCGTTCGAACGACTTTTTATTTACGTTAAAACGAAAATATATTCTCGTTCGAACGACTTTTTTTTATGATAAACAGACTGCTCTTCCCATGATGCGCCACAAGCTGGATGGCTCAGAGCCATACTACGAAGCTAGATTTGGGGTTTAACGAGGTCCTGGGTTAAACCTGGTCTGGTCCAACGACAACATGCGGCAAACTCATAACCTGCTCCGGACCAGGATAAGTTAAAAAGACGAGGCGCTGGCCAATCAGAGACGATCGAGAGAGCGGGAGAGAGAGAGAGAGAGAGAGAGAGAGAGAGAGAGAGAGAGAGAGCAGCGGAGAAATGAGGAAAGACGAAAGTCGGCGTATTTTATATCAAAGCGATGCGCACGTATAAAAAGGAGCCATGAGATCTTATATGTCGCAATAACACTGGAAGAATCCTGTTTAATCTGTGTAATGATTAATAAACGGAGCATCATGGGAAGGGCTGTCTATTTTTCATTAAAAGTCGTTTTAACGAGAATATATTGTCGTTTTAATGTAAATAAAAAGTCGTTCGAACGAGAATATATTTTCGTTTTAACGTAAATAAAAAGTCGTTATAACGACATTATATTCTCGTTTGAACGTAAAAAAAGTCGTTTGAACGTAAATAAAGTCGTAATAACGAGAATATTGTCGTTTGAACGTAAATATAAGTCGTTATAACGAGAAAAGCTGGAAAAAATGTTTACTTCCACACTGGCAGCTCTGGACTTCCGTATATTTTTGGCCAAAAAGTACACAGTGTAGCTTTAAATAAGTCAGTGTTACTAGTAAACTGGAATTTGATCCTGATTTGAATAAATGTGTCTAAAGTCAAGTGATTCGGAAATTCTACAAATATAATTTGTTATTAGAACTACATATTTTTGTGATTATTTCAAGTACAGCAGCTATTTTTCTGTTTTCAAATGAGAAAATGCTTTCAATTAATCAATTAATTGAAAGAATAAACTAATAATTGATTACCAAAATGATCATTAGTTGCAGCCCTTATCTATCAGTCTAACTATCTACTTACCTACCTTGGTTTGATCTAAGTTTGGCTCAGTTCAGATCAGTCTGGCTGTGTGTGGTAGCGTCTCTGTGGTGGGAGGCCTGGTTCACTGCTGCTCTGGGTCTCAGTGGAGCGATTCAATCTTCCTCCTCAGACTCCCTGAACAATCAAGCGTGCTCGGCCCAACACCGAGCCATCGTGTCCAGATGAAAGCGATCAATACGCGGTCACTGCTGGATCCCCCACGACATCAAACAGGCCAATTTTCCTCCACAGCTCCGAGCACGGCCAGAACGGACGCTCAGAAAGGTCCGCACATGCCAAAAACACTTCGTATGCAACAAGAAATGCAAAAGTCAAAATCAGATTGACTAATAGCGTGTTTTTGTCATTTACATGTCTTTGATGCACTAAATAAATTATAAAATCTATGTTTTTACTTTGAGCAAGTTGGTATTGGCCATAAAATGTATCATTATTTTGGCCTGTGTAGGTCTTGCAACTGTATGCAGTCAAAAAATGACAAATATGGTAATTTATACAGCGAAATAGCTAAAATAGGACTGTGCAATCAATTGAATAGTGGTTTCTTTACAATTGTAGAATATCATTTATGTTTATTTTTGTGAGTCTCTTACATATTTCATTTTATTTCTTTCTCTCTACATGTAAGAGGCACTGACGCTCTGCAGTCTCTCCAAGAAAGTACCATTGAATCGTGATTTCAATCATGATTAAAATATCGTGATTATATATTTTATCATAATCGAACAACCCTAGCTAAATAGTGTCTTTTTTGCTTTACTTGTTGGTTATTATTTGACAAATACTAATATTTGTAAACTTAAGTTAAATGTGACTAAATTCCAGAAACTCGTCAGTTGTGTTAAATTACTTTGACTAAAATGTTTTTGGACTCAAATTAATACTTATAATTTACTACTTTTTTTTTTTGGCAATTTCTTTTAATTTGCAATCATGGCCTTATTTAGTTCTTACTCTGCACCAGCAGGAGGCCGGTCCTGACATCCTCACATGTATAGATGGTTCATAACCCCTGCATACACTGAGAGCCAGATTATCAAGCATTTGCTCCTGTGCAAACAGGTTAGGGGGCACAAAAACTGCGTAGCTGACATTTTTCTTTCACACAGACACTAAAACTGCAGAATTTGAGGTGGTGCATATCTCTTTTGTGTTATGTTATGTGTACATCTTCCAATATTAAAGTTTGCAAAATTGCTCGCAAATAATGAATATTTTTTTTTACTTTGCACCCGCATTTTAGCACCTGGCTTGATAAATCAGGCCCTGAGTGCGAGTTTGTGAGTCCCGCAAGAGTAGAAAGGGCTTAAAACCAATGTGTCTTGTACCTGTAGCAGTGCGTGTGGAAAGGATTCTAGAGAGCCTAGTTTTCCTGGAGGTCACAGTGGTCTGATGCAACTTTCAAGTCATAATACGAGCATTCGGCGGGAATCTTTGGGGAAATATGAACCGCAGTGGACTGGAGCTGGTGTACAAGGCACTTCGCAAGAAACGCTCAAGTGTCTCGCACCGAACTCACCTCGCAGTCACGAACATGTCAGAGATGTACTTTGGTGCTAGTCCATGGAGAGACTTGAACACAAGCAGAGCTGTTTTAAAGTCTATTCTCTGAGCCACTGAAGCCAGTGCAAAGACCTAAGCACAGGACTAATGTGATCGTACTTCCTGGTTCTGTCAGGACTGGAGCAGCAGCGTTCTGGATGCTCTGCAGCTTGTTTGGATAGGCCAGTGAACAGGCCGTTACAATAGTCTAATCTACTGGAGACAAATGCATGGATAAGTCTCTCCAAGTCAGGCTTTGACACTGTTCCTTTGATTTTGGCAGTGTTTTTTAGATGGTAAAAGCTGCTGATGTTATTGTCTTAAAATTGAAATAACTCTTTAATTCATTTATTTTGGTCAATTTTGCCAAAAATTCTTCTGTTCTTGCTTATTAAATGAGCTAATATTGTAATTCTGATATTTTTCTACATTTCTGAGCGTCGACTTCCTCTCCTTTCTGCTTCTGCTCCAGAGGAAATTGGTTATGATTGGAGATAATTGCCAGAAACCGTCTCTAATAGAAACAGAAATGCAGCCAGTTCAGATCTGTGCTGTAATTGGATAAATCTCCCTCCTCTGAGTCTTCGTTTCCATTTGATTCTGTGTAATTGTGTTTGCACTGGTTTAAATGCTGACGATTGTTCTAATTAAAGACATAAGGCCTCTTTTCTCTGGTGCTTTGTCGGGTTAAAGTGTTGTTATATGTGGCCATAGAAATATATCAAACATTTTAATTACTTGTGTGAATATTGTAATGAATCTTGATTTGTTTTCTAATGTGGATGGAATATAGAAATGTTAATATGAACTGAAAAGTATATAAACGCTAGTGAGTATGTATTATTATATGTTGCATTATTATTGATTTGTTAACTTTGATTTAGCATTAGTTTAGGTCATAACAATTTGGTATCAATTGATTAATTGTCTCGAATAGTTACGATATTTGCAAAGTGATTAAGCAGCCTTGAGTCACATTTTGGATTTTATTTTGAAGACATAAGTTTGTTTTTCTCAATTCCAAGTAAGGTTGGAGGCCAAACTGTGATATTTGTGTCACAAATTTCCATAATTGCAAGCACATTCTGTAAAATATATGCTCTTTAGTCTATTTTGTCCATTTATTAAGATATTTGTTAAAAATGCAAGTGCAAGCAGATGTTCTAAGTAATCAAAAAAGTGTTAAAAAGTACAGGGGCCTTTTTAAAACAGGCTGTGGGCTGCAGGGCCGCAGTTTGCCCATATCTGCAAAGATGCTTAGATAAAAGCCAGCAAATAGGAATCTAGTCTACAGTACATCTATAACTGCATAAGTGTTGTAGTCAAGACTGCAGTAATCGAGAACAAGATCTTTCTCAAGACCACAGAGTCTCAAGGACAAGACAAGACCTAGACTGAGATCCATCTAGACCAAATCAAGGCCACCTTTATAATTGTCAGTGTTGGGAGTAACTCATACAATAGTAACTATATAGTTACTGGAATATTGTCCACTTTTAATAACTAAGTAGTGTAACTCATTACTTGCAAATTAATTGCTTTTATATTCTATGAAATCGACACTTCAGGACCAAAACACCACTAAAATACTGTCTGTTTGCTGAATGAAATATTACGAGGAAAATGTGTTGACATCACATTTCCATAAATTTATCACTAATCAAGTGTTAATGTAACAGGATTAGTGTTGTACAATGTCTTAACAAATGTGTGATGAGCTCAAAGTAACTCAAAGTAGTGTAACTCAGTTACATTTAATTTTTAAGACAGTAATATTGTAATACAAATGTATTACATTTTTCTCCCTGTAACTAGTAATATATTGCATTACTATTTACCAAACACTGGTAATTGTATATAATTATCAGTGTCTACATGATCTTATTGTGCAGTGCTTATTACCAACTGTGCCTGAGACAGGTCACTGCTCTCCTGGTGCAAGTTTAGCGGAGCGTGGTGGGAATGAAATGTGGTCTCGGTGTCCAAGACCAAGTTCAAGACACGACAAGAGTCCAAACTGCTACACTAGTGCATATGAAAGGTGTCCAACCTTGTTTAAGACATCAGTTTTAAATTTTCACATATTATAAGGAAACTCCCAGAAATTGTGACTCCGTGTTGAAAAATGAATGACACGAGAGAGAATGATGGAAAGAAACCAAAACAAGAGAGAGAAAGAGAAAGATACAGAAAAATCTGAGAAAGAGAGAGGGACAGAGAAGGACAGAAAAAAAATTGAAGTGATAGAAAGTTAAAAAAAACAGAAAGCGTCTGTGAGAGAGATGAGAGTGAATGAATACATCACAGAAATTAGATAAAATAGTCAAAGTGAAGTAGGAAGAGATTGATTAGCCATATGGGAAGACATGTGGAGGAGAGAAAATGAGTAATATACAGAAAAGACTTAGGAGAGATACAAAGCGAGGGGTGAGAGAAAGAGAGGAGCTTGAGTGATAAGACATGACAGAAAAAAAATTAAAAAATAAACAGTAGGAGAAAATATAAGGCATAAAAAAATAGGAGGATGGATGAGTGAGAGAGAAAGGAGAAATAAAGAGGGAGAGAAAGCAATGAAACAAAGACGAATAAGGTGAAGAGAGAGAGGAGACAGTGTAGAAGATGTTAAGTTTAGTCAGGAGTCAGTGTTCTGTGGAGGAGGCCTTGTCAGAGTCAGAATGAGCTGAGGGCGATCGAGAGGAAACACCAGTCTACAGCACAGAAACCAAACAGAACATTCATTTCATGCTTAAACGGCTCTTTAAAAAAGTCTCATTCAGAATCCACCGTGACATTGACAAAGACAGATTTTCAATAAAATTAGATTTGGTTTTTATTTCTGGAAGATAAAGTTTAAATGGAAATTGAATTATAAAAGAAATATGTAATGTTGACACTGACAGTTGACTGGTTTGATCCTGCTGAACAAATGTTTTAGACAAAATACTGTTTATATTATTTAACGTGGTAAAAACAGCGCCTTTATCAGAATCAGATTTCCCCATTGGGGGTGCACGGTAGCCAAGTGGTTAGAGCTCTGGCTTCCCAATAAGGAGGTCGTGGGTTCGACTCCCGGGTCGGACCAGATCAACATCTCACGATCTCTCTGGGTGGAGTTTGCATGTTCTCCCCGTGTCACCGTGGGTTTTCTCCGGGTATTCCGGTTTCCTCCCACCGCCAAAAACATGCATGTTTAGGTTAATTAGGCATCACTGTAAATTTCCCTTAGTGAGTGTCTGAGAGAGTGAATGGTTGTCTGTCTAACCCTGCGGCAAGTTGGCCACTGTCCAGGGTGTTCCCGCCTAAGGCCCAAAGTCACTGGGATAGGCTCCAGTCACCCGCGACCCCTAACGGGATTGAGCGGTAGAAAATGAATGAATGAATGAAAAAGATTTCCCCATTGAAATCAACATTATGTTCTACACAAAAATAAGCCAAGTGGCCAGTATAGTGCCTCCACTCAATTTCATTTCACTCCAGCTACCATGTTATATATCATAGGAGGGTTAGTAGGGCTGTGCGATATTGACAAAATCTCGATATTTTTTGGGCATATCTCGATGACGATATTTGGAAGATATTTTATCAATCTAACAAAAATACTTTATGATAAAACGTGTTTTGAACCTTATATTTGATGTCAATAGGTTGTGTTCACTTTGTAGAACTTGATAACCCATTCACTTTTTGTATAATGATTTTTAGCTGCTTGGTCCTAATCTCTATTAAATAATTCTGACCTAAACGTGAAATGTGTCATGCGAATGCAACTTCTCACAAAACTGCAAAATATGACTTTTGTGCTGTTAATTGAAGGTTCACATTTTCAAATTTGTATTTTAATTAGCTTTTTTTGTAGCGTTTTTCTATGGGCGTCATTCAATTTTTGGATATCTGAAAAACTACATTCACGATATTATCTAAAATTTGATATATTGCACAGCTCTAGCAGGAAGTACGATCAGCCAATCAGAGAACAGATGAAGATGGATATTAACTTTGATTTTATTTCATAAATGTACTGCACAGAAACCTCAATAATCGCTGACACACACGTTGGCACTACTTCTTGGACTACACTCATTTGTTTGAGTCAAAGCAGCAAAAAAAAATACAAATAATCCCCACCTACCATGGAGCCAACGGATCCCAATGATGTGAGGTCAGACGGTTTCTATGAAGTGAAATGCAACCTTTTGGGAATGTAGAAGTTTAAAGGATCTTCTACTGCTAAAGACCAGTCACAAGACCACTTTTTAAGGTCTTGGTCTTGGTCAAGCACATTTGGACTCTGTGCACCAGGAGCGTGGTGACCTGTCCCAAACACAGTTAGCAATAAGACCTGCACAATAAAGTCATGTCTACACTGATAATTACGTAAATTACAAAGATGGTCTTGGAAATAGTATTATAATTATTATTTTGACCTATAAAAGTCTCCGCCTTCTCTCCGTCCAGATCCTCAGTGGTCTTCTTCTTGTCTTGATCTTGGAACTCTGTGGTCTCAGAAAGGTCTTGACCTTGATTAGTGCGATCTTTTTATTTGAAATACAATTCACTAAATAAAGAGACTTAAAACTTGATCCTAGAGCAGCGATTCTCAAACTTTTCACACCAAGTACCACTTCTACAAGTACTTTGAGATTAAAACTTGGACCACGTTAGACCTAATTTTGAGAAAATATAAAAGGTTTAAAACAATGGTAAATCATAGAAAACATTCTAGATTTGTCTGTAAATGAAACAACTCGAGATGGCTTCACGTATCCACCAGAGACAGGTCAGGTATCACCAGTGGTACACTTACCACAGTTTGAGAACACTGTTCTTGAGAGCTCAAACTGACACCTCTGCATTTCTTTATACAATCACTGGCACAGAGACTGGAATGACTTGTAGCAGAATTGAAGGGTGAATTTAATAATGCAACTGTCTTTTTTGTTTGTGTTTTAGAGCCAGTTAGATCTGAGAGCAATTACGCAGCTCAAAATACAGCTACACTATTTCTGTTTGTATCTCTTGCTAACACCAGTATAACCAGGCCTCATCACAGATACATAAACATAAAATCTGCCCTTCAATCCCACTCGATTGTATTGATCCGAACCAGAAGCCATTTTAATATTTATTTGGGGGATTTTCTGCTACAGTCGAGTCATTAATTCCTTCTCCCAAACGGCTTCTTCGATATGGACAACGTGAAAGCAAATAAAGCGTTTGGATTTACGCTGCGTCTCGAGCTCTGCGTCGAAAAACAGTTACGGGAGAAAGAGCGGAAAAATTACTTTGTCAATACAGAGTCCCATTGGAAAGTCTGGAGAGATATTTGTGTAATGCTCATAAATATTGTTTGGATTTAAGCCACAAAAACAAGCTGTGTGCCTTTGTCGGAATGGAAATTATGTAATGCAGTTGTATAAAGGTCCAAAGTCACAATAGAGCTGCTGCAACATGTTTGAGGATGAGTGTCTTTTTCATCTTTAAGTCAACAAAAGCTGTTACAGACGAGAAGGCAGCAGCACTTTTCTTCTTTCTGATTCAGATTCTATAGATTCAGCCTCTTTCATGGAGCATAGATTATATTTAACCCTCCAAACATGAAGAAATCCAGTAGTTTAACTTCCTCTGACACTTTTCACTCGCTCACAGAAGAGGAAGTTTCTAGACTCGCTGCATGTGCCGTACACCTCATAGCGATGTTTTTAGACCAACATGTTTTTCCTGTAATCTGTCTGAAAAGAAAGTTGGCCTCCAGAAGAAGCTGATCACGTAAACAGAGGCGACTGAGCTGCCTTATTGTTAACAAGAGCACAATGTATTTTCTCTGGGTCCTTGTGCTCACACAGTTCCCCCCTCTGCTGGTGAATCTGTGAAACTGCATCATGTATTTGACTGTAGACAAAGTCAGCACGAGCATCAGAGAACCCGACATCGCCGCAGAGAATAAAAGGTCTATAACAAAAATATACGCAGGCTGTGATGGTAATTTTTGTCATTGGTCGGGAAAGAGTTAAGTTTTGTTCAATCATAGTATTGACCAAGAACAGCTTAGTAATGGAAATGTGATCATGGACTTCCTGTTGAAAAAAAAAGCAGAATTGATAAGCCCCGCCTATTTCTAGTTGAAGTTAAATGTAGCAAGACGATAATTTACTTGGATTTACAGCTGAAAAATGGGTGCACAACATTTTATAAAATATATTTCATTGTGACTTGAATAATCAGACTATTGATTAACCTAATATTCTTGATACCCCTAAGACTCCCAAATATCTACAATCCCATCAACTGCTTTGAATTCCTCTGCTAAAACTTCCACAGGAAACCCCCTTCAGCTGCCGCCGTGGCCTCTCGCTTTGTCCTGATGAAGCGTTTTAAAGTTTACAAACGTTGACGACAGCTCTCTTTCCCTCTGCGGAGATCAGATTAACACAATCCGATGTTGGCGCGAGGAAAAGGGCCAGGCTATCAGGAACTATTGCTTTCCTGTCACATATAATTTATAGCAGTGTATTTGCATCGCTTTGGGTCCGCACACTCCGCTAATCCCCAACTTCTTCTCCCCTTTTCCCCGAGCCAGAGATCAATACAGAGGAGAGCCGGGGATGGAGCTGGAAAGAAGGAATACAGATGGAAGACAGTGTTAAAGGAGAGATTTTAAAGGGGCACTGTGCAAGATTGAGAGGAATTTTAATTATCACATATAGTCCACAAACATTTAAATCATATTTATTCTTTACAACATGAATACTTAAGAGAGCACTGTTAACCAATCCACATCAATTGTGATACATTTATACGTATTTGAAATGTTTTATTACGGGCCGGAATATGGATCATTGACGCTAGATGGCATCATGCTTTATAGGCAAAATGCATGTGAATGGCTCCCTCTAGTGTTCAAAAGTGGAAATCACTTTGTTTGTTTGTTTTCTTACATAGTGCCCCTTTAAAGGACACGTTATGCAGAATTAGCATTATTTAGGAGTGCTTTTGCCTTTGTTTGTTTGAAATACATTATAATGAGTTTGTAATTTAATTGAAACATAACAGAAACCTGAAATCTAGAGAAAGAGAGCCTGGAATGACTTAAAGAGTTAAGACAAGAACCTGCAGTTGTATTTAGCTTCAGTTGCACTTGATTGAAGCAACACTAATTTCATAAGATCCATTAATTACATGACCTCTGACATACTTTTCTTCTTTTTAAGTGCATTTGTCAAGTAGATTCTAAGAACCCTATTGTGTACAATCTAGTTTTCTAATATGTTATAAATGCCCTCTCTCATTATTAGTTTGCTCAAAGTTGAGAATGATTCCTGCATGTTTGAGTAGTCATGTAATTGATTTGCAGCTGATGATTGAGGGCTCAGAAAAGCCTTTTTCACACCTACCACCTATCTCCACCCACTTGTCTATATTTAATTGTGATTATTCTACATTTCTAGATTGGTTGTAAAGCATGTATGGCTCAGTATAGTCACATAAAGTTGAATAAATGCTAAATTTGTAAATTATTAAATTACAAATTTAAAACCTGCTGCTTGTTACATTAAAATCTTTGAAGAGGTGGGGCTTGTCAATTTTGCCCAGGAAATATGTCAGCATGTTAAGGGTAAGCTAGATTTAATTATTTTACCCTTTTATTTCTCTATTTTTCCAAGAGATTGAATTCTAATTTAATTCTTGATTAGGAACAATTTCTTTGAAATTGTGTTTATATAGACACTTTTTAGTTCATGTTTTTAAAAGCTTGTGAAATACCAGAGTAATGCAGAATATCTGACGGACATCATGCACAGCAACAGAAAAGGTATTATTTCACCTACATTATTCATCAAGGGGAGGATAAGACAGAATGTTCTTTATTTGTCCCACAATACAATGGGGGAAATTCTAGGTAGATACAGTGTGTATCCCCATCAGGGATGCAGGAAATATTACACAATTAATATTGTGTAACAGTCCAACAAATATTAATCACATCAAAATAAATATAAACACAAAACACAGACATTTTGTTTTACATTCTCTGTATTTGACCCATTCTTAATGCCACAGCGCTCATACATCTTGTTTTCCTTTAGACTTAGTCTGAATTTTAACTGGAAAGTTTCATGTTTTGAGTTGGTCGAGGAATCCAGAGCCTGGAAGAAACTCATGCAGACACAGGGACTTAAAGTTGGGGTAGCTAACTTTTTGGTTGTAAATTAGTAAACTTTGTGTTTTAAATAAATAAATCATTCTTTCCACTAAAAGTTTCTGATAAATGCAGCACTTGGTGAAAAAATTTGACGGCTGTGTACTGTGTTTGAATGGATTAATTGCTCTAATCAGGAGCCAAATGCAGCTCTCTGATTGACTGAGCTTGGGTGATCCTCTCCAGTTTTAATTTGTTGTTTGTAAAAAGATTTTTATAAGCCATAATTTCAATGAAAAATGAATACATATCGATATGAACCATGTGCCGAAGGATATATGAGAGGAAGTTGTCAGATTTAAAACCTAAATTGTGTTTGCAGTGTGAAAATCAACTACCGCACTTTTGATCTTGGTTTTGTCAAGTTATCACTGAATTTGCCTCTTGGTGTTAAAAGTGGATACTGCTGTTGTAAAATCTTTATAATTTTGTTCCTAAACTCCTTCCTTATGTATTTGTTTTTTCAGGATCATCAGGACTAAAGTGCAGCAGCCGTTTCATCCTTCTCCAGACGGATCCTCGCTCACATCGCCCGGACACACCATCGGTAACAACTGTTTTTCACTAAAACACAATGCTGCCATAAACTCAACATTTGAAAGTAGATGTCTGTTTATATTGAACATCTTGATGCATTATGGTTGCACTAGGTAATCTTTAGATCAGCTTTAACGTCAGACAATAGTCACTATTTAGAGGACTTGAGGCTTGATCAAATGGTCTTAGACTCTGTAAATTAAATTGACTTGATGCTTCTTCTAAAAAATAGTTTACACTGACTTGTGACTTGACTTAATATTTACTTGAGACTTGCAAAACAATGTCTTGGTCCCACCTCTGTTAACCAGCTTTTTATAACTTGACTGCTAAATCACACTTTTCATTTCTTTTTTCATTTTCTTTTGTTCCTGTCCAGTCCCGAGCACAGTGTCTCCTCCGGTCTCCAGCGCCTCCAACGACCCTGCAGGTTCCTACTCCATCAACGGGATTCTGGGTATTCACCGATCCAACGGCGAGAAGAGGAAAAGAGACGACGGTAAGAACTGTTTATTAACTCTTGTTTCCTACAAGCGATGAAGTCTGTGCTTTTATGCTTTGGGTTTATTTAGTTTACCTTTGAGTAATATTATTGTCTTTGCCAACCAGGCTCTACCAATTCATAGAGGTGCTAACATATTTAGTATATGCAACTATTTGTAGCAGAATTACAGATTATTTAGACTTTTAAAAAAGTTTATCAAGCATTTGCCCATGTGCAAACTGGTTAGGGGGAGCAAAATCTTGGCGTAGCTGATACTTTTCTTTTACACGGGACACTAAAGATGCAGAATTTGAGGTGGTGCATATCTGTTTTGTGTAAAATGTTATATGTATATTTTCCAGTATTAAAGTTTGCATAAACTGCTTGCAAAAAACATGATTTTTTGTTTTCAGTTTGCACCCGCAATTTAGCACCTGGCTTGATAAATCAGGCCCAGAGAGAGCACATTTGTGAACAGGAAAGATGTCAAGTAAACTTGATGTTCAGGCGCTTCAACCAGTCAGATTCAAATATTGTTATGATGTTCAGTTTTTTCCCTGGTGGCTTTAAGCAGCAGTTATTCCAGATTGGTAATGTGTAGAACTCAGTACAGTGTAATACAGTGGTCCCTCGATTATCGCAGTGGTTGCGTTCTAAAAATAACCCGCAAAGTTGTCATCTTTATTTTTATTTTTTTACAATAATTTCCGTTTAGCCTACAGTCTAATGGTTCACCACACACATTGCACTTTTCTGAAATAGGCATTCACATTTTCTCTCTGTTTTAAACAAACAAAAGTCCAAACCTTCGTACACATTGCGCTAGTGATGCACAGGTTTGCTTGGGTCACTTATGGGCTAGCTTCAAGTGATGTGAACGTCAGTCCAATAAGCCTTATGTAATGCCCGTTCTGTTTATCAAACTAAAACACAACTTTTGAGTTTTGAGCATAAAAGAAAGAGAAAAAGGCGAGAGCCAAGTAGAAAAAAATGTGGTGTTCCGTGCGCATGTATCAGCCACGTTACAGACATAAACACATCTTAACCACAAAATGATCCAGAGCATGTTGACGCTGCGTCAGGTCAGCTCGGTGACTCGGTTCCTAAACGGTGGACCGAGTTGGTGCAACAGTGTAGGCCTAGACTAGGTAAAAACTTGGCACTGTAAACTGTAAAAAAAAACATGCACAATTGAACTGCACACACAAAAAAATCTGCTGAACAGCGAGGCCGTGAAAGGTGATTTATTTTAGAGTGAGGGACAACTGTATACGTCAGGCATGAACCAGGTTAGGTTTTTACCACACAAACAAAAAAATAAACTCTTCTGGAGACAGCTTATGATGGAAAAACAAACTTTGACTGCAGGACAACAGCTCTGTGTCATTTCAAAGTGTCCTTTTATTGTGGAGTCAATCAAAAATGACAAAATATTACCCAGATAATGACATGCTTTATTGTATTGTTGTATTGTGATTCTTTAGGCTAAGCATATTGGCTCAAAAATATATTTAGTATTTACTAGTAGTCTGACTTCAAAAATTCTTATTGTACGGTTGAGCTTGGGGCATTAATGTAGCTAAAAGTTTTTTTTGTTTTTTTTTGTAGAATTTGTCACGTGGTTGGACAAATATTTAGCCATCAACAATCCAGATTTAACTCTAAAAAATCTCATATTAAGCTTGATTTTCACCCTTTAAAATTGTTATTAAAAGAAAAGCAGTTGTGTTTTAGTTCAACTTACAGTTCTAGTGTTTTATCGACTGAGACTAAAATAGCAGCTAAACACTAAAACTACCACTTCATAACATCACAAGGTGGAACAGAGCATTTTCAGCTTTGGAGAAGTAGAGAAGATTACTTAAACATTCTCAACTTCTGTGACGTTTTTGGTGAATTCACAACATTCTAAAATGGCTAAGCACTAGCATAGGTCAAATTTGTCAATACCGGGAACCTTTAAAATTTTTCCATTTGAGTTTTTTCTCCTCATTCCTCCACAGACGCATAAATACAGCTCGCCGCGCTGTCTGAAAACCTCGACAAATATTATCGGAGCTGGCTGTATTTCACGTTTTATCCTCCCGAGACCCGTGTTTTTCTGCTGATGTTGCGCTCACGAGTGCTAAAGTGTCGGCGTGACCCGTATAAAACACTTTGTAGCTCGCGTCTCCTTGTCAGACGCGCCACAGTTTGGGTTTGATTTGGAGACACGACCTCCGCTGTTGTCTCCTGTGCTTAATCTTTATGGAGGTGATTAAAGAGGCACCGATAATTACGTGTCAGAATGATGTAGCCGGACGCACAGGTCAGGAGAGAAGAGAGAGAGAGGGAAGAGAGAAGAGGAGAGGAAGAGATGCACAGGTCAGGAGAGAAGAGGGGGAAGAGAAGAGGAGATGAAGAGACGCACAGGTCAGGAGAGAAGAGAGGGAGGGACGAGAGGAGAGAAGATGAAGAGACGCACAGGTCAGGAGAGAGAGAGGGAGAGGGAAGAGAAGAGGAGAGGAAGAGATGCACAGGTCAGGAGAGAAGAGAGGGAGAGGAAGAGAGGAGAGGAGAGGAAGAGATGCACAGGTCAGGAGAGAAGAGAGGGAGAGGGAAGAGAGGAGAGGAGAGGAAGAGATGCACAGGTCAGGAGAGAGGGAGAGAAGAGGGAAGAGAGAAGAGGAGAGGAAGAGACGCACAGGTCAGGAGAGAGAGGTAGGGGAAGAGAGGAGAGGAAGAGACACAGTTCAGGAGAGAGAGAGGGAAGAGAAGAAGAGAAGAGAGGGAGAAGAGAGAGGTGAGGGAGAGATGCACAGGTCAGGAGAGAAGAGAGGGAAGAGAAGAGAAGGAGAGAGAGGGAGAGAGGAGAGGAAGAGACGCACTGGTCAGGAGAGAGAGAAGAGAGAGAGAAGAGAAGAGAGAGGTGAGGGAGAGATGCACAGGTCAGGAGAGAGAGAGAGAGAGAGAGGGAAGAGAAGAGGAGAGGAACAGGTCAGGAGAGAAGAGAAAGAGAGAGGGGCAGAGAAGAGAGAGGAAAGGAAGAGGAAGGAACGTGCAGGTCAGGAGAGAGAGAGAGGGGGAGAGAGAGAGAGAGGAGAGGAAGAGACGCACAGGTCAGGAGAGAGAGAGGGAGAGGGAAGAGAAGAGGAGATGAAGAGACGCACAGGTCAGGAGAGAGAGGTAGGGGAGAGTGGGAGAGAGAGGGAGAGACGCACGGGTCAGGAGAGAGAGAGGGAAGAGGGAGAGAGAGACGCACAGGTCAGGAGAGAAGAGAGGGAAGAGGGAGAGAGACACACAGGTCAGGAGAGAGAAAGAGAGCGGAGAGAAGGGGAGAAAGGAGGAGAGACAGAGAGGAGAGGAAGAGATGCACAAGTCAGGAGAGAGAAGAGGAGAAGAGAGAGAGGAAAAAAAAGACGCACAGGTCAGGAGAGAAAGAGGGAAGAGAGAGGGGGAGAAGAGAGAGAAGAGGGGGAGAGAAGAGAGAGGGACGCACAGGTCAGGAGAGAAAGAAGAGAGGGAAGAGAAGAGGGGAGGAAGAGACACACAGGTCAGGAGAGAGAGAAGAGAGGAGAGAGGGGGGGTGAGGAAAGAGAGGGAGAGGCGCACAGGTCACTAGAGAGAGAGAGGAGAAGAGAGAGGCGAGGGAGAGATGCACAGGTCAGGAGAGAGAGGGGAGGAAGAGGGAGGGACGCACAGTTCAGGAGAGAGAGAGAGAAGAGGAGAAGAGAGGGAGGGGCGCATAGGTTAGGAGAGAGAAGAGAGGAGAGAAGAGAAAGAGGGGAGAGAATCGAGGGAGAGACTCACAGGTCAAGAGAGAAGAGACAGGGAGAAGAGGAAAAGAAAGAGGGGGAGAGAAGAGAGAGGAGAGGAAGAGACGCACAAGTCAGGAGAGAGAGAAAAGAGGAAGAGAGAGGGGGCGAGGGAGAGAAGCACAGGTCAAGAGAAGGAGAAGAGAGGAAAAGAGGGGGAAGAAGAGAGAGAAGGAGAAAAAAAGATGTGAGGGAGAAAGGTGGGGGAAGAAAGAGTCACACAGAAGGGGAGAGAAAGTTGAACGGGAGACACACAAGTCAGGCTCAGGAGAGAGAGAAAAGAAAGAAATCTGAAACTGATTTTGACTATTTTAGTGTCTGCATATTGTTTAGATTAGCCATTTATGTCTTCAAACAACATTTCAATAAAAAAACAGTAATAAAAATACATTTTAGTAACATTAGTACTACGTGAATATTAGTAAAATAAAGACCTTTTCCCTGCGGATTTAGATATTTTGGTAGTAACTGGTGACTTTTAATGCTTTTTAAAGTAGGTAATATATGATGAACTGAATTAATGACATTTAGGACATTTATAGCATGAAATTGATGTTTTTAAATGAAAATATATTGTGATAAACAGGGCAGTGGTTGCTCTTATCAGGGTGGGTCCTCCTCCCGAAATAATGATAAGGGATCTAGAAATTTCAACATCACAGCGAAAGACATCAACTTATCCACAGCGAAATCAAACGACAAAGATTGAATATGACTTGAGCAGAACGGCGAGCGTAAGAAGAGATGCAAACTGCAGGGATGTACAGAGTAGAGACAGATGAGTGTAAAGAGAGAACGTACAGAGAGAGAGGGAGAGATGGAGGAAGAGAGAAGCACATGGAGAGAAAGATGGTATGGAAAAAGAGAGAAACACAGAGCTAGAGGGAAAGAGGGAGAAGAAAAGGACATGGTAAAAGAGAAAGAGCAAGAGAAATGGAAAAAGACAGACATAAAATAAGGGAGGGGAGTGAGAGAGAGAGAGAGAGAGAGATGCGAAAAGAGAGAAGCACATGGAGAGAAAGATGGCGGGAGAGAGATGTTTTGGATAAAGAGAGAAACACAGAGAGGAGAAAAGGGGAGAAGAGAAAGACATGGTAAAAGAGAAAGAGCAAGAGAAATGGAAAAAGACAGAGATATAAAAGTAGGGAGGGAAGTGAGAGAGAGAGAGAGAGAAAGAGAGAGAGAGATGGAAAATGGAAAAGAGTTAGGGAGAGATGGAGGAAGAGAGAGGTAAAAGGAGGGAAGAGGAAAAAGAGACATAGGAAACAAACTCTTCTTTCTAAAGATAGTAAAAGGGAGAGATGAGAAAGAAAAAGGAGTGTGGAGAGAGAGAGAGAGAGAGAAAAGAGAAAAGAGAGTGATGGGGAAAGAAAGAGAGAGGGAACAAGGAAGCAACAGAAAAATATTTAGAGAGATGCACAAAGAGAGAGGAAGACATGAGAGGGAAATGGGAAAGAGAAAGAGAAGAGAAAGAAAGAGATGGAAAAAGAGAAGAGTGTGACTGGATAAGAAAGAAAGAGAAGAAAACACGAGAGAACCGGAGAAAAAGGGGAAAGAGTGAAAGAGAGACAACAGTGAAAAGCAAGAAGAGGAGGAGAGATGGACAGCAAAGAGAGAGAGAAGAGAAAAACAGAGACAGTAGAGAGAGAGAGAGAGAGAGAGACAAGAAGGGATAAAATAAGAGAAAGAGAGAAAAAAAGAAATATAGAGAAAGAAAAAAATTAAGAAGGCACTGAGAAAGAGAGATGAGAAAAGAGAGAGAGAGAGAAGAGAGAGAGGAGTTGGCGGGGGAGGGGGAAGCCCGCGATGACTAACGATCTGTCAGGAGGTAGATTTCTCGGCAAAGACATAAAAAAAGCAGCACGACACGGACAAAGCAAATGACATAATCAAGCCCCGCGCCGCCAGAGAGACGCTAACGCTAACGTCTTGTGTTTCCAATGGCATTTCCCCCTCAAAGCTAACTCGTATTAGCCGCTTTGTAATGCCCGCACGCCGTGATGGAAAGCTTAAATTTACATGCATATTGGTACGGAAGGACAAAGCGGTTTTAAAGGGCACGTATGAGATAAGATAGTGGCCATTTTTGAGCGTTTTCTCTGCATTTTTTTATATCCCCGTTCGCTCACAAATGATCGCAACATGATGTGAAGCCATTTGGGTGATTTAGAGAGCAGTTTATGTGCGAGGAAAAATGGCGGCGGAAATGGATAGACTCACCTGCGACGCACGTAGGGTCAGAAACGCGTTATCTTTACAAACCTTCAGGCCCTGGACAAAGAGAGAGAGAGAGAAATATAAAAGAGAGAGCAGGAGAAAGTAGCCCGGGACAGTTGTGTTACAGTGGGACATTACACAGTAGAGCAGCCTGTAGCTAAATAGGTCTGTGTGTCTTAAGGAGCAGCTCACCAAATGCACTGTCGAAATATCTCGGTGGTGGTGTTTGTCAAAGGCGGTGGGTGTGTATTATAACAGTATTTTTTGTTTCTCCAACCTGTTTTGAGTCATTGTTTAGGTTGAAAAACATCACAGAACATCACCTTCTCTACAAATCCATCTATTTACAAATATGTTTAAAGGCGCTATTCCCATTTTTTTGGGCCATAAAATACCTTAAAATCCACTTCTGCCAGCACAAATATCTTGGAATTTAAGCTGCAATGCCCTGTCTATGTTTAATGATGTCCTGTTTGTTCTTCAAACTCCACAAAGTCTGGTGTTGTTAGCTATCTGCCATTAGCATACTGTCTCGTCTCACTGGTAAAAGCTGTGGAAAAAAACCTAAAACACATCGTAATGAACAATTCAGTGTCAGAATGTATTTGGTAAGCGAGGAAAACATTTGGACTTATGTTTCTAGGTTACGTTTTTATTTCTGTCTGTCTCAAAAATTGGGTATAGCTAGAGCTAGGCGATATTGACAAAAATATCTCGATAATTTTTTGACATATCTTGATTGCGATATTCAGAAGATATTATTTCAAACTAAGAATCCTGCATGGCTTTAAATGTAGGTGAAGCTTAATGATCAGAAAAATTGGGCCTGACTCGAGTTGACTTGGACATTCTCGGTCCACTCAAGACAAATTCTACCAATTAATGGGTCGACTAAATAAAGAGATAAAACTAGTTTCAGTGTCTCAATGATCTAACCAAATATCTGACCCAAACAAAAAGTACAAACAGCTAAATGAGATTTCCATGTAAAAAATTCAGAATAAGTTTCAAATGTACACATACAGTGAAGACAATCATTTTCTTAATTTGTTGTTTTTTATCAGCCTTTTTTGTTGCCTTTTTGCTATAAACGATATACGCAATATTTTATTTTTGCACATCTTTAAGACAACAATCACGATATTATCTAAAATTTGATATATTGCACACCTGTAGGTATAGCACCTTTTAATAATTTGTTTGTTTGAAATTGATAACATTATTAAACCCTACATCAGGGCTATTCAACTTGACTTTCCTGAGGGTCCAATTTTTCAGACGTCCCTGGTCTCCGTTCCAGGTAGTCGCACAACAGGTGACAACTTTTGACAAAATATGAGTTTTTATGTTTCAGTAATATTATTAACTACTTGTAGGGGTTGACCTCGGCAGTCTTAACCCCTTCATGTTTCAAGAGGAGTACCTCAGGGGTCCATCATTGGCCCAACTCTGGTGTTTATCTGTATGCTGATACACAATTTTATACTCCACTCGCCCAAATCCTCACTTGTGTTTTACCATAAAGTTTCATCAGTGTAAAGCAGTGGTTCCCAAAGTGGGGGTCGGGAAGCAAAATTCGGGGGTCGCAAGATGATTTGAAGATGTAATTTTACATCTTATTTCTTGATATTTCATTGTTTTTTTAGATGTCTGATTGAATTTTGGTCATTTAAAGCCATAAACTACTAAAATAAACCCTTTAAACCCAAGTTTAATGATATTCCAACTTTAAAATCTTACAGTCATCTATTTTATTTCGCTGTGGGGGTTGCAAGTTTGGTATATGGTTATTTTGGGGGTCCCGATCAAAAAAGTTTGGGAAGTGTAGAGGAAGCATTTTCACAGCTGGATTTGACACTAAATGCAAAAAAAACAAAAGGCTAAATTGAGTCCTCAGATACAATACTTGCCACCAGGCCAACATTATAGAGTTTTATTGCTTAATATCAGGGGTCTCGAAACTTTTCCCCTTGGAGAGCTACTTTTGCAAAATAAAACTGGCGGTGAGCTGCTACTTTTAGTGATTACAATACCATTTAGAAGTGGACATAACTAGGCATCTAAAGATACATTTATGGTAGAAATAGACATAATAAGCAAAATTTAACAGGGTCTAGACCAGGAGTAACCAGCATTATATCAGGTCTAAACCAGGACCATGTCAGTGCTAAAACAGAATTACGTCAAGACTAAAATAAGATCAAAACAAGATTTTCCTGAGCACTGAAGCATCAGCGACAAACATGCAGTGACTAAACTAATGATGAGAGACACTAGAAAGTCTTAAACGTCTTATATATCCCCTTAAACATGTTGCTCTTCTGTCACTTGTAGCACTTACACAATATTTACTCTGCGTAAAACAAATATTCGGTGCTAATGCAGCCTCTCGCGGTTTTACGTCGACTCTGTGGAGGGTTTTTTGGTTTTGCTCAGTCGGCAGCGTCTCGTTCATGTTCAGAGTGAATTTTACTTCTGCTCAGTGTGGCTCCTGTTTAAGTGCAAAAGCCTCCAGATGATTAGAGGAGAGAGAGAGCGAGAGAGAGAAAGGGAGAGAGAGAGGGAGGGAGGAAGAGAGAGATAGGAGAGAGGGGGGAGAAATGAGAAAGAGTGAGAGGTAAAGAGATAGAGAAAGAGGGAAAGAGAAGGAGGGAGAGAAATTAAAGAGGGAGGAAGAGAGATGGGAAAGAGTGAGGAAGAGGGGAAGAAAGAGACAGAAGGAGGGAGAGAGAGGGAAGAAATGAGAGAGAGGGAGACATAGGGAGAGGAAGAAATGAGAGAGAAGGAAAGGGGAAGGAGAGAGAGGAAGAAATAAGATGGAGGGAGACGGAGAGAGAAAGAAGAAGAAATGAGAGAGAGAGACAGAAAGAGAGGGAGAGGAAGAAATGCGAGAAGGAAAGAAGGGAAGGAGAGAAAGAAAGAAATGAGAGTGAGGGAGACAGAGAGAGAGAGAGAGAGAGAGAGAGAGAGAGGAAGAAATGAGAGAGAAGAAGACAGGAAGAAAAATGAGGGGGGAGAATGACAGAAAAGGAGAGAGGAGAAGAAATGAGAAAGAGGGAGACAGAGTGAGGAAGAAATGAAAGAGAGAAGGAAAGAGGGGATCGAGAAAGAAAGAGAGAGGAGAGAGTGAGACAGAGAGAGAGAGAGGAGAAAAGAGAGAGAGAAGAAATGAAGAGAGAGAGAGGAGAGAAGAAGATGAGAGAGAGAGAGAGAGAGAGTGCTATAGCAGTGATGTGAAAATTCGATTGCTTCACTATTGTTGCTTTGTAATCTAACAAAACATGCTCATGTTTTTACTTTTTAATAGTACCACTGTTTTTGTTATGCAAGGGCATCTTCAATAACTAGATTATCTTAAAAGACAAAAATAAAGCATTATTTGCATACTTATTTTGTATTTTAGGCTTTCCCTAAGTCACCACTTTGGCGTCTTTTTTAAATGTTTTGTGTGATAAAGCACAGTTGATATTATGTGATTCCCACTCAAAAATTATGTTATTGATCCATCTGTTGCAAATCTACCAGGGGAAACAATTAAGCCAGTCTTGCCTGATATGCAATACTGCAGAAGTTCAGTGTGAGCCTCGATGAGCCTATGACATCACAAACTTGGAATATTCTGAACAGTGTTTTCTGAGGCTCAGAAGGGAAAGAATAGTATCTCACAGACAGAACTCCAGCAGTGTTTTAACGAAGAAGCAATACAACAGGATTAAAAAACAACAACAAAAAACTACATTTGCATGTTAGGTGTCCTTTAAACATAGTCAATTATCTTAATTATAACTAAATTTAAGTTCCATTTTTCCTGAGTCTTTTCTCGTCCCTAAACACCTCCTCGTATTGTCCCTTTCCTCTCTCTGTTCACCTGATTATTTGTTTTCCTGGACATCATGGCTGGTGCCAGACTCTAACCCGCCTCTGTGCATCTCAAACCCCTCGTACCGACCTGAATCTGCTCTGCAAGGCGAACCAGACGTGGGACGATTCTGTTCTGTCATCAATTAATTCTTGCCTCAATCCTGAGTCATGATTCCGATATGTTTTAGATTTTGTTAAGTCTCATAGATTAATTCCTCGAGAGGTATATTCATTCTCTTTTGACTCATTCTTCAAAAAACAGAACGGCGCTTGGGGACGATCTCCATGGTGCTTGGCTTGTCAAGGCCTTAGCTGGAGGATTTGATGTAGTTTGAGGTGAAAAAGTGAGAGATGGATAACACTCAGTTCCACGTGAACTGAGTGTTATCCATCTCTCAGTTCACCTGGAGAGATGGTGACTGAGAGATGGATAACACTGTGACGTGTCTTCACAGTCAGTCAGACCAGGACCTGACTGTGAAGACACGTCACAGTCAGGTCCTAGTCTGAGAGGAAGGTCTCTTAATAGAGGAAGCCTCCTCCTGTGAAAAAGCAGCTTCTTTAGCTATATTTTTATCATTAAGGCATAAAACATATTTATCCAAATAAGATGTTTTAAAGATTAGCGAGACTTAGCGAATCAAGTACATTTGTTGGTATCAAAATGTGTGACATGATTATTCAATTACTAAATTAGTTGACATTATTTCAATAATCGATTAGTTGCGATTAATCAATAACTTGTTGCAGCTAGAGATAGAGCAATAGAGCTTTTGGTTACCAGGGCAATCCAAGAAGCTCTTTACAAAGTGACACATTATAAATTGTAATTCTGCGAGAAAAGCTATTACCTCAGAGATTAGCTGCTGTAGCTTCCTCCCCTGACCCTTCCTCCCTTCCTCACCCTCTCTTCCTCACCCTCTTCTTCCTCACCCCTCCCTGTGTCAGAGAGGCCAGTCTTCTGTCATTAGCTGTAAATGGAGTTAAATGTGTGGTGTAAAAGGATTATCAGGACTGAAACCTTGTATGTGAGAGTGAAAAATCAGGGCTAGACTCTGTACTTGGGCAAGACACATCTGCCTCTTCATTCTGGCCCAAAATTTAGAGCAGAAATAATTGTCTGGACTCTGTGAAGTTGAGGCTTTCTACTTTTAGCTTTTGGTTCTGATTGGCTCAGAAGAAAAACTGAATTGAATTTACGCCTGAATTTTACTTGGTACATTTGAAGAGCGGTAAAGCTTGTCTTTGCAGTTTGAGCAGATTCCTGACAAGTTTGAGTCAATTCCTGACAAATTTTATTTTATCCGACCTGTACCAAATTAAAAAAGCTTAGACATAGCCCACATAAAATTATATTATTTTTATTTTATCAGATGGCACACAAAAATGAACAAAGTATGAGGGCTTACAGATTTTTAAGGAGTTACAACAAGCTCCGGTGATTCAATATTGCTTCTGCTTTGACTGACCAGTAGAATTTTGGAGTAAGGTTAAGTTTATTAAGGACAATGTACAGTTACATTAAACACAAAGGCAGAGATGCTTGTACCGGATTACAGCTAATGTAGTCCTGGTGAGGGGAGAGAGGAGACGCATTGAACATGTTTTTAGTTGACCCGGGACGCCCAGAAGTTGAACCCAGGACCTTCCTGCTATGAGGCCAGAGCGCTAACCGCTGTGCCACTGTGTCGCCCATGGTTTTGCAGCTTTCTTGCCTGTGCTCTTCTCACACGTGAGCACAGGCAAGCGTGTACCATGTGAGCAAAGCAGAGTGAAACAAAGTTAAAGAATTAAAGCTATTTGAATCATAAAGTTTATGATCCGAAAACACAAAATCCAACCTTTCTGAAAGCTGCTTTATCAGCTGAACGTGAACAGTTTGTTTTTGAGTTACGCTCCATGAGAAAAATGCTTTGTGGGCTGCCATGAACCTAGAAATATCCTAACCAGTTTTTAGAATTGATCCACAGTTTACAACACATCTGTGGCAAACTTTGTAAGGTTTTTTAAGAGACATGCAAAATGTACATTTTTGTGTTTTTATTCCTATTTTAAAATTGCTTCCTCATCTTAAACATCATTCTGAATGTTCCTGATCTGTGACGTCATAGGTGTATCTCTGAGATTTTTTTGCTCTGTTTTTTTTTCTATTTTTAACAAGAAGCTATGGCATAAATAGATCAATAGATCATTTTGTTTTTACTGCAAAACACAAAAATCATCTTAAACGGCTAAGAAATAAAAACAGGTTCATTCACTTCCTGTTCAAAACTGCAGAACTGATAAGCTCCGCCTCTACACTGTTTAACTTTAATAAGCCACAGATTTACAAATGACAATGTTTTGTTATTGGAACCTGTCTACATGACAATTTTGAGCGAAACACTGCTTTAATGTGTTTTGGTTGGGAAATGACTTGCAACATGGATCAAAAGTTACACAATATGGACCCTTTAAATATCCTTGGCTTTACAATGTTGATGGACTTAACTTCTTAAACATAAATATTTTCATTATTCATCATTAGAGACAGTTTCACAGCCTTTAAAACCCCATCCAAATCCTTTATTCTCTTTACAAACAGATTAAGACTGTATTTGAGCGTTCCCGTTGATTTATGACCAAAAAGCTCAGACGTGGAGAGTTTTCTCGACGAGGCGACGATGATGAGGTATTTTTCAAACCCAAACAAAGCCGTGGCAGTTGAAATGAATGCAGCGTTTTGCTTCAGTAACTGTTGAATTCATTATTTCGTTGGATTTTCTGAGGCTCGGAGCAGATGAAGGATGAGTCTTTGCTACGTGTGTGTCTGCAGAAGGTTTAGGATGCAGGACAGTCTTATGGATACAAGCTTATAATATAGGCTTTTGATGCACACTTTGTTTAAAATAGTAATCAATTAAGTTTTTTTTAATAAAGCCCAGTTTCTTTTCTCTGCATTGTTAACTCTTTCAATGCCAGCTCTATTCTCGCTTTGACCCTCTTCTCTGCCAGGCCTTTTTACTCATTTTAAACAACTTTTACAGCTCCACAAAAAACTTTCAGCAAGTAGAATCATGACATGTTGTACATCAAATAAGACCTGCAAGTGTCTACTTTCATAGAAATTAAAATTGTTATTCTACATTTATCTGGTCCGTTTTATAAGCATTTGAAATTCCTTGTTTTCATCAGATTTCAGCGTTTGATGGCAAACTTTTGAGGAAACGTCCTTTTTCAAAATCAAACTTCATGTCATTGTTATTTTCCTCTGCTCTACTTTTGGTGAAAGAATATGAGCCGCTATAATAAAATAATGTTAGGATAAAAAAAAAAATACAAGGTTTACATGGTTAAAAGTGTCTTTTTCATCTTTAAACCAACAAGTAAGTAAGTAAGTAAGTAATCTTTATTTGTATAGCGCATTTCACAGACACAGAGTCAAAAGCGCTTCACAGTGAGATGAACCCCTCCTCTCCCCACTCAGTGACAGTAAGCTGCCCTGGGGCAACTCAGCAGAGGCGATTCACCTAACACCTGGCGCCTCAACCTCCGACTACCACCAAGTGTTCCCTAACATGCATGTTATCAGTTGGTGGGGAAACCGGAGTGCTCGGAGGAAACCACCCAGACATGGGGAGGAACATGCAAACTCCACACAGAAAGGTCCCGGGCCGTGCGGGAATCGAACCCGCGACCTTCTTGCTGTGAGGCCGCTATCCGCTCTGCCACCGTGCCGCCAACAAGCGCTTATAGACGACAGCGACATAAACTACAAATGTAAACAATAAATAATAATATAAGATAAATAATATAAAATATATATGAAATAATAAAAATACATAAATAACGTAAATAAATAAGAAAAAAAAATTACAATTATTCATGCATTTTCAATTATTTATTAGAGGGGTGATGTGCACGCACCCGACCTGCAGAAAGAGTTGCTGCTCATTGACACAAGTCGTGCAAACAAGTAGCTAACTACAAGAGTTTATCACTGTGAGAAAACAAAAGTTATGCTGCTAAATCAACATTTGTGAATGAATGTCGACCCTAAGACCATTAAAAGTTACATTCAGGTGAACAACAAAATGACGAGAAAAACACTGTCTCAAGCCAAACGTCCATCAGACTGGTTCAGACTTGATTCAAACTTGCCAACACGTCCCTCTTTTGTATTTCTGTAGCCGTGATTGACAGATTAATTAGCCAATCAGAGACGCGCATCTTCTAACATGTCTGCTCCCGACGAAAAAAATACATGAAGAAAATATCACGTGGAACTGAAAAACATCGCGTATTTCTGCAGAATCAATGAGCGAAGCAAAAAACTATTTTAATGTGAGGTGAGGGAAGATAGATTTTGGTCTAAATGACAGACGACCAATCAGTTTTTTGTTTCATCTGCGTCACGCAAATAAACTAATCTGATTGCCCGGTACGATGTAGATTTGATCTGAAACGCAGACGGAGGGTGTGGTGACCAGACCCACCCCGGTCTCACACTGGATCCAGTCCGTACTCCGGTCCGGCGTACGGAGGCTTTCCGTTTCTTGAAAAGTAATGAGAGGCTCTCACACCGCGATCCGTCCGGTCCAGCGAGCTGCGCGGCTCTTCTCCGTACGTCCGGATCGTTTCCGTTTCATTTAAATTTTTCCGGACTGCCGGAGTGCTCCGGAGCCCTTTTTGGTGAAGTTGTGAAAAGAAGACACGACAAACAGGAAACCAAGCGCTCTCGGGTGAAGAGAATCCGGTGGTTTTCAAAGTAAAAACATTACGTTTCTGCTACTTCAACAAATACAGCAAAATGCTCGACATATACGCGACTATTGAACACACAGGAGGCAAATAAACGTCCCGTACTTACCCATTATGCGTCGAAAAATCCAACAGAAAATGACGTGACGTGAAATAAGCCCAAAACACGGCGCAAGTGTTCCTTGTTTACATATCCATGTGCCAGAGATCACGTAAACTCCTGAAACTCCCAAGTAGAGCGTGAATCCCTGTGAACTCGTGGTCTCGCGAGGCAGCAGAGTCCGTGCATACGCATGCATATTCTGGTTGCAGTGTGAGTGACGACCGGACCCAGACGGATCCGGATCTGGATCTGGATCTGGAGGCAGTGTGAGCCCGGTGGCACTCTTCGCAGTTTGCTGAAGCGTGGGTTCTGGCTCACAGGCAAGATCCAAACAGCTGCTCTCGTCCCGATTAGCTGTTTTTATCAAAGAAGTTTCCCTAGCTAAGCAGATGGACAGCACTCTTACAGCAAGGAGCATGTGCAGTTGAGTGGAAAGTGACGTCGATCGAAAATCCTCTAGAGTTTTTATGTATCTCTTTAGATATGTCTTATTTTTTGTTTATTTGATTGTGTCTGTTTAATCATTCATTTCGTCCATTTGCTAACTACTTGTCTTACATTGCCATCATGTGGAGCACTTTAAAACTAAAATGTGCTTTATGAATGAACAAGTATTAGGTCTGACCAATAACCTCATATTCAAAAGTCTGAACCATCTCTGTGCAGTTCAGACACGGTCACGTTTCGAGATTGTAATCTTTAATTTCCAGCTCATTTCCTAATTTCATTTGCGTGAATAAAACGCATCACTTCGGCTCTGCTCTTTTCTCTCAAACCATTTAGCACCAAACGGTCGTATTTCACTTCTGTTTACATAATCAAAACATGTAATTAGCACAAAACGCAGCCGAGTTCGTCCAATTTGAGTTTTAATTTGATTTCATTTGACTGAGGACCGAACCAGCCGGGAAATCAAAACCGGCTTTTACACACGAGTTGTATCTGGCAGAGGAGCGCCGCTGTACAAGATAAAACACACACACGCACTGCAAAAAAGTTAGATTCATGTTGTTTTTATGACATGGAAGAATTAGATATCTGGTGTATGGTTTCAGGTAAAAACTCATTCGCTCATTTGTGTCTTATCAAGCAAAATTTGTATTAAGATTTCAAAGCACATTACAATTTTTTTCTGACTTTACTTTTGTGTCTTTATGTTGATCCTTCCTGTGGTAAATGTGTGTGGACATGTGTTTAAACAGAGCAGACTCAGAGGCTGTGTCCTTTTCTTCTAAAGAGGAGCTTAGCTGACCTCCATGTGCCCAACACCTCCGTAATCCTCAGAAAGAGCATGAAGAATTTAAACTGAGACGTCACGTCTGCCAAACATCACATTGACGCTGTGATGTTTGGCGTAACACAGACCTGAGCAAACTGCGGCCCGGGGGCCAGATACGGCCCTCCACCTGTTTTTATCAGGCCCCCAGCTTGTTTTTGAGAATAAGCTATAGTCACAGGGCAAAATGTCATTTTTTTAGTGTTGGTTAAAGCTACTAGAATTCAGAATATTCAGCTTAATTTTAGTTATTTTGGCCCAAATTAGAATAAACGTACTAATATGTGGAAGCATATTTCACTTGTTTCAAGACATTCTGACTGTTTACAAGAGATTTTAGCTTGAATCAAATTCAGAATTTTTTAAATTTATTTAAACAAGACAGAACACATCAAATCAAGTCTAGGTCCACCAACTAAAACCATCCTAACCAATAAAGATTAAGATGGGGTAGGTAACACATTGTTAATATCAATATGTAATTGATATTAAAATCTTTTTTTCTCTCTTTTAAAGTGAAACTGGAGAGGACCACCCAAGCTCAGCCAATCAGAACACTGCATTCTGCTCCCGATTACAACAAAAACTTTTTACTATTCGATTTAGAGAGTAGTGGTCTAATTTTTTCACAAAGTGCTGCCTTTATCATATACTTTTTGGTGGAACACACAAAGTTTACTTCTTTACAACTAAAAAAGTTAGCTACCCCAACTTTAAGATTAAAATCCAGATTTTATGCTATGAAGCATGTTTGCACTTGTGTTTTTAATATACACAATGAATGGACAAAGCTAATAGAACAATAACCTTTATTTATTTTTTTATTAAAAATTAGCTTGCAATAAAAAGCACATTTTTAAATTAATAATTGTGGTCTGGCCCTTTGCCATTTGTCTGGATTTGAATATGGCCCTCGAGGAAAAATAATTGCCCACCTCTGGCATAACAGTTAGCATCACGCTGCAGGTTCTGAGTAATAAAGTTTTCTACTACATGAGCTGTACAACATGAGTGTTGTTGAGTTTATAGATGTTTGTAAATGAAAGAGAAATAAAAAGAAAAAGTCATGTCGACTGTTGCTGCTTTTTGAAGAGGACTATTGTGTTCACATTTGACCGAGACTGAAAAACATAGAAATGTGGTTATTGTTTTTGCAGTATCGTTGAAGTTCTATTTCCTTGTTTGCGTATAATGTCAGCTGAGCGCTCGTAGATCAACAGCAGAAGAGAGAAGTAGAGTAGAATAGAGTTTGGGCAAAATCAGCAGTGGATTCAGCGGAAAGAGAAGTGTGGAACTTGCTGCAAGTTAGAAATAGCTACACTCGAGTCACATTGCGATTTGCTGAACGTCAAATGGACACAATACTTGTTGCAGATGATTTAGTGATATTTTAAGAGCCGATTAATGAAGAGTTTAGTCATGTTTTGATCTACATCTTGTAGGTTTGCCTCATGTCCGCGGTCCTTGGCCTTCGTGCAATCTCCTTGTCACAAAAAAGCTCAGACAGAAGCAGGATAGAAAAACGTGTCCCATGTCGGATTCTGTAAAATTAATTTCCCCAAAAAAGTGCGACTTATACTCTGGTCTCTGGTGCGGCTTCTCCTAATATATGCATTTTGGGGCTTCTGCGACGTATAGTCTGGAGCGACGTATTGTCCGGAGAATACGGTATGTTTATGGTAACGGCCATCGCTAGAGACACGTCTTAGTCTAACTGAGATTATTAAACGGCCGGTTCAACTTTTAGCCCTGGAGCCATCCAACCCACTTTCCAAATATTCTAAAAAATAATTTCTCTTTGACCATTTATTCTGGGTTGCTGTACCTTTGATTTTGGTCCTGGTTTAGATCTGGATATACAGTATGTTTGGTCAACCCAGATTCAGATTTGGTTAGGAGTCTAGTTCTTGTTTATTTATGGTTCTGCGCTGGCTAGACATTTTTTAAAGAAATAAAAAATCTGACATATATAGCAGTTGTTATCATTACTAATACAGACCTAGTTCTGAGGATATTTGGTGAAATCCCAAAATTTGTCAAAGGTGGTGTCGTGTTATGGAGCTGCCCACAGACTGACAGTTTCATATAATACTGTTTTAAGTTTGACCACTATTTTGAGCTGTGTGTGAAGTCTTTGTCTTGTTATTTGTCTCTTAGTCCCAGAAGAGTGGAAGGAGGGGTGACGGGGTGAGAGAGTGGGAGGTTGTGTGTGTCCAGCCGGGGGTCGTGACCTTTGGGTGGCACTGATCTGATCTGATTGAGATCGGGCCCCTTGTTACCAGAGTGTTAAAGCAAAGCCACGTCAACATGAATCCTCCCAGCAGCGACTGAAATGATCTATCAAGACAGAGTGAGAGACGGAATAAGGACAAAAGAGAATAGAGAGAGTGAGAATTTACTGTTGTAGGGCTTTTAAAGGTGCAATTTCAATTCAGATAGGAAGTTAAAGCAATGGACATTCTGAATGGGAATACATATACTTTATTTCTTAATGTGAAAAAATAGCTGAAATAACAGCGTTTTCATGCAAACAAGTGGAGTCCCTTTTCCAGGCCAACAGTCCATTTTGTGGTCCGCTCAAAGTAAAGACGGACATTTTTATTATTCATTTAGTGCAACAAAAATCTAAATGACAAAAACATGCTTTTATTAAAGTGTATTTTTTATCAAAAAGTTAAGCAGTGCACCTTTAATAATCTGCACTCCTGACTGATTAAATACGTGAAAATAATAAAAAAATAAACCAAAGCTTAAGATGTCAAACAGTACATTATCTAAAAAAAAGCGTAGTCACCGTTGCTAAACGAGGGTTGTATGGTAACATCAAAATTTCCCCAACAATATATATATTGTGTTTTATGCCTTAGTGCAGTGGTGTCAGATGTGCGGCCCGAGATTATTTTATTTTATTATTAACTATTGATATTGGCTCTCTGTGTATAAATTGCTTAAAAGGAGCCATATAGGCCAGAACTGGTTAGGTTAAGGTTAAGGTACACTTTATTGTTCCCGTAGGGAAATTTGTCCTCTGCATTTGACCCATCCTTCAATGCCTCTGGGGCATCTCCTCAGGAGCAGTGATCGTCGCAGTGCAGCGCTCGGGACCCGAGCAAAAATTACATACAGTTTCTCCAAAAATGTTCTTAAAAGGACACTCTGCACAGTACAAAACAATTCAAAATAATGTAATGTAATATAAATGAATTCATCATAATTGTGGTCACATGTTATATTAAGCTTTATAAAGCCTAATTGCCATCTATGAAATATCTTAGGTAAGCCAATGCTTTTAATGCGGCCCTCAACCAACTCTGGCTCCGATCAGTTCTGCCCCGACCTCCATTTGAGTTGGACACCACTGCTTTAGTGTAAGAATATTTTGGAGGAACATCTTTTCTATAGAAAAGCTCTCCATGCAGTCAATTAATGGTTCGTTTTGTGACCATGCTCAAAAAAACAAAACATATTGTTATTTTTTTACTGCTATAAAGGCGTGGTTACAAAGTTACGCAGTGCACTTTTAAAGCTTAATGTCTATAAAATGAGACAAATGAAGAAAGTTTAGACAAGCCTATAAATCTCTCTTCAAGTGTAACTGAAGTTTAGAAAAATGAGTTTTACCTTTGAAACTGCCTCTACAGTTTACCTACATGGTGCATACAAATGAGAATACTGACTTTTGATACTTTTTACAACTCCACAGTGCATTTATTTGAGGAAAAAGTACAATCATGTTCTTTTCTCAGCCTAATCACAACATGAGGGTCGTTTAGTCTCCTCTGATCACAATATAAACCAGTCAATAATGTGTTTTATCCCTCGTACAGGCGTGGCACGGCCCGGTCTGAGTGGATAATAGCTCCGCTTGATGAAGTCCTGATGCTCTTGTCATTTGTCAGATGGGATTTGGCAAAGACACACGTGGGCCGAGGAGAAAAGAGCAGATGGGACGTCCCGAGAGAGAGAGGGAGAGAGAGTGGGAGAGGGAGAGAAAGAGATCGAAAGAGAAAGAGGAGAGAGAGAGAGAAAGATCGAAAGAGAAAGAGGAGAGAGAGAGAGAGAAAGAGAGAGAAAGAGGAGAGAGAGTGGGAGGGAAGGAGGGTGGGGGAGAGTGACAGAGAAAGAGGAAAGAGAGAAAGAAGGAAGGAGAAAGTGGAGAGAGAAGAGGGAAAGAGATTGAAACAGAGAGAAGGAAGAAAGAGATTGAAAGAGAAAGAAGAGAGGGAGAGAAAGAAAGAGGAGAGAGAGAGGGAAAGGGATCAAAAGAGGAGAGAGAAAGAGATTGAAAGAGGAAAGAAAGAAGAAAGAAGAAGATTGAAAGAGAAAGAAAAGAGAGAGAAAGAAAGAAAAAAGATAGAAAGAGAAAGAAGAGGGAGAGAAAGACATCGAAAGAAAAAAGAAGAGAGAAAGAAAGAAGGAGATTGAAATAGAAAGAGGAGAGAGAAAGAAAGAAAAAGAGAAGAGAGTGAGAAAGATAAAGAGGAAAGAGAGAGAGAAAAAAGAACCAAAGAAAAAGATTGAAAGAGAAAGGTGAGAGAGTGAGAAAGAGATCGAAAGAGGAAAGAGAGTGAGAGAAAGAAAAAGATTGAAAGAGAGAGAGAGACCGAGAAGGGAAAGAAATACAGAGAAACAGAGAGAGAAAGAAATTAAAAGAGAAAGAGAAGAGAGCGAGTGGGAGAGGTGGAGAAAGGTAAGACTGACAGAGACAAAGGGAGAAAGAAAGAGGGAGAGAGACAGAGAGAGAAGAAAGAGTGACAGAAAAAGAAAGAGAGAGGAGGAGGAGAGGGGCAGAGAGAAGGGGAGAAGCGAGAGAATAAAGAAAACTTACTCTTAGGGCTTTTTAAAGGGGCCCTATTAAGCAAAATCCACTTTTATAGTTTATTTTATTTTTTACCTCGTTATGACATTGTTTTTTGTCTTATAAAATATAATACATTTTAAAACACCAGATTTTGTGGATCGTGTATTATTTTGGTCGACTAAGAAGTGTCTAGTGCTACTTAGGCCTTTGTGTTGTGATTTACATTCAGTGATACATGTAGAGCAGATGGGACGTCCCGGGAGAGAGGGGTTTGTGGGTGGACTCGTGGGTGACAGAGGTGGTCTGTGGTGGTCTGTGGGTGGGACGTGTTTCTGTGGTGAGTGACACAGGGTGAGAACAGTTTGTATTGATTATCAGCAGCAGCAGCAGTGTCCCAGGAGAAAACTGTAATGAGTCACAAACACATCACTGAGGTCATGAAGGAGTGATGCAGTCCTGGTGTCATCATGAGTCAGAATTTTCATACAAAGTGAATACTGTTTTGTTTTTTATCAAAGCTGTCCTCCAGAATAATGTAACTCTTCTTTATTCAGAATTGCAACAACCCTGTATGTGCTCTTTGTTTTGGGTTTTCTTCTGCCCAAAATAATTGTTAAATAAAAGTGGTCCAAATTTGAATTATACTACATGAACTTAAGCATGGGATCTCTCCTTGAGTTCATGAGTTGTGGCCCACTTGTCATATCGGTGAGTCAGTGCGACTCTGTTGCCACTTTTTGTCATATTGCAATGTTCCATTCAGAGGTTACATTAACTGACAATTTTCCGTCAATTACGGATTGTATTTTGCTTTGATGGAAACTTTCCAAAGCTCTCCGTCATTTTGACAGATTGAAAATGGAGCTGCCCTTTTATACAGATTCAGGTAAGATACAGAGCCACAGTCACAGACACAATGATTTGTGCAGATTCTTTAATAGTATCTTAAGAAACTATTTATGCAGAGTTCAGTTACTTTTTGTAATGGATTTTGTGTCTTATGACTCGTGTTCTTCCATGCAGTCTCCGTGTCAGAAAACAACTACAAAAACATATGCAGCAGTCCCTGGTCCATCACGGTGACGGATTGGAATTAAGTCTAGTGTAATGTTTTCATTCTGATCCTGCGTTTGATCATGTGACACTTGTGCTCTGCTCACCGCTGACATCTGTGGTGTCTCTTCTGTAAAGTTGTGTGACTGCGAGACAAATAATCATTATACAGGATCTCGGTTGACGTCACTTTCTGCCCTAGTGCGCATGTGTTATGCACAAAGAGCCGCTTTCTGTCTGCTTAGCTGGGGAAACTTCTTTGAATAAAACACAAAACGGGACAAGAGCAGCTGTTTAGATCAGGTCTGAACCGGTCTGACAGACGTCTGTCTCCTGAAGCTTGAGACAGTGTTTTTCTCGTCGTTTTTTCACCTGAATGTAAGGTTTAAGGGTTGTAGGGTCGAATTTTATTCACAAATGTTGATTTAGCAGCAGAACTTTTGTTTTCTCACAGAGATAAACTCTTGTAGTTAGCTGACAACGAAGCTTTTTTGACTTGTTTCTACTGTTTGTGTCTATGAGAAGCGGCTCTTTCTGCAGGTTGGGTGCAAGCTCTTTTTTTGTCTGAAATAACCAAAGATTTTGTTCTCCTCTAGTGTGCAGCTGGCTTCAATGTTACGTGAATTTGTAGGGAAAAAAAATAAATTTTTGCCCACAATCCTGAGTAGATGTACTGTATATATTTTAGGATATTGTGCAGGTCAAATATATTGGTAAACTTTGGTTATTTTTTTAAGCTTTCTGATTTTCATATTCTAATTTTATAAAAATAATTTATTGACATTGTTGTTCTGAGCTTGATTTAGTTCCAATAGTCATTTCTCCTGATGCTGTACATTCTACAGCAACATATTGTACTTAAACATTTCAGATTTTTGTGACTACCTTAATAAATAAAACTCTTCACAAAAAGCTGGAGCGGCGAACAGGTCAGACACAGTCCACAAATCTCTCCAACTGAACAAATAAACTGAATATACTGCAATGTCGTAACTCCATAGTCTTTTCTGTAGAGATCAGCGCTTTGTAAGGACAACCACGCTGTCATTTTTACTGCTTCTCCGTTCGCTCCGACTCTAAAATAAGGTCAACGAGAGAAGAAACCGGCTTGTCCTGGACGCGATTGATCCATTGAATTCAGCGGCAGAAAGAAAAATGTGGGATTAAGCAGAGTATTATAGGCAAAACGACTTGAGGCACAATGTTCATTTTGTCTCTCCCACGTCGGCGGATCGATAGCAGCCGTGCATATGATTTATAACGGCGAGAAACCGGGAGGAGAGGAGACATAATCGCAGTGAGTTCAGACTGGCAGATTTGCACCGGAGCTCAGGCCGCGCGGAGGAGAATATAATGTCCACGGACGGTTTTACGACTCGGGGGAAATGGATGGAAAATATGGGTCTAATGTTATCGTGGAGAAGACAAGTTTGAGTTTGTAAGCAATGTGTGAGCCGTGGAAGCAGTTTAACGCACGAATTAAAGTGAGAAATGTACAAAATTAGCTGCTTGTGCCCTTTAGGATCATGTTAGTTTATCATTCTGGCCTATTTTCCCTAAAACGTCTGACAAAAAGTGTCTAAAATTCAAGTTGAATCTGTTTCTTTTGACTCAAACATTTGTATGAAGCTGAGGGTTTGCACTTTTATCTTTTTCAATCGTAAATAAGAACAAGCTCTGCACAGAAGGAAAACAGAATCTACTTTCTGCCTTAAATCAGAAGAGTGTTAAAGCTGCTGTTTGGGAATGAATGACACTAGTTTGGTTTAGTTTAGTTTTGGTTTCTCTGCAAAAAAGATGAAGATAATCAAACTAAAAATGTGTTTAGGGACCTGTAATAAAATAAAAAAGTTTAGGCAAAGCCCATATAAAAGTCTTCATTACATTTTTATTTGGAAGTTTAGAGCACAAACTTAGCCTGATTAATTCCAGAGAAGCTTTTCTTTTTTTGTAACATTTCTAGGAGCTTGATAGTAGATAGATAAATTTGCCTCGCGAAGAGGTGTTGAAAAGATTGTCAAAGTGCCGTAATTTCCGGACGATAAGCCGCTACTTTTTCACAAGCTTTGAACTTTGCAGCTTATACAACGATGCAGCAAAATAATATATTCTCACTGACTTACTAATAAAAAGTGTGGCCTATATAGTATGTACTACTTATCATTTTTCTTTTTAAATCTTGTTGGTGTAGCTTATATTCAGGTGTGGTCAATAATGCAGTAATTACGGTACATCAAATCAGTTTTATTCTTCTAAAACTGCTAAATCATTCATATTAGCCCTTCAGTTTTAGCCTGCTGAGGAACAATACTTGGGCACCCCTGCTCTATTTTTAAAACATGAACCGAAGAAAATCGTTTTTTCTTACATTTAAATGAGAAAACTACAGCAGAAGCTTCACACTGATAGCTAGAAATTACTAGTATTTTTTCTGTTCACCTGCAGTGTCTCGTTCTAATATTTTTCTTTAGTGCAGAACTGGGCAAGCCCTCAGCTAATAAGAATTGCTTTTTATATTTCCTTTATTTGATTGTCTATATGGTGCATGTGTTTGCACTTATGTTCTTAAAGTTGGGGTAACTACCTTTTTCAGTTGTTTGTTTAGTTGTTTGCACTAAAACGTCTGGGATAAATGCAGCACTTGGTGAAAAAAAATGAGGCCACAGAGAGTATCTGAATTGAATAATAAAGAATTTTAGTTCTAATCAGGAGACAAATGCACCGATCTGATTGGCTGTGCTTGCGGTGGTCACTCCAGTTTCACTTTAGTGCTTGTTAAAAGACATTTATAAGCCATAAATGCAACCAAAATGAAGACATGTCAAAATTAACCATATGTTTAAAGATTTATGAGAGGAAGTAGTCAGATTAAAACCTTTACCATGTTTGCAGTGTCAGCTACACTGCAAAAATCAGCTATCCCACCTTCAACTTGATTGACTTGGTTATGGTGCATGTGTTTAGTTGTTTGCACCAAAACGTCTAAGTCTATGATAAATGCAGCACTTTGTAAAAATGGGGGACCAGAGAGTACCTGAATTGAATAATATAGAATTTTTGTTCGGATCGGCTGCTTTCTGGTTGGCTGCGCGTGGGTGGTCCTCTCCTGTTTCACTTTGTTGTTTGCAAAAAGAAGTTTATAAGCCGTAATTGTAACCAATAATGAATACATGTCAATGTGTCGAAGGATTTATAAGAAGAAATTGTAAGATTTAAACCTAAGTAGTGTTTGCAGTGTGAAAATCTTCTACCCCACCTTTAATAAATATCACATTAAATGGACACAATAATAAAATGTGCTTGCAATGAGTAGAATTTCTTACACCAATGATTGTGGTCTGGTTTGTCTGGATTTTAATATGACCCTCGAGGAAAAATAATTGCCCATCCTTTGTTTACACAACCAACACAATCCTTAACAAGACAAAGCATTTAATTAGACACATTCTAACGTATAAATACAAATTCAAGCTGCTACACACTGTACACTCCTGAACCTCACCTCGTCCTCTCTTCCTCCAGCTCTAACCACAGACACATTTAGTTTATATTCAGCCGGTGTGCTCCTCCTCATGTTCTGCTCCTCTTGTCTGTCGTGACGGGGGTCTGAGCCGCTTTAGCCTCTTCTTCCATCTCACCTAATGTCCTCGGGCAAAACATTACCCCATCACGATCCCCCAACGCCCCGTGGAAGCTGATGGATCGAGATCGCTTGCAAATGTACATACGTATTGTAATGGAAGGAGCAGGAACAGAGCTGAAGTCTCCGCCACCAGCCGCGCGGGGGAAAGAAAAATCCAGTGTGTTCTCGTTCGTATAACAGGCCAATTTCCCTTTTTCTCGATTGAATCCGGGTTGGTTTTGTGCGCAGCAGCAGCAGCAGGGAGAATGTAATGGTTTTGTCCTGACCTCATGCAGGCCTGGATCAACTCGTTTACATACAGCCGGTTCAAACAGGATTTATACGATTTACACGGACATTCAATCAGTTTGGTGTGTAAAGGAAAGAAGGAACCAGGAATCAGTTCTCTATATTAATAATAGAATAGCCTTAGAAAAGATGTCAAGCTTTGCATTATATATTATGAGATATTTATTGTATATCGACCGTGACATGAAAAAATATATCAAGCTTTATTTTTGGCCACATTGTCCAGCCCCATTATTTTAGAATTATGCTGTACTTATTGTTATATTTTTTTACTCTTCTTTACAAACTGGATTATTTAAACAGTTACTTGGCCCAAACTTTCTTGCCTGGGATCCAGAGTCCACGCTTCACCAAATTACGAAGAGTGGGTCTGGTCACCACGCCCCCGCTGCATTTCAGATCAACTCCACAACATACCGGCCAATCAGATTAGTGTGACGCAGATGAAACAAAAAGCTTTGGTCGTTTAAACCAAAATCTATCTTCACTCACCTCACATTTAAATTGTTTTTTTTTTTTTTTTTCTTCGCTCATTGATTCTGCAGAAATCTGCAATATTTTCCAGATCCATGTGATTTTTTTTCCATGTTTTTTTTCATCGTTAGCAGCCATGTTGGTTTTCACATGGTAAGCGATGCGTGTTTCTGATTGGCTAATTAATCTTTCAGTCACACCCACTAAAATTCAAAAGAGGGACACTTTGGCCAGATGATATCATTATCATATCATTTTTATTTATGATCTGGATTTTCAAGGCAACCAAATTTCTTCTCTAATGGGCCCAAAATAAGCATTTTTCTTTCCTTGGGAGAACAAAACTACATTGAAGCATGCTGAGGGCCAAACCTCATTTTTGTTTTGCTTATAAGAAGTTTATTTAAATGGTCTATTTATATATTGCTTTTCTACTTTCCAGTCACTCAAAGCGCTTTACCACTTGTATCCACTCACCCAGTGTACGTAGACACTGAGGCAATGTGAGTTAAGTGTTTTGCCCAAAGACACAACAAGTGGTGGTGTTCCACTGGTCTCCCATCCAAGTACTAACCAAGCCCAAACTTTAGCTTCTGAGATCTGACGGGATCAGGCTTTGACAAACAGATATTTAATCATCTCTTGAGAACAAGTGATGATTAAATTGTTAAACAGAAAGCCGGATTTGGTTTCTTTTGACACTCTTTAAAAAAAAAAAAAAAAAAATTATAAAGATGGTTTCGTCTGTCTGACTCACACTCAGGTGTATGTCATAGCACAAGTGTCTCTCTCTCTCTCTCTCTCTCTCTCTCTCTCTCTCTTCTCCAGCTACAGACCCTCACGCTACAGACCCTCACCCTCTCCTCTCCTCTCTCTCCTCAGACTCCGACGGCTCTGGCCCTCACAGCGACTCCCCTCACAGCGTGGAGACCCTCAGGAAGCACCTGAGAGCGGACGCCTTCACGCAGCAGCAGCTCGAGGCCCTGGACCGAGTGTTCGAGAGGCCGCAGTATCCAGACGTCTTCCCCTCGTCTGAGCACGTCAAACCGGAACAGGTCAGCCGACTGGTAAAGACAAACACACTCTTATTATCTTCATTTATTAATATTTTGTACAGTAAATATTGTCTTTTTCATGTTAAAGTATACGCAGTAATCAAACCATTAGTACAATCTCTCAGTGCAAATAGATAAGATGATATTAACATTCCAGACTATCTATATCTGCCGAAATCTCGGTGATTCAGTTTCCGTGTAAAACAAACCTACTTATCATTTTAAGAGGCGGGGCTTATCAGATCTGCAGTTTTGAGCAGGAAGTCAATAGGCTTGTTTGTATTTCTAAGCTGTTTTAAATCCATTTTGTGTTATGCAATGAACACGATACAAATGAATCTACACATGTCATTCTTTATAAATAATACATAAGAAAAAGCAAACATGTCTCTTTTAAAATAACAGTGACCTAAAAATCATTTCCCTCTCTTTTTTTTATTTCCTTAGACAGTTTATCCAATTTTACGTTTTACAAGAAAGACCTACATTTTAAGAAACTGTGATCAGGGACCAAACATGGATTTGACCTAATTTTATGAACTGCAGCAAGAGGCAAAAAACACTGCCTTTACCTTTATTATACTGAAATAGTCACTAAATAATTTTACTAGTGATTGTTCTTTTTCCATATTTTTGGTGCATTTTCACAAATACTAAACCAAAGCACAAATTTTCATTAAAAGTAGATATAATTACTTCAGAATCTTGACTTGGATTTTTCTCCTATAAATACTCCAAACACAACTAAAATAGGAAAAAGCAGCTACAGTCTGATAATAAATATAAACAACCACAACTACTGCTGAATATTGAGTTTGTATGTGACGTGTAAGAAGAGAAAGTCAGGTAAACAGTGGCAGAAAAGCAGAAAAACTACACGAACACTTCTGTTTCTCTCACATTCCTCACACACACAGAGAAACTCATTACATTTCGATGCTAATATACGATACTTTAGTCTGTTTAATACATTAATTATTTGTTATGCAACAGTAAAAATGTCTTAAATCCCCAACTGCCACCAGCGAGCAAACCAGTCTGCACTTTTGCCGTGACAACAGAAAAGCTACTTTTATATTATACAAGCAAATGCTGACAAGAAGAAAAAATTAGCTCCAAACAGGCTAAGAAACAGGCATTCTTATCATACTTTATCATATTTCTCTTCTTCTTCTTCTTCTGCTTCTTCTCTCTCTCCTCTCTGACTCTCTCTCCTTTCTTCCTCACTCTCTCTCCCTCTCCACTTCTTTTCTCTCTTTCTCCTTCCTCTTTCCCTCTCTTTTTCTTTCCCTCCTCTTTCTCTTTTTCTCCTCTCTCTCTTCCCTCTTCTTTCTTTCTTTCTCTCTCTCTCTCACCTTTTTCCTCTCTTTCTCCTTCCTCTTTCCCCTCTCTCTCTCTCTTTCCTTCTCCTCTCTCTTTCTTTCTCTCCCTCTTTCTCTCTCTCTTTCTCTCCCTCTCTCTTTCTCTCTCCATCTCTCTTTCTCTCTCTCTTTCTTTCTCTCCCTCTCTTTTCTCTCTCCATCTCTCTCTCTTTCTCTCGCTCTCTCTTTTCTCTCCCTCCCTCTTTCTCTCCCTCCCTCTTTCTCCCCCCTCTCTCTCTCTTTCTCTCTCCCTCTTTCTCCCCCCCCTCTCTCTTTCTCTCCCTCTCTCTTTCTCTTCTTCATCTCTCTTTCTTTCTCTCCCTCTCTCTTTCTCTCGCCCTCTTTCTTTCTCTCCCTCTTTCTCCCCCTCTCTCTTTCTCTCTCCCCCCCCCTCTCTCTCTCTTTCTCTCTCCCTCTCTCTTTCTCCCCCTCTCTCTTTCTCTCTCCTTTCTCTCTCTTTCTCTCCCTCTCTTTTTCTCTCTCTCCCTCTTTCCTCTCTCTTTTTTATTCTCTCGCTCTCTCTCTCTTATAACGTAAAAGTCTGTTGAAAATTTTTGACTCACATTTTTGACTACATTGGTAAGTTCAACACAAAGATTTAAGTTCAATTAACTCATTAATTGTATGCGTTTTTACTCTTAAATTAAATATATACTGTATGTTGTTGGCCTTTCATTTTATACTTATAGTTTTATGTAGATTTTTCTATTTTGCATAAAGCCTCAAAAACTCTTTCCTAATCCCCTCCTCTGCTGTATCTCTCGCTCTATTTTACTCTTAACCTTAAAATCCAATACAAAACAGACCTTTGCGACCATCACTCCCAGACGATATCTTCGGTGGGTGAAAAAAAAGCTAATTAAGCTTTGTCCCGAGCGCGGCTTTACAGTGTGGCATGTATAATACGAGAAAAGTCCCACGCCTGTATCGATTTTGTGATGAAAAACACATTCTTTGTATCCACCATAATTGAGAGTAACAGTAGAGCCGCGTGAAATTAATCAATAAAGCAGATTTCGTTCATTTGAGCGGGCTGCGTTTTCTCGTGTCCGTTCGGAGGAGGAGGGATTTCACACCGTTGTAAATCACAAAACCCGGGATTTGTCTTCATGAAGAAAACAGCCGAGAGGCTCTGACGACAGGGGAAGAAGGAATTAAATGTAAAGTAGGCGTGAAATGGACGAATGCAGGTCTGAGCGTGGACTGAACTAAAGGAAACCAAGACTGTGTCACACTTTGTCCATAAAGATGATATTACTGTGCTTTTGGAATGTTACACAGGATGGCTTTAAACTTAATTATCTCCATGGAAATGACCTATCAGGCAAAGTAAGGCTGTTTTGTTGAGAAGTGTGCCTGCTGACTGTAAGAAAACATGTTTTTCAATCTATTTTAAGCAATAAAAAAGTTATTATATAGATAAATGCACAATATTGAACATTTCTGCAATATTTTTGCATTTCTTTCTTTTCACTTAAGTTTTCTGTGTATTCAATTATTATTACACTATTAAACAATGTCATATCCAGCACACTTTCTGCAGCAACACAATGTTTAAAGGAACCGTATGTAAGATTTTGATGTCAGATTTCATAAACATGACCTATATGTGCCCAAAGGTACAAGGTCAACATGTCCAAATATACTATTATTTTTACTGAAAGTCAATGTTTATTCTTAATTAAAAAGCAATGGACATGAAGTCCCTTTGTTGATGTTTACATTGATTATCCAATCAGAAAGGGATAAGCCTCACATGACTCTCTCTCAGTTGGGTTGCCAGTTTGGTTTCTTAGAAGCTGAAGTTAATTTTGAATCAGTAATCAGTAGCTTCCTATCTTCAATGTATGAGCCATTCACACTCTGGCAACCCATGTTCATTTGTGATTGTTTTACCTTTCTAAAACCACTAGTTGTGCATCTTACATACGGTTCCTTTAAGTAATTATTATTTACTTATTATTTTAATAACAGATTTTTTATTGAAGTACAGTATTGTGTTTTTTTTCCAAGGCTTAGTTACTTGTTCTCCCCCGATAATCTTGCAACCTGGTCCCTGCCACGCGAAGTTTACACACACATGGTCACATCGTCTGTAAACTCAAAATGAGCTTGTGAGTCATGTGAAACGTGTCTGACGTCACAGTTTTTATCACAACAATAGTTTTTGTGCATTTTATATCTGGTTTTAAACATCACGAGCCACAAGGGTTGTTTTTTAAGAGGCGACAGAGGCAGCGCTAAACACACACGAAAGGATTGCTGTTTACTCCGAGGCTTGGTTTGCTGTGTTGTTAGCAAATAGTCTCATAGTTAGCGTGGCTAATACTCTAACTTTACAACTAACTACAGACATGACATATGTTGGAATCAAAATGCTACAATTTTGTGAGTCTAGTGCAGTGGTTTTCAAACCTTTTTTAAGTCGCGACCCCCCTAAATAGCAACCTTAGCCATCGCGACTCTCAAACACAAAAAGTAGGCTACCTGCAAAGTAGGGATGGGACGAGATCTCGTGCCGCGAGATCTCGCGAGATCAAACTGTCACGATACTGCGCGCACACGTACTGATCTGTCTCGTGAGATTTTTCCATGGCCATGAAATTAAGTTTCGTATCTTTGAGCAGCTGTAGCAAATATTCTCCTCCACACACAGACTTGTAGCAGACTTATTCTGACAGAAAACAGTCTAAACTCTGTCTCAGTTTTTATTTCGTAAAGACCAATATTGACAGAGATATTTAGTCCTAAACATTGTAAAAGTTAGCGCGAAAAATATATAATCGTCAAATATACGCGCGGACATCGCGGGAACAGCGCAGTGTTTTTCACACTTAAACATAGTTTAAAATAGATCCACAAAGAGGTATTTTGGCCTCTATCATGTAAAAAGTAGGAAAGTCTCCTCATCTGTGTGCGTCTGGTCCCTGCAGCAGCAGCGGCAGCGCTGTGAAGGAAGGGGAAGGGGGCGGAGTCTGGAGGGAGCGGATCAATTTCAGTCAAAACACAGATCGTTCATCGTTCAAATAATAAAAATCCAAGGTGATACACATAATGCAAGGTAAAGCTAAACTAAATGCAAGGTAAAGCTAAACTAAAAGAATATAAACTACAATAATAAATAATACAAAAAATTTTGTAATTTGCCTTGTTTAATTTCTAAATTGAAACAATTAATGCAATTATTTAAAATCTTGTCTCGTCTCGATCTCGTGGACCCAATCTCGTGGCTCGTCTCGTCTCGTGAAAATTCTGTCTCGTCCCATCCCTACTGCAAAGTGATAAAGTAGTTTTAAGTCTCATTTTTTATTTTAATTTGAAGACATAACCCTAGATAAATTCATCTCGTAGGCCAGCAAATAGGAATATACATCTATCACTGTAGCTGCAAAACCTTGTTTAATATCTAAATGTTAAAATTTTCCACATGATCTGGGAACCCCCTGAAATCATTTTGCGACCCCCACGTTGAGAACCGTTGGTCTAGTGGATTAGTTTGAGGAGTTTCCTTTTGATATGGCTTGTGTTACGAGTCGGCATGATTAGAAAAATTATTGTCTTGTAAGGTCGAAATAGTTTAGAATTCTCGAGATGCAGTGTTTTTAAGAGAAGTTGTTGCTGTTTTCATCTCCGCTTTACAGTAGTGATTCCCATCATGCACTGCAGCTTGCTAGTAAGGCGCATATTTAAGGTGGCGCTCAAGCCACTCCGCACTAAAAACTGATGATTAATACATAAAAAATGTAGACATCTTTACGAAATGGATATCCACATTTCGTAAAGATGCATTTGTGCTGCAGTTTCAAGTCAAGTTCCAGATGAAATTTATCACATTTTCAGGTTTTGATTTACAAAAATAGGGTGCACGGTAGCCAAGTGGTTAGAGCTCTGGCTTCCCAATAAGGAGGTGGTGGGTTCGACTCCCGGGTCAGACCATATCAACATCTCACGATCTCTCTGGGTGGAGTTTGCATGTTCTCCCCGTGTCACGTGGGTTTTCTCCGGTTTCCTCCCACCTCCAAAAACATGCATGTTTAGGTTAATTGGGCATCACTGTAAATTTCACTTAGTGAGTGAATGAGAGAGTGAATGGTTGTCTGTCTAACCCTGCGGCAAGTTGGCCACTGTCAGGGTGTTCCCCGCCTAAGGCCCAAAGTCACTGGGATGGGCTCCAGTCACCCGCGACCCCTAACGGGATTAAGCGGTAGAAAATGGATGGATGGATGGATGGATGGATATCACATGTCAATATCACGAAAACTACATATTTTTGATAAATCGTGCAGCCCTACAGTGCGTCTTTAATCCCTTATCAAGTGGGCCCATTTTAACTAAAAGGTCTGACTAAAATAGCTGGACTAACTTACTTTGTTTGTAGTTTTCGCCTCTGATAACTGTTTGACTGTAGTAATGAGTAAGAAAAAGCTCTGCACAAAAGAACATCCGATTTTTATAGGTCGTCTAAATATTTTTTTGGTAAAATGCAGAACACGTTTGCGTCACATATCTGGGCCTCAATCACAAATATGGGTTTTTAACAATTCTTCTTCAAAAGCTGGAGTTCTTTTGATTCAAAATTAGTTTTAGGGAGCTTCCAATAACTTATAAAGAGCCAATTTAAATTCCTATTACATTTTGTACAGTTTTGGGGGTATTTTTTTTCATTCTCGGGATAACTGATTTGACTGCGACGAGAGTTTTAGTTTTCATAATCGCAGAAAAACAGATTGTCACATCACGATTTGATTTTTATCACAACATTGTCCAGCCCTGCCACCAATCCAGCCCTAAACAAGAACCAAACAAGGTCTTAAAAATGTGCTAAACCATTCATCTCCCATTCCACGGCAGAATAATATTAAAACGCCTTATTAAAATGGATAACCTTTATTTACTTTGGCGCACGCAGGACTATTAATTCCTCCTCTCAGACGCAGAGAAGGAGCCGCGCAGTGTAAAAGCCGGTGGCCTAATTGAGTTCATTTTAATTTCTGTTCTATCGAGGAGAATTACTCCGGTGATAAATCAGGGCCGGGCCTCTGCTCCAGGAGAGGCCTAATCTGCAGCTAATTACAAAACTGATTCTACACCGCGATCGATAGCGCCCAGGATTGGAAACGACCTGCAAAAAAGGCTGAGATGTATTAGAGGTTCTGTCTCAAAAATACTGCTTTAATTTACAGTCATATGAACTAATAAATAATGCTTTAAAATGTGTTTGTAATGGGACTAAAAGTATTATTAATAATCTGAGAGAATCTATAGAACTGAACTAAAATGAGACTGAAGATTGAGACCAGTATAAAGTTCCAAAACTAGAAGATCTGCAAGTTAATCGATTGATTGCAGCTAAAATTAATTGGTAAAATAGTTGTCAACCAATTTAGTAATCAAATAATCAAGGGGCTGGTTAGAATTTAAGACACAACATGCCGTGAGCATATGGAGGACTAAAAATGACTTAATTATAAATAAATAAAAGAATAAATAAATAAAAATAAATGTGGACATAAATGTATAAATAAAGAAATAAATATATAAATGCTAAAATAAATGAATAAATAAATAATTAAATGAATAAAACGATTAAACAAATAAATAAATATATATATTTTATACACAAACATGAACCATTTTAATTTGTAATTCATGTAAATATATTTTTACTTGTCATTTATTCTATCGTAGTAAAAACAAATATTTATTTTTATTCATTTTTACATTTATTTTTCTTTTTTAATAAAATGTTTTTTTCTTGATTTTATTTATGCATAGTCCTGTATTTTAGGCTTCACTCATTTATAATTTGCCATTTTATTTTTTCCTACTTTTATTTATTTCTCTATTTATTTATGCCTACATTTATTTATGTCTCCGATTTATGTGTCCGCTTATATGCTAATGAAGTGGGCGGGGCGACCTCTGGGTCTGCTCTGATTGGTTCAAACTCTCTTCACTCTTTTGGGAAAGCTAAGTTAGCATGATGCTAGCACCTCCGCTAATGTTGCTGGGGAGCTAAAGTCAGTAGCCGTGGATTTAGAGAACAACACGCGTTACGACTGTGTTTTATTCCATGTGAAGAAAACAACTTTTATTACGTTATTTGTACTGCATCACGCGACCCGAGCACAAAGACCCGGAACACATCAGGGCTGCTGCAGGACTTCACCGCAGACAGAGCGTGAGGTCTGGGTGTGAGGCTCTGCTCCTAATAGAGGTAAACTGTTACCGAGCAACCAAATTGTAAAAATGGGCCAAAATCCACATAAATGACACAGAAGTTGTGATTTAACAAATAATAAAACCTTTGTTAAATGATCATTTAAACTTCCAAACAACTGTTAGTTGTGTCTAAAATATTTTGGTGGAGGGATTTTTTTTTATGCTGCATTCATGTGGTCCTCGAGTGCTCGGGCTTCTGAGATGAGAGGTTGGGATTCTGCGCTTTTTACCTCGTAAAGTCAGGATTTTTATTTAATCATAAATATAGAATGATTAAAGAAAGAAAGAAAATAGAAAGTGTCAAAGAAAATATCTTTTACACTGCACTTCGAAAAGACGTTAATAACGTTTGAGCGAACTAAACTATGAGCTCTGTTGTTGTTTTAAAGCTAATGTTTAAAGAGAAACTAAACGCAGAATGCACTTTTTTCACTGTCAAACTGTGTATATGGGGTCAAAATTGAATTTATCTGCTGTTTCCAGTCATTTTTTGGACATTTTTGTTCAAACTCGCTCGTTTTGCAGTTATGTGTGCAAAAACTGTTCTGCCACGATGGTCAAACGCTGTCAGTGCATTTTCAGTTCACATCGAGGTGACGCAAGCCATCCCGATGGGACATATATACTCCTCCCTCTGACACCGTTGCTCTTCAATCATTTGGTGCATCATAAGCTCTTGTGCTTTTGTAGTCTAAAGCAAAGGTTTCATGTCTGCAAAGTTAATAAAAAAGAATCTTGACGTGCAAGTAAACAAGTAGACCTGCCTGTACAGCCTCAGAGCTGTGAACTTCTCCACACGTCGAGATCGCTCTCACAGAAAACTCCCATCACTTGCCAAGTTTGCTATTCATATTTCGTTCTGTCAATCATGTCTGTTCACACCCACTGGGCATCTCTTAAATGGCCTCCGGGCATCTCCAACTTTTCTGTTTGAGATGCAGTTGTGGGCAGAGTAAGTCTCTAACCACATGTTTAACCTCACTTTAAAGGTTGTCTGTATTTACTTTAGTTAGCTAACTTTATATCAGTAGTTACCTGAACAATAGTGGATCTTTCTGGTGCAAATTTGTAGTGCTGTAGTCCTTAGTTGTTTAGTTGATTAATCGGCCGATGACATCTTAGTCGACCAAAATTTTTATTAGTCGACTATTTCTTTTGGGTAGATTGTGAGGTTTCATATTGAACATGGACAAAAAGTAATGAATTAGTTGAAGATTTGGGAACGAATCAATGATCTAATCTGCCCTTTTAAATATAAATACCATGTTTCCTATTTTGTGTGTGTTTGCTTGGACTCAAATGGATTTTTAGTAGTTTTGCTTTGGGTCAGATAAATAGAACAAAACAGCCTTTTATATTCAGAGCTTTAGTCGATTAATCAGTCGATAGGACATACCTTTAGTCAACCAAGAATTTCTTTTGGTCGACTACAGCCCTACAAATGTGTAGCTGTTTGATATAAATGACTAACAACACCCCCACCTCACTTCAATAGTAATAATTTTAGTCATTGAGCTCAAACAATAACTCTTGTCAGTTTGCGTCAGGTGTTTAGCTCGGGCAGGAGTGTTTGAACTAAAATTATTTCCTCTAAATTTAAACTTAGCTGCTGCAAAACTACATTAAATATTTACCACAAGGACTATCAAACAAAACTAAGTCAAATTTAGAAAAATGCCATATTCTGAAAACTTAAGCTTTCGTCACAAGACAACACAGACTTACTCAAACATGCACGACTCAATCAAAACACTGTATAACTTTGTGTATTTGTAACGAGGTAAAAAAAACTCATTAAAGTCGATTCTGCAGAATATGTCTCCTTTAACAACATAAATCAGTCTTGTTTAGCTCTCCGCTCTGAAGTGCAGGTGCTCGCTGTCTCTCTTCTGCTCCACTGCATTAAAAACCCATCGAGCTCGAGTGTTTCGTCTCCTCCCACACTTCTGCCCACCATGTGCTCGTTTCAATGGGACCCCTCCTCCCTCTCCCTCTCTCTCCCCCATCTGCATGATAAAAGGCCCGTTTGTGCGGCGGCGACAGGGGTAAACATCCGACACATTGGCCCGTGAACAGTTGTAGAGACAATTAGAGTTTATCGCTGATGGAGAGAGACAACAGAAGGGTCAGCGACGAAACCGACGTTCTGAATATGCGACTAAAAACACACTCATGCAGATATTTACAATAATGTGTATTTTTTAAGGTGGTTACAACAAATTTACTGTAAACTAGGCATGTGTGTTGCCAAGAGACTCTCAAAAATCTAAATTTGAAATCCACAAATTTCAACTTACCGATAAAAATAAGAAAATGTAGAATAAACTATAGAAACGTATTGTGCGTTACCTGTTTTGTACAAGTATTAACATTGACCTCAAGGTATATTTGGTATCAGTTTTACGATCTACTTAAAACCAGTTTCATGGACCACACTTTAGATACGGAGCGTGCGGATAAGGCTTCATTCGACAAAAATAACAGGACGGACAGTGTTGTCGGTCTGATTTCAAGAGGATTTGTTCCTTTGACCAGGATCGCTCGACAGACAAACACTGATGTTTATTCAGGATCATAAACGAAAAGTCGCTCCGGCAGTTTCCTGGTTTGGTGATTCTCAGATCTGCGCCCGCATCGACTCGCATCTGAAAAAACTTTACCAGAGGAATGAAGGACTGACTTTTATGAAGGGGAAATGGAAATTACACGTGAAGTTTGGGCTGAATACAGTGCGAGATGTGAATTTTTGTGTTTCCGGTAAGAAATGCATAACCTCAGTCACACTGCGATTGTTGAATGTTAAATGGAGAATCATTTTTGCAGATGCACTAAAGATATCTTAAACTATTTATGCAAAGACTGGTTCAGTTTGGGACAGGTGCGATTTTTTTGCGAAATGCCTCTCCAGTCTGTATTTGCCTAAAACCTCGCAGATTCACGTGGATTCTCATGACAATGGTCGTATTATGTCTTGAAAGTTGCATCAGACTGCTGTAGCGTTGTAGTTCTTCAAGTCGATTAATTGATGGAATCTTCGTTGACCCAAATTTTTATTAGTCAATTAATTATTTGATTTACATTATAAGCATTTATATTGACAGCAATGACAAGGGTTGAATTAGCTGAAAATTTGAGGCTAAATCATTTGTCTAAAATTCCTTTCTACTATTTATTTTGTGCATACAATCTCCATTGCTATTTTAGCACCGATTGAGTAAGATCAAGAGGATATTTTTTAGTTTTTAGAGCTTAGGCGACTTCCACTGTTTAGTCAAATAATTGCTCGATGGGACATGTCTTTGGTTGATCAATAATTTCTTTTGTTGACGACAGCTCTAGACCGCTGCGATCTCCGAGAAAAATAGACTCTTTACGGATTCTTTCTGCACACTTGCTCAACACTTGGACGTGTGTTTGCGCTGCTCCAAGGTCTATGTACAAGGGCACGTTGGTTTTAAGCACTTTCTAAATATTGCGGTAGTCGCGCGAGTCTCGACTCACACCAAACTTGCACTCAGTGTACGACAAAGGGAAATGTGGCTCCTTGTCACATTGTTGCGTCCTTTAATCAGAATCACATCAGACTTTGAATGAAACATCTGAACTTTGCAGCGCCTTGTCCAAACTTTCCCCAAACAACCATCCCTTTGCCACAACAGCAGGGTTGTCACAGATTTGATCATAGTTTGTTTAATATTTAGCTTTAAATTGTAAAAAAAACCCGACAATTTTATTGAAGAAGGATTTGTGGCGAATAGTAATAATAATATAGTTCAAAACCTGAAGGTAAAACAGACCGCATAGTCAATATACAGTATATACAGTTAACAGATTACAAACAGAGACACACGTATTCACACGGGATTACAATTACACGAGGAAGTCTGAGTTTGGTGAATCACAGAAGGGAAAATTCAGGGAAAACTTTACAGACATTTTTACAAACAAGGATGATTCACTCAGGACTAGAAACTCAGACGACGTCCGTAATTATTACAGTTTACACGAGGTCCTGATGTAAATATTACGCCATGCCAATATGACGTTAGACTGGCCACAATAAAAGGACACTCTGTTTAGGCTGAGTGTAAATTCTCATCTCCACGCTCCTGTGACGACATTGTGTGTGTCCAGACAGCAGGAGATCGGGCCGACCATGTCATGAATGTTTGGGTTTTGTTTGGAGCGTTTTGTTCAAGAGGAAGTGACTTTACAGACGAGTGGAGAGGGAGGGATAGAGAGAGGAGAGAGAGAGAGAGAAAGAGAGCGAGAGTGAGAGAGACCGAGAGAGTGAGAGCTAGAGAGAGTGTGAGAGAGTCAGCTGCTTCTCATAGTCAAACAGGGAGATGATGAGACCCAAAGCTGCATGATGCCTCTTCTTAACTTCTCAACTAAATTTTAAAGCTTAACTAAGTAACATTTTACCTTGTTAAATGTATTTATAAGTCACTGCAATGGTTACAAACTTTATGTACGTTTATGTTTGTGAAAAACCTATTATTGCTTGATCTGTGTCCCGACCCTACAAGAGTGAAGAGTTGACTCATGCTCACAAAACCTCCTTTATATCACTGTTTTTATGTATGTGTGTATTTTTATTTCTAGCATAACATATTCTAGTTTTAATAATAATATATATGTCCAAATTAGCCCATAAAACATGTGTAAAGATGTATTTTTTGACATTAAAAGAAATTAAATCATCACAAAATTGCAAGTGTTGGTTTAAATCAAATGTTTGTGGTGATTTAATTTGGCAATGTGGGTCAAAGAATTTTAACTCAGACTTGTATGTTTTAAGGGACAAACATGACAGAGAGAGAGAGCATGAGGGGTGAGGAAAACAAGAGAGAGGAAAGGAGAAGAGAAAGAGAAAGACAGAGAAGAGAGAGAAAGTCGAGAGAGAGAGAAGAGTGTGAAGGGAGAGAGGGAGAAATACCAGAGAAAGAGAGAAAGACGAGAGCGAGAAAAAGGACAAGACGAGAGAGAAAGAGAACGACGAGAGAAAGGGAGAGACAAGAGAGAGAAAGAAAGATGAGAGAAAGAAAGATAAGAGAAAGAGAGAGAAAGACGAGAGAGAGAAGAGTGTGAAGGGACAGAGAGAGAGGGAGAAATATGAGAAGGGTTAGACGAGAGCGAAAAAAAGACAGAAAGATGAGAAAAAGAGAGACACGAGAGAGAAAGATGAGAGAAAGAGAAAGACAAGAGTCAGAGAGAAAGAAAGATAACAGAGAGTGAAAGATGAGAGAGAGAAGATTGAAGGGAGAGCAAGAAAGAGAAAAAGACGAGAGAGAGGGGTGAAAGACAAGCGAGAGAAGTGAGTGAAAGGAGAAAGAGAAGAGTAAAGGAGAGAGAGAGAAAGACAAGAAAAGAGAAAGACAAGAGAGAGAAAGATAAGAGAGAGAAGAGAGGGAAGGGAGAGAGATAAAAAGACGAGAGAGAGAGAGATTGAAGGGGAAAGAGGGAGAGGAAAGCGTGAGAAGAGAGTGACAGAGGCAGAGAATGTGAGCAAGAGAGAGGACAGTGAGAAAGAGAGAAGGAGAGAAGAGAAAGTGAGCGAGAGGAGAAAGCAGATAGACCGAGAGTGAAGAGAAAAAAGCAAGACAGACGAGAAAGAGAATTCACAACTTGCCTGGCGACTACAGAAGAACAACTCACATACAGTATATAAATTGTCTTGCATTCTTAACTTGCCATATTGCTTTTGCAGTGTCTGTTTCTTTCTCTCTCTTTCTGCTCACCTCTGTCCACTCTAATCACACGTTCCTCTCTTCTTCTCCTCTCTCTGCAGTCAAACGAATACTCTCTGCCCGCTCTGAGCTCCAGCCTGGACGAGGTGAAGCCCAGTTTGTCCTCAGGCTCCTCAGACTTAGGCCCTGGAGCCGTGTCGCAGAACTTCACTGTTGGTAAGTCACGACACGAGTGCTTTTAAATGGCATTTTTGACTCCGTATGGTGGACGTGGACAAGTATTTTTCTCCCAGGGCCATATTTAAATGCAGGCAAGATGCGGAGGGCCATAACATTTTAGAAGACTGCAAAAATAAATATATCTAGTCTTTCTTAAAATAGCTTGGACTAGAGATGATATAACCGCTGACATACTGTCCAATATTTCACTGTTTTTTCATTTCAAAGCATTTATGACTGAAAGAATTTGTCATAAAACTGAAAAAAATAAGCTAAATAAATTGCCAATGTAAGCTCAAACTAAAAGTCTTGGGGTGTAACATTTTAGAAACACGCAAATTTAATTCTTTTTTTTTTTCCATTCATGTTTCTTTTAAAAATGGGCAAGTATTTTTCTCGAGGGCCATATTCAAATCCGGTCTAGTGACAAAGGGCCGGATCAAAAAGGTTATTCTTCTATTAGTTGTGTCCATTCATTGTTTATTTTAAGAACACAAGTGCAAACACATGCTTCATAGCAAAAAATCTGAATTTTAATCTCATTTATCTTTATTAGTTACACTGTAAGAAAAATAGCGTAATTTAACAGTAAAGCGCTGGCAGCCATATTTGCCTGTAGAATGCCGTAGATTGACGGTATTGTTACTGTAACTAAAATAACAGCTTAGTGCCGTAAAGATGTTGCAGTACATTACCGTAATTTTTTTGTATTTTACTGTACATTACTGTTGTATGTTTAGCCTTAATTTAACGGTATCTACTTGTAGTCTCATTTAACGGTTTAATACAATAAAAACTAATAACGGTATTACACTGCTACAAGCAGATAGACTTTTCAAAATAAAACTCTGAAACCAAAATTATTATTATTATTATTTAAGAACTTCAAAAAAAAATGCACCATTTCAAAACCGATAACAATTCACTCTATAAAGAACATGAGCTACAATTCTTAATTGTCCATTTTTAAACATTTGGAAAATACAAAGTCTTTCAGTAAAGGCAAAAGTGAATGAGTATGGTTTTAGTTTATGGACTTAGACTTATTTTGATGTATTTCTGTCTTGTTTAAATACATTTCCGAATTTGATTCAAGCTAAAATATCTTGTAACCATCAGAAATGTCTTGAAACAAGTGAAATATGCTTCCAAATATTAACAAGTTTATTCTAATCTGACCAAAATAACTAAAATTAAGATGATGATTCTGAATTCTAGTAGCTTTAACCAACACTAAAAAAATTAGGTTTTGCCGTGTAAAGAGTATTGCTTATTCTCAAAAACAAGCTGGGGGCCTGATAAAAACAGATGGAGGGCTGCATCTGGACCCTGGGCCACAGTTTGCCCAGGACTGGCATATAGCTTAATAAATTAAAATTGAATACTTGTGTTTGGCAGATTGTAAGACTCTAGTTTGGCTTAATAATTATAAACAGTGCTGAAAATATGAGTTAATATAATTTGATCTTTATTGCCACAAAATGGACCAATAGATTATATTTTATGTTCTTGATGATGACTGTAACTTTGTTGGAAAAGTCTAAAAAATACTAATCAAAGATGGAGTTCTGAAAACATGTGAGTGGTGAGGGACTTTCTTCTTTTACGAGGTTGAAAAATGGTGTAATGATGATGTGATAAACACTGCAGCTGCTGTCGGAGGAGACGAGATTCTGCTGAGGCAGCGAGAGAGAGAGATGGAGAGAGAGAGGGAGAGAGAGAAGGAGAGAGAGAGGGAGAGAGAGATGGAGAGAGGGAGGGAGAGAGAGATGGAGAGAGAGATGAGAGTGAGAGAGAGATAGGGGTAGGTGTGAGAGGGGAGAGAAGAGTACGAAAAAGGGAGAGAGACAGAGAGAGGGAAATTAGCGAGAGAGGGAGGTGAGAGAAAAGGGAGGAGAAGAGAGGGAGAGAGAGAAGAAGAGGGGTAGGTGTGAGAGGAGAGAGAGAGAAAGAGATGCAAAGAAAGAAGTAAGAGAAAGAGGAGAGATAGATTAGATGAGAGAAGAGAGAGGGAATGAGGAGAGTGAGAGGAATGAGAAGTTGGGAGAGAGCAAGAGATGGGAGGAGAGGAAAGAGAGAGGGAGGGTGAGAGGAGGAGGGAGAGAGGGAAAGAAAGATGAGAGAGGGGTAGTAAGAGAAGAAAAATTAACTAGAGAGAGATGAGGAGATGAGGGAGAGAGAGGGAGGAAAAGAGAGAGGCATGTGGAGAGAGGGGTAAGAGAGGAAGAAAGAGATAAAAGAGAAAGGGAGAGAGAAGAGAGATGAAAACAGATAGATTATAGAAGAGAGGAGAAGTGAGAAAGAGGAGTGAGGGAAATGGTAGAAAGGGAGAGAGAGAGAGAAAGAAAGAGGAGAGTTTGAGGGAGGTGAGAGAGAGAGAGGAGAGGGATTGTTAGAGAGATGAGAGGACAAGATTGAGAGAGAGAGAGAGAGATGAGACGATAGAAGATAAGAGAAGAATCAGTGAGAGAGGAGAGGAGACAAGAGAGAGTGAGGAGAAAGAGAAAGTGGGTGGGGGAGAAGGAGTGAGAGAGAGAGGGGGGGGTGGAGATGGAAAGATTTGAGGGCTTGAAAAAGAAGAGAAGGAGGAGGAGAAAAGCAAGGGAGAGATGATGAAAGAGAGGAGAGAAGAAGAGAGAGAGGGTCTAAGTGAAAGGAGAAGAGGGAAGGAGAAAGATAGAGAGATGAAAAGAGGAGAGGAGAAGAGATTCATAATGTGTGTGTGAGAAAGAAGAGAAAGGGAGAGAATTGGAGAGAAGAATCAGGGAGAGAGAGAAGAAGAGTGAGAGAGAGGTAGAGATGAGAAGAAAAAGAGAGAGTGGGGGAGGAGAAGAGGGGAGAGGTAGGGAGAGAGAGAGAGAGAGAGAAAGAGTAAACGAGACTCACTGTTGTACAAGGACTTATGAGTGTCAGCACTTTATAAACCAGTGTTATCACCACGAGGCCTCGGGTCGGTTCTACTTTCATTTATAAAGAGGATTAGAGAATGACAATGTGAGACCGCTGTTATGACAGTTTGACCTGCAGGACAACGTCTTCAATCGGCTGAGTTCACGTCACATCACAATATTCTGCAGCCCAATAATATTCTTTATAAGTAGAGGGTGGACATTAGTGTTTTGTTGTAATACATAAAGTGATAGGCTCTAGCTAAGAGGTGTCCAAACTATGGCCTGGGAGCAAAATGCAGCCCTCAGATCATTTTGTTGGCTCTGCTTCCTGTTAAATTGGCCAAAAGTGTGAGAAGAAAATGATGACAAATGTGTTTCAAAGCAGTCTTAAAAGTTTATGGTTTAAAAAAAGCACAAACTAAAGATAAACCAAGTTAACCAATGTTAAACCAAAATGATTTGGTTTAACATGAAATAAGGTGCTTATCACAATGACATGAGACAATGAGCTTCTGTCATGTTCAAAAGCTTCACATAAGTCGCAGCACAACAAGTTTTCACTTTAGTCTCAAGATCAGATTGTTTAAATGGTCAGTCTGAGTAAACGTTATTGAAGGATTTTTGGTTGACGTCACTTTTCGTCCTACTGCGCATGCTCCATGCAGAGAGAGTCGCTCTCCATCTGCTTAGCTGGGGAAACTTCTTTGAATAAAACAACAAAACAGCACGAGAGCAGCTGTTTTGAATCAAGTCTGAACCGGTCTGACAGACGTCTGGCTCCTGGAGCTTGAGACAGTGTTTTTCTTGTTGTTTTTTCACCTAAATGTAACTTTTTTAAGGGTCGTAGGATTGAATTTCATTCACAAAATGTTGATTTAGCAGCAGAACTTTGTTTCTGCACCGTGATAAACTCTTGTAGTTAGCTGACAACGGCCTTAGCTCGAGTTGTTTCTCCAGCTGGATCAATAAGCGGCGGCTCTTTCAAAAAGTCCCTTTATATGTACAGGGCTTTATAGTCAAATATATTTCACACAAACATCATCAGGGAAATGTTTTAGTGATGTGAGAAGGTGGAAAGTGAATCAGATGAACAGAAATGACAGATTTATGCTTCTAAACTTGTGAAAAGCAAAACTGGACCACAAAATTGTTGCTAATGTTTAATTTGAGTTGTTTTTTAGAAGTATTATTAATAATTAATGCCAAGTATAAGCCACAGAAGCAAAATCAGTTTTCTTTCCATTAGATTCAATGGTAGAGTCACTGCCGTAATGGCGTAATTTAGTCACGTGGTTGCAGGAGATCTATTTTGTGATTTTCAATGAACAAAATGTAAATTACAGATCTACACTTGTCACAGAGAAAACACAGGAAGTCTTATTTCCATCATTACTAAAACAAACATCCAAACTATTAAACAGGTGTCGCTGCTGAAAAACATCACAAAAAACACAAAACGTAATCTTTATATCCACAGTTTTAATCTTCCATCTTGTTTATTCCATCAAAACCACCACCTCGCATCAAAAGTAATCCGTTCTCACCCAGTTAAATCCAATCTGATCTGCTTGACGACACTAAAACTTTCCATTAACTTCTAGTCAACACCGAAATGACATGTTTTACGGATTAGCAGCTGTTGCGTGAGTTTTAATTGTGTGAAGCGGCACATGAAAACCGCCTCCTTTTTTTCACCGTCTCCAAATCCAAAAACGTGAAACCGTCGGATCCAAAATGGCTGCCTTTCTCCACCGGTAATTACTATTTGGTTAGTGGCTTTCGCTTGGCTTCCTTCGGCCGCTCAGGTGCGACTGTTTTCCGTTTACTCTGCCGCGATAAATCAGCGAGAAGAGTTTAAAGTCTGGCCAAAAAATTATCTTCACAGAATTAGGCCGCGATCCAATTCCAAATTAATTGTTTTGGAGATTAAGGACCTCATCCCTGTAATGTTTTTTTTCTTTTTCCGAGCTGCAATTAGACCACCACGGCGATTGATCTTGTTGATTTCGTGTGTGCCGATTTGCATAATCTATTAAAATGGATGACTTATGAAGAGGTTGGTGCCAAAGATGGGATTTTGTGGAAAAGGGCAAAGCGATAGAGATCAGTTTTGCCCTCTCAGAGTCGAGTTAAGGGCAGAAAGTAACTGGCAAAGATTTAATGGATGTTAAAGGAGACCTATTGTGTTTTGTTACACATGACATATGTCGGTGTTTGTTTGTAAACTAATCATAAGAGAACATCTTTATAGCATGTTTAAAAACTCTGAAAGGTGATTTGACTTAACTCTTTCAGTGCCAGCCCTGTTCTTGCTTTGACCCTCCTTCCCTGCCAGGCCTTTTGTTTGTTCTGTTCTACTTTTTGGTGAAAGAATATGACCACTACAATGAAATAATGTCTTTAGGATCAAAATACAAGGTTTACATGATTAAAACAATGAGGACGAGTGTCTTTTTAATCTTTAAACCAACAAAAGCTGTTACAGACGAGAAGGCAGCAGCACTTTTCTACTTTCTGATGCAGATTCTATAGATTCAGCCTCTTTCATGGAGAATAGATTATATTGAACCCTCCAAACATGAAGAAACACAGTAGTTTTACGCACTCTGACATTTTTGGATTGCTCACAGAAGAGGAAGTTTAGTTTTTGTAACCTTCTCCTCTGGCTGTCTGCGGCTGTTCTCCAGCATCATACTTTTAAAGATCAAATATCTGCTCCAAACTTTTTCAACAATGTTTTTAGTTTAAAATGTTTAACCTGTAATCTGTTTGAAAAGAAAGCCGGCCCTTTGGAATCAGCTGATCACGTAAACACGGCCAACTGTGTTGTGTAAATGAAAAGAAAACGAGTATTTCCTGGTCATGTGACTTCCTCTGGCTCTTTGTACTCACACTATTCCTCCTCTGCTCGTCAATCTGTGAAACTACATCATGTATTTGACTGTAGACAAAGTCAGCACATGCATCAGAGAGCCCGTCATCGCCACAGAGAATAAAAGGTGTATGACAGAAATATACGTCTTGCAGGCTGCTGTTGGCCACGCAGTGACAAATATTGTCAGGGAAAGAGTTAATAGGTCACCTTTAATATGCTAAGATACCTTTGTTTGATCAGGAAAATGTTCCAAATAATAATGTTGAGATTTGCTTTTATTTATCTCCATAAAAAGTGTCTTCTCCATTTGTCCCAGTGGTCACTGACACTGGGTTAAGCGTCTGGAAAGCTTGTCCTCCAGCAGCTGGAAGATAGTCATTTGGTCAACGTTTTGGGTTGTTGGGGGAAACTGGAGTGGACAGAGAAAACCCACCCAGACACGTCTAAGATGAGGGCTTTCAAGGTTATTTTCAGATGCCCTTTAAAGAACACATCTTATGCAAAACTCTTGTCTATCACTGCTTCTAAAAACACAGTTGAATTTGTGTCTGTAAGTTAATTTTCTTTCTCCTCTGAGCCTCAGAAAACACTGCTCTCAATGTCCCAGCTTTGTGACGCTATAGATAAAACTCTGAGATCTTCTGCATGAATAATAAATCATCCAGTTTTGTTTTGAGCATTTAACAAGCAAGATTTTATTGTTTCCCTGTTTCCTTTTGCGACCGATTTCTGATGCGGGAAGCACTCTTTTTAATATTAGTTCGGATGCATTTCGATTCCAAAGTGGAGGAGCTCAGGAGCATATTTGAAGGACGAGAACAACATAAAATACATAATACTGATCCTTTAAAGAAGTCTAAATATAGTCCAAAAACACCTGAATGTTGCATATTTAGGACCATACCTTTTGATCATGTGATAATTTGCATAAACTTTGAATATTTATGCCAGAGATGTGGATTCTGTGTGACAACGACAAAGCGATATGACCCTTTTGTGCCTCTGCTTCTCCTTTTTCGCACCTGAAAAACACCTGAATGGATCCGAGGCCATTGTGGGCCTTATCAAAATGCAAACCCAGGACCTCTTTTCCATTAAAACTGTCTCTCCATACTCACTAAATAGTCCCTTTTACCCACAGAAAGCTGCCGAGGCCTTCCCTGAATGTGGCTCGAAGGACAATCGCATATTGTGGGCTAATTTCTATTGTCGATATGGGAAGTCATTTCATTTGAGAATATAAGGCTTCGTATCAAAGGGAGTTTAAAATTCAACTCGTTCAGGCTGAATTTTATGAATGAAGCTGGAACTTTTGAGGCAGAAATGGAGCGATGACGGAGATAAAGTTTGATTGTCCTGCACTTTTTCAATAGAAGCTCCAGAATTGGTTTTATTGATAAAGTGAGAGCCATCTTTGATTCCTCAATAAGACTTTTTGTTAAGACTAAAGTATATATATATAATGTGAATAATGATGTTGCTGTGAGTTCATTCGTTAAGATAGGTTTCTAAGGATTAAAGATTGAATTAACCAGTTTAAGAGTCGGTGGACGCATGTAGGGCTTTTCAATTTGTACCGACCTGCTTGGCCATACTCTACTTGGCGCTGCTTAGCCCTGGTATGAAGCTTTTCCATTTGGTGCTAATCTCTGGGACCAGATACTTTTTTAGTACCTGCTTTACCCCAGGGCCAAAGCGAGCCAATTAGATACCAAACTATTCACGCCTTACTATCACCAAACTGTGTGAGTTTATGACTGCGTATAAATCCATGTGATCCATTCACAGTCTGAAGTTTACACATAAGAATGTTGCCAAAACAGATAACATGAACCAAACTTTGCTGTAACATACTTCTGCTCATCGCTGTGGTTGAATGCATAATCCCAAATGATAAAATGATGAGAAAAAAAATGTAATCCAGCCTTCTTCATTTCCCATTTATCTGGGAAAATGAAACTTGAAGGCTCCGGATCCACATGAGAAACAGCTGATTCATTTGCAGCGCATTTGTTCTGAGTTGTAACAGAACACACTACAAGTAAATGTAGTCTGACATATGTAACACAAATGTTTTGGGCCTATAATTCACATTTTAAAAGAGAGAAGAAACCAGGCACAGCCCATCTTCACAACAGCCCCACTCAGCCCCAAATGTAATGCAGATACTCTCTCTCTGAGCGGGCCTAAGCTGGGTAGAAGCGAGTAGAGAAGAGCTGAGCAAAAAAGGCCTTAGTTGGCTTTTTCTGTATTAAAATTGGTGTAGCTTACTTTTTTTGTTGTAAATTATTACATTTCGTGATTTCTATTGAAAGTATATGATAAATGCAGCACTTTGTGAATGGTAAATGGTCTCTATTTAGACCATTTACTCTATTTTTGAGTGCCTTGTAAGGTGGAAAAGCGCTTTACATTCAGGGATTCACTCACCCAGTGTATCAGACACTGAGGCAATGTGGGTTAAGTGTCTTGCCCAAGAACACAACGACAATCTACTCCTGTCGTCCCACTGTGGCACCTGGTGTTCTAATGGTCTCCCATCTTGGTACTAACCAGGCCCTTTCTTGTTTGGCTTCTGAGATCTGACGGGATCAAGCTTTGACAAGCAGGTATGGCCAATGAAAAAAAATGAGACCACTGAGGACTGTCTGAATTGAATAATATGTAATCTACTCATCTAGTTGTACAACTAAACACTGGATAAAACAGCTATTTCTGTTGTTTGGTTTCATTTAAGCTTCATAATTGTTATTTTTGTAAATAATCAGTGACAAAGGTGATGTATGTCAATGTTATCAGAATCAGTTATAACTGAATCATCCCATGTCCTTCTCCTGTTACTTTCATGTGTTTTTGCGTAGTATTTGTCTTGTTCTTCATCTTACACGAGTTTATCATGTCACTGTTCACTTCCTGGTTTTGTGTTGTTTTGTTCTTGATCCGTTTGCATTCACAAAGCAAATGAACCGCTCCAGGGCTCGCTTCAACCAAGCCGAGACCGACCTCTCCAACTGAACCAGATTTTGAACATTTGGATCAGATCAGAGTTTGTTTACGCGTTCACAATTACCCAATCAAACCAGACAAATTCATTCTGATCCAAATCAAAAGTGTATTGTCAGTGCACTCTAAGAATGCATTTGGTAGCTAAGTAAGTTTGTTTTTAACACAGTAATAAGCATTTTCCACCGCATCTTCTGTAACGAAGCTAGTGTTAACCTGCTCCTGCGTTGGTTTCTGTGTGTGAGCCTAAACCTTCTTCTCAGATCAATCTTCAAGTCTCAGGAGAAACCTTTAGTCACTCTGCTGCTAAAAATACGACTCCACGTAATAAAGCAAATGTTTCTACAGCTGATTGAAGGATTTGGGATTGTCCAAAAACAACACAATAAAGTTGGAGTTAAACGGTTCTTCTCATCCTCACATGTGCTTCTGGTTAGCGGCTAAGTGGCTAATTTAGCATCTGTTGATACTAGATTTGACAAGTAGGAAATTTGAGGTAATAAAATGCCACACACTTAGCTTAAACTGCTTCATAAAGATAAAGATGAAGAGTTGTGTGTTCAAAGCCAAAATAGGAACAAGTTTGGACCTGTTCAGATGCCAGGCAAAGAAAGAAGAAACGTTGCTTTTGGTATAATTAGGTTGACATCTAAGAACTTTATTCAAAAAATATAATAACTTGATTTACATGTGTATATTTCTGAATTGAGTTTTACACATTATTACTCTGGACAGACTTTGGGGAAAACTCAACGTCAGGGCAAAATTTGACAAAAAAAAAAGTTAAATACTGTCGAGCACAAATCTCCAGTCCAAAAGGCACACATCTCTATTTCAAAAACGCACAAACATTCAGTCCAAAAAGGCACAAATCTCATTTCTGGCCTTAAAACACTTAGCAGAAAAAAAGGAATACTTTTGTATTAATTTCTGCAGACCCTCCCAGCTCTCACACTCGCGTAACAAGCACTTCCTGAAGCGCACCTGGCCAGCGTCAATGTACACCCAAAGTTTATTTGTTAATCTATTTTTTAATGTTGAATATTTTTATAGTGATTTGAAAATGAAAAGTCACAGAAGAAGCAGTGATGGATTTTGAGATACTGTAGCACAACGGTCAAACAGTGACACGAGTGACCTGAGGCCTTTCTACGTAGAGTTGGCATGTTCTTCCTGACCCATGTCAGCGTAGGTTTCCTCCTGGTCCAGTGGCGAAACCCCTATTCTATGCATGCCATGAAATAGGCATTCTGATCTCCACAGGACTTTCCTGGTTTAATAAAGGTAAATTAAATTAAATTTCCATCATTATTTTCTATAATATGTAGTATAACATTTTTATTGTTCCGCAATTATTTTAGAACTCCAAACTGCGGCCCAGGGGGCAAATGCAACCCTCAGATCACCTGAAGAATTTGCAAAACAGCAATAGCTTTGAAAATCTACCAGTTTAAATGCCATTATCAAGAATTTCAATGTGTACTATTACAGTTTTATACCTGAAAAAATGTCTAGTGATCTACTTTAACTTGTTTTCAGTGTACCCATTTTAATCTTTTTTGTTTATCAACACGCCTGTAGAAAGAGCCGCTGCTCATAGACACAAACAGTGGAAACAAGTCAAAAAAGCTCCATTGTCAGCCAACGTCAAGAGTTTATTACTGTGCGAAAACAAAAGTTATGCTGCTATGTCAACATTTTTGAATGAAATTCAACCCTACGACCCTTAAAAGTTACATTCAGGTGAAAAACACTGTCTCAAGCTTCAGGAGACAGACGTTTGTCAGACCGGTTCAGACCTGATTAAAACAGTTGCTCTCGTCCCGTTTCGTTGTTTAATTCAAAGAAGTTTCCCCAGCTAACCAGACTGAGAGGAGCTCTTTCTGTAGCAGTAGGGCGGAAAGTGACGTCGAACAAAAATCCCTTCATATGGCCTCCTTTAAATGGCCCAAATCGGCCCTTCGGTTAGTCTGAGTTTCAAGATGCGGCCCTTGATGAAAGAAGATTGGACACTCCTGCCTTAGAATATTATAATTTAGCAATCATTTGCATTTTTCCCTTTTTAAAAGGAGTGACATGTAATTTTTCTTGTCGACTGAAACAGACAAATATTATCTTAACTGGTTCTTGGTGTCAAATTTACCATCAAAACCCTTTTACAAAAACAGCCATTAAAACAGTGCATTTCTCCATCTGCCTGTGCTCTTCATTACAGAGTTATTCCAGAACACTGTCCCTCTCTCTCTCTTTGTCTTTGTCTGTAATTGGACCTGGCGTTTCGGACTGTCCGGGCCCCGTGTGACCCTCTCCAGTCCCGAGGAGGCCCCTGGTTTGGCCTCGGCTTTAACGTGGGCTTTACTGTGAGCCTGTTCTGTGTAATGAGGTCCAAACAGCCACAATGCAAACAAGCACTGACTGTTGGCTTCTGAATGCTTTGCTGACTCTGCACTTTCATTTGTCAACAAGTCTTCAAACCAGGGCGAGCTTCTGGGTCTGCAGTCAGTCAATGAGGTCTGAAGTAGAAAGGTTATCGTACAAATAAATACCAAAACAGATGATAAAATACACTATTGGCATAAAATAGTTTTCTCTAAACATCATTTTAGAATCTGTTATTGACCCAAAAGCGACTTCATGTGAATACAATTGACCTTTCGCCGAGCCCCGCCCCCAAACGGCTCTTGTCCAATCAAACATTGTAGCAACCGTTGCTATGTAAATATAGTCCGTCAAATCTTGAGTTCCAAGCGAGATGGTGAAGCTATGCGCCTGTGGTTTATGTAAATCGGACCGCAGATACCCCGAAATATTGACCGGAGGAGTTGTGTTCTTTCCTTTTCCAAAGCTGAAAACAACCGGAGCAGTGCAACAATGGATTAAACAGTACGGGCGGCTCAGGACAGCTCCTCTACCAGCTAAATAGGCTATATCAAACATGTGGAAGTCTGCTCAAAGTTAAAACTTCTGTTTAACTATAGCTGTGGCCTTACTGTGTTGTTAGATCTAGAGGCAAAAACACAAACTAGACCAAAGTTTTACCACGACGAGGATATCATAGACATATAAATGTCTATGGAGGATATAACTGCAGAAGTTACGCTCTAAGCTGCTAAGTTTAGCGAGCCTCTTAGCTTTAGCCAGCACTAGCAGGTTTAGCTCGCTAACAACCCTGTTAAATGAACAATATTCTTGCAATAGAGAAAAATAGACCTTCACATATGAAAGCAAACTCACCCAGCAGTGCAAGAGCAGGACAAGGCTGTGCTTGTTGCATTTGAGGCAACGTAAAAATCATGGGTTTCTCTGATTTAGCTTGAGACCAGTAGCATTAGCCTCCATAGGAGTTATGTCCCTCCGTTGCGTATTTTAATGTTTTGAATAAATCCCTCTGCTGCACAGTGAACCTCTTTTGCCTCGATTTAGAGGATATCGCGGAAAAATTGCTTTAAAAAAGTCACTAACGTGAACAGGTGTACTTCTTTTTGTCATTGAAATCTATGGCACGCTGTCATATTTGACGGACGTAGCAACAGTAACTAAGGGGGGCGGGGCTCGGCGAAAGGTCAATTTCAGAAGTTATAAGACATTCTGAGTCAGTAGCAAGTAAACAACTATATTATGTCCAAATTAAGTCATAACTATGATATCGACTGAACCGATATTATGTGCCTGATGACCGACCCAGCTAAATTTTATGGATCACCACCCATCACTGTCCACATTCATTCTTTAATATTGTTCGGTTCCGATACCGATACCGATTCTTCAGGTCAGAAATAGCTTTGTTATGTTTTCATATTATGTAACTTATGTAAATGTAAGTGAACAACTTAATCTGAATAAATTGTCAAACATTATGAGACGTTCGGATCAACATCATCGAGTAAATAAGTCTCATTATGCCTACTTAAAGGCACAACTATGGAGCTGATACAAAATTCAGCCGACTGTAGTATTGGATCAGTTCATTCCTATTTTCTGTAGTCCAGGGTTCTGCCAAGGGACCCTTTATCGATTTGAAAATATTACAAGAACCATGACGGGTTTTTTTCTGAAAATTAAGCTCAAGTTTATATAAGATTTTTGATAAAATGTTAATTTGTCATTGTCATTTTACTGGTTTAGTTGTTACTCTCTAAAACATTCCATGTTTAGAATGATATTTCAATTGAAAGAAGAAATCAAAACGTTTGGGGGAACCTCAGACATGGCTCAAGGGCTCCCTGCTTTGAGAACCACTGATAAGAGTCCTTGTGATTAAAAAAAATAATAATAAAATGGGTAACCAGTGTCAGACCCTTCCCAGGACAGTTGTAATCTATGCTCTTTGCTATAGTCCAGTGCATTATAGAGGTTTTATAGATTGTAAGATGTAACTGTACACTAAAAATGGTACTCTAATGCTGCGTTCACACCGGACAGCTTATTTGCGTCTAAATTCGCCTAAACGCGCGTTAAATTTCGCCGGTTATTTATGCTGTTGACGCCTCAATAAGCTTCTAAGCTGCTCTGACGCGCGTCAAGGCTTTGGTGGACAAAAAGACACTTTACGCCCCAAAGCGCTTCCAGCTCTCGCTTGTTTACAGGCTTTGTTTTGCTCGTAGACAGACCATGTTGAGAGAGAGAAGGAGAGAGAGAGAGAGAGAGAGAGGCTTGTTGCATATATAAAACGGAGCTTACCCGATCACACAACTTTCTCCTCCCCCAGTGTCTTTTTGCTGTATCCGTCCTCCTCAGCTCCTCCCGTCGTACAGCAGGTTTAAACACGGCACCGGGCATTTTTAATACATCCATGTGAGGCGCCGTTCTAAGTCCAGATCATTTCCCGTGTTTGCCGTGTCTCCAGATTTTCAAAACAACGAACGGCCAAGTCTTTGAAAAAAGCCCCCAAACAAGCCACCTTTCGTTAAAAAAGTTACTAAAAGACTTCAGTAAACAGTCGTCCTTTCCTCTTGGTGTGACAGGGGAACAACATGTCATGTGTACGGGAGTGGAGTCTCTGATTGGCTGACGCCGGCTTCCAACGCGTCTAAAGATGGATTTTCCCAACTTCTGCGGCGGCCGCAGCTTTGGGCGAATTTGCGGCCGCCGCAGCTTCCAGCTTCTAATTCCGCAAGACGCCGCGTTTTCAGAAGCCAAAACGCGCGTCAACTGACGCCCCAGACGTCAATACGCGCGGAAAATTCGCTTGAACGCTCAAGACGCGGGTTTACATTGACTTAACATTGAAAATAGACGCAAATACGCCAAGACGCTGTCCGGTCTGAACGCAGCATAAAACCATTCAATTCAAATGGGTTTCTTTTTTTTTTTTGCAGTTTATTAGCAAATCACTATAAATACTAATCAGAATTCGAGTTTGAGACTTTTGGACTAGATCCATTCACATTTTGTATCACCGAAAAAAACAAAACAAAACTGCACTTAAATGGTATTAATCATTGGTAATGGTATGCAATATGAATGAAGCATATTAGCTTAACTTAATTTAAAAATATCTCAAGCTTCCACCTTTTAAATCTGCTCAGTACTTGAACATTCTTTGCGTTCATGTCTTGTGCTACACTGCTTCACTTCTCCATTCACAAACCCCCTTTTTTCTGCTTCTGCCGCTTTTGTCTGAGCCGTTCTTTAGGTTTGAAACACTGGTCTTTTCTAAGAAGAATGAGTTCTCCACGAGCCGGTGCACATAAGTCAGAGAGAGCCTGGGGAGCGGGCACACACAGCTCAGGACATTAATAAAGTAAATATTCTTATCTGTGGATTAGGCCTGTGCAGGAGGACGAGGTCACGCTTTTGGACAAGAAAAGATTTAAGGGAAAGTCTGTTTTCTTTGATTGCGAACAATAAATGAAGCTGATATTTGCCTCTAAGAAGGACAGCAGGTATTATTCTAACAAAGTAATTGACTTTTAAGTTTTCTTTGCAAGTTTTGATTGTAACGAAGATGTTTTGTTTTGTAGAAATGGTGAAGTGGTCCTAAGCTCCTGGTACGTGTGCAGTCATTGACTCTGGACTGGAGCAGAGTTCATAAAACCTGATTGACTCATAATGACTATTGAATGAGAGTCCACAGAGAGCAGCTCGTTAGCATCGAGTATTGATATTCTGAATCCAGTAAAGTCCATCTGACCAGGGCTAATACAGCAGCAAGGTGTGGGAGGAGTCATTTTTAGTCTGGATTCACAATACAAACCAAACCGGACTCGGCTCGATTGGGAACCAAAGTTGCAACATTGTCTCTTTCTCTAAACTGGCTCTGTTTGCGTTCACAATACACTTTTACCAATTGAACCAGCGCAGTAGAGACACATCTCCTTTTGCAAACCTTAAAGAAGACACACGGCTTCTCTGCTACAACAGCTGGAATTTATATTTTGTTTTTTATGGATCCATCCCACAACTTTTCTCACATTAATCACATTAACAGGCCCAGTGTGAGTGACGGACGAAGTGTCGGAACATGGACGTCGTGGACTTTCATTTCGATCTTCAATCTTAACATTTTACAATGTTCATCCCAGTTTAGCTTTTTTTTTTTTTTGGATTACAAATCACTTCTTGTTCATAGATTAGCGACCATTTAATAAATTGGACCAAAACTTCAACATAAAAAAACACAACACGCTCACTTTGTTAAGTTTATGTTTATAGGGTCATTCAAAAATGTTCATTGTGAGAAAATTGAAAATGTCTTTGTCTCCACAGTGTGATGTCATCATTTTAGACCTCTCCACTTTCTGTTTTTTGCTTTGCATTTTTTCAAACTTTTCCTCATAAACTTTATTGATAAATGACAGTTTTACTTGAATCAAGTAAATTTATTTAAAAAATTAAAATTGGAAATTCAAAGTAATGTGTCATACTCACTTTAACAAAAAGTTCATCTATTTGAGTAAATCTGGCTCTGAAAGGTATGTCCTCTGCTCACTTAGCTTTATAACTAAATATTGGATGAATGTAGGTAATTTTTCCTGCAGTAATGTGACTGTAGTGTTTCTGTTGCTTGGTTCCATCTAAGATGTTTTTTTTGTTGTAAATAACGTGAAATAACGGTGAAATACGGTTGTGTAATCATATTAATTATAACTGAATCAGCCACTGTCCTTTTCGTGTTACTTTCATGTGTGTTGCATATTATAATTTGTCTCGTAATCGATCTCACACATGCTGTTTGTTGTGATTCTGAGTCTCATGTGTGTCTCAGCCTGGATCACGTCATTGATCACTTCTTGGTTTTGTTTCGCTCTCTGTTCATTTGCGTTCACAAAACAAACGAACCGCTCCAGAGCTCGATTTAACTGAGCCAAGACCGACTTCTCCAACCGAACCAGATTTTGAAATGTTTGTATCAGATCAGAGTTCGTTTGCGCATTCACAATTACCCAATCGAATCGAACTATTCAGGCAATCAGATCCTGATCCGAATCAAAAGTGTATTGCGAATGCATCCTCTGTCTGCTGAGAAAAGTCTGAAGGTTTAAGAAGCTGTGTGATTGGTCAGAACAGATATCTGCAGCAGGTGTTAGTAATCAGATGCACTTGGCAAACCAAATACATACTCACTAACAGTAAGACCCAGTCAGTAATGCTGCTTTTAGACTGGACTTTGCACTAAAATAAATAAATAACTAATGGGAGCAACAATTACAAAACTCTGGATAATTCACCATTGCATTGTTTGTCCTCTTTTTGTTTGTTGATTTGTCATTTAAAAGCTAATATTTAGTAACACTATAATGGCACATTTTTAATTATTCAATCCTTTCAGCTTTTTTCTGTGATTTTTTTTTTTTTTTCTGAGCTGTGGCGGTATTAGCTTGTTAGCATCATTAGCGTCGTTAGCCTTGTTAGCTGTGTCCTGGCTCTTTGTTGTTTTAGCGGCGGAGTGAGACCAAAGCTCATTAAAACATCTCCATTAGTTTCTCTGACTCGGAGCCAAACCGGGCTATTTATTCTCCATGGCCTCGTTTTCTTCCACTCACACAGCATCCAACACATCTACAGTAGAATGAATCATGCTAGCTTAAATTTTACCTTTTTAGTTTGTCTTTGAGTGAAGATAATCATAAAGTAACAGTTATTTTTTTGTAGACTGTACTGCATTAGTTGACAATTATTTAAACAGTAAATTAGTTGTGATTTGTGAGTTTTTGTAATTTGTTTTATATTAATGAACACATTTAGCAACACGCAAAAGCTGCAATTTTTGAAGGATCTTACTTTTATTCTCAAAAACAAAATCTCCTGCTGTTTTCGTCCGACTAAAACATTTAATTCTGAGGATTTAATCTCTTATACATGTGCATATACGGATTCTGCCGGCAGCGCGAGACCACGAGTTCATAAGGGTTCAAGCACAATTTTAGAGTTCCTTTCATGCTTTTCTGCTAAAAAGACTAATCAGTATTGGATTCTCGAGTAATGCACTTAGTTTGTTCAACTTGCATCTATCGGAAAGGACATTCTCAGTTGTACCTGGCTCTAGCCACTCTGCTCTTTGGTTTTTGGAGTTCCTCAGGGTTCGGTGCTGGGCCCATTGTTATTTGCGCTCTATCTTCTGCCATTAGGTCAGATCATTCAACATTTTAAAGGTGTTTCAAATCATATGTATAATGATGACCTACAGCAGTACTATTCATTCTCTCCAGAGAAAACCAATCTTAGACCTTTTGTTGGGTTTCCTTGAGACCATTAGAACCTGGATGGCGGTTAACTATCTGCAGTTAAACAAACAAAAAAAAAAAAACCAGACGTACTCATAATGAAATCACCTCCCTCTGCGCTGCAAATTGCATTGGTGCCTTAAAAGCTAACGTCCACCCTGTTCTTCGTAACCTTGGTGTCTCATTTGACAACGCTCTGTGTCTTAACTAACATGTCTAGGCCCTGACCCATACTTGCCTTTTCCAGCTTCGAAATATTGCAAAGCTCAAAAGTATGCAATCACCTAGCAAGCTTGCATTGATTTTTCATGCGCTTGTTTCATCTAGGTTGGATTATTGCAACTCCCTGTTCTTTGGTGTCAGCAAGTCAGTCTTAGCTGGGCTACAATTAGTCCAAAATTCTGCAGCTAGGCTTTTGACCAGATCTAGTAGATTCTGCCATATTACTCCTGTACTTGTGAGTCTGCATTAGTTCCCTGTTGAATATTAGTGCCAATTCAAAATCTTTTTGCTCACTTATAAATCTTTGCATAGCCTTGCACCGGAATATTTAAGTGAGCTCATTCACAGGTATTCATCCTCTCATTGTTGAAAGTTCCTCGAACAAAACGCAAAACTCGGGGACAATTAAAACATGGCAATGCCAACAGATGTATTTCGTTAAACTTTGGCAGAATAAAAAAGTATTTGACTTTCAAAAAACTTGCACACAGAGGAGACTTGTGCATTTTTGGAGGGAAAGATGTTTGTTCTTTTTTTCAACTGTATTTAGCAAAAAACAAGACTTCTCGACTACTTTCTGGTTCAGACGCTTCGACCAATCAGATTCAAATATTGCGATGTCGGTTCGTTTTTCCCTGACTGCTTTCAGCGACAGTCTGTCCAGATTGAGAAGTCAATTCAGAGTTATACACATGTCAAGCTGGAGTGAGCCAGGTTACAAAGATGAAGAAGATACTGCAGTTTAAGGCCATTTTCTCTTGTTTAAAAAGTTCATATTACGTTTATTAAACCATAATTTCACATATTCCTCTTAAACAAACAGCATTGAGGTGACCTTCTTTGTATTTGGCACAGAGACAAAGTCATTTACCACCATTTTCTCTCCCCCTTTTTTTTTTTTTTTCTTTTGCCCAAGTATTAAATTTAGCATGACAGTCGGGGACACCTTCATGTTCAACAACAACACGCAAAAAAATGAAACATCTTTGACCTCCGCTTTTTGGGGCGATTTGCAGCAGAACGAAAGCAATTTATCACCAGCCAAAAAACCTACACCGGCTAATTAATTACAACTAAGTAAAGAATGTTTGGAGAGGCAAATGGCTTTTAATTCCCCGAGCGCGGCCGCAAAGTCGTTCATTATCAAAAGTGTGCTCAAAGGGAAGGTTTTTGTGTCTGCGCCGGGGCCGTTTGGAGAGGGTTTTGTCATACGTTTTTGTCACTCTGGGCAGTTTTGTGTTTCGTGATCAGTGCTCGCTGCTCACTGGACGAGAGACGCCTCAAACTAGAGACATGGTTAACAGGGTCACAGTGAAGCTTAGGCCAGAGAACAGAGGATTTAAAGGGGAAGTGTGGAAGTTTAGAGCTGTTTTAAAGGGTTAAAAACATAATCTTTTCCAGTCATTGCAGTAATTGTTTTCTATAGGTATTATTTTGTTTCGTTTGGGGTGACAGGTTTTAAGAGCCTATCACAGTGACTTTGGGCCTAATGCTTCGTTCACACTGGACAGTGGTTTTTGCATCAGAAATCGCCCATAAAGCTTGGGAAGCAACAGCAGTTACCATAGAAATAATGGCAAATCTGCCATGTTTCTTGTCAGGTTAGCAAAACTTCCATCAGCAAAAACAATATAAAAAAGTAAACAAAACAGACGTGAAACACCCAAAAAGTGTAGTGTCAGAATAGACTTTAATAAACACTATTTTTAGTATTTAAAATCTCCTTTAGTGTAGAATTAGACCAACTTAACATTCTACCATTGTATAATGTCACGATCTCGAGCCTTATATGCACAAATTCAGATGCAGATACAGCCCCCAAGATGATTTCATGTGGTCTGCGGGATGGTTTTTGATTCTTATTGACAGTGGTCTCCCTATAAAAGCACACTGCAATTAAACGACATGTCCTAGAAATACACTGCGGCCTAGCGCTGATGAGAGGAGCCACATGGGCGAGAATGGATAATAAATGCACTGGAATGTCGCAAATTTGCAATCAATTTGTTTAAAATTGTATAGGAATAACAGTATGTACTATATAATGTAATGTAAAATATAAAAGTGGACATAAAGTAAATGTGTTATATTAGCTTTACATAGAGGGATTATCAGTCAAGGTCACTTTACCCCCGTCACTTTCCGAAAAAGACATCCGTCTAGTTGGCTGGGGAAACGTCTTTGATAAAAACTACATAACAGGATGAGAGCTAGCTTTTTTTGATCAGGTCTGAACCGGTCCGACAGACGTCTGGCTAATGAAGCTTGAGACAGTGTTTTTCTCTGTGTTTTTTTCACTCACCTGATGAATTTCATTCACAAATGTTAAAGCAGCTGCCAGAAGGACCTACTGTATATATTTAAAGAAAAACTCCTGAAAGCAAACCTTACTTTACATCCTTCAGTCCTTCCCCACATCAAAGTTTAGTCTGGAATTTTTCGAACTACTGAAATTATCAATAAAAAGTCTTTAGACTAACTGGGCTGATTTATTGATACTGATACTGATGCTCAGAGAAGTAAATTGATCTATTTTTTGTTCCCCTTTGAATCGAGCCCTTGTTACTTCAGTCCCTGGTGCTTGTCCTTGTGTAACTGTGTTTCCTTGTCTCTTGTTTGTCTCACAGGTCGAGACATGGCCAACACGACTCTCCCTGGATACCCTCCTCATGTGCCCCCTACAGGCCAGGGCAGCTACCCCACCTCCACACTCGCCGGCATGGTCCCTGGTACGTCTCTGTTAACGCTGGAGATTCATTTAAGCCAACAGTTTGGGTCGTTTTGTGATGCTAAACTGTGAAGAGCTTTATTTATATTTATCTGTGGCTCATATGGAAACGCAAGTGATGCACAATGTCAAGGGTCACAAGATGGAAACCCATGCCAATATTAATTTTTATCATCTTCAAGGTTTCTTTTATATGTATGCAAAGTAATTAAAAAGGCATCTTGGTGTGCAAGTAATCAACTAGTGGAGTTTAAGATCTTTTGCGATTTTAAAAATAAAAAGATTAAAAAAAACAGGCCACAGACAAAGGACATTTACAATGGTTATTAGTCATCATGTGTCAGAAGAACAGAGACGACACAGACTTGTGGAGCAGCAGCAGTGAGCAGAGAACAGTGTGTGTGTCGCGTGATCGAGCGCAGAGTGTTTTCTTTTATGTGTGCGGTTATAAAAGTGAAACAACAACAATGACGAAATGCCAGTGGATTAAAGTAGGTTTATAAAGGTCAGTCTTTACCTCTAATGAGCGAAGGGTCATTAGAGGTAAGGAGCTGTTACACTGATGCATTGTGGGCGTCAAATGAAAAAGTTTAAACAAACTAAGTGTTGGCCATGTTCTATCATCTAGTTGCTTCTCGCATCATTTTATTATGAACAGAATGCGCATTTAGCCTCACTTTAAATACATTATTAACCAATCATAATATGGAGAGGTTATCGGTCGATGTCACTTTCCGCCCTACTGTGCATGCTCCATTCAAAAAGATCCGCTCTCCATCTGCTTAGCAGGGGACACTTCTTTAAATAAAACAACGAAACAGGATGAGAGCAGCTCTTTTAATCAGTCTGAACAGGTCTGAACCGGTCTGACAGACGTCTGTCTCCTGAAGCTTGAGACAGTGTTTTTCTCAAAGTTTTTTACCTGAATGTAACTTTTAAGGGTCGTAGGGTCAAATTTGATTCACAAATGTTGACTTGGCAGCATAGCTTTTGTTTTCACCTCTTGTAGTTCGCTGACAACTGTGTTTTTTCGACTTGTTTCCACTGTTTGTGTCTCTTTCTGCATATTGGGTGCGTGTGCATTGCCTGTGTTGGTAAACAAAAAATCTCTCTATAGTTGAAGAACATTAACCAATAAATTGTCTTATTACTGTAAATCAGAGATGATTTATTGTTTTCTGTCATTCTGGTTAAATAATGAAGCTGTCTTTGCTAAAAGAGGATGTTTAGTCCAGTTAACAAATACAATGCTTTATTTTTATAATCAACCAGTCACAATTAAAGCCCTAACTGTGAATGTGTAAAATGTGAATCTTACTGAGTAATATTTTTGCTAATCTAATGTAATCTTCTGAAAAATTATGTCCAAATCACCCACAATGTTCATTTTCTTTTCTTTCCAAAACACAAGTTTCAAAGCCTCAGAATCATCAAAATAGCCACTGTTTTTTGCTCCTTCAGCTCAATTCCACCTCTAAATCACGTCTGCAGAATCAAACCTTCTGTCTCTCATTTTTCTTTCCCTTCTGTCACTTCAATAACAACCCCTTGATTCCACCACAACCTCGCAGATTTACCGAAGTAGCCCCAAACGCCGCTAAACCCAACCCATTTCTCACTCTCCACGTATAAAACACAGCCTTTTATCGTCTCGTAAAAGACTAGAAACGAAGCCAGATCCCGGTTACATCTAGACCTATGAGCTAAGACGGGATTTTGCCGTTAAATTTACGATCTTGTATCAAATTGTATGCATAGAGCGGTCGCATATATAGCTCCTGGGTTTATTAGCAGAAGCAGATATCGGTAAATGGGGCAAGGGACAGCTAGCTTCCCCGCGCCGCGCCGCAGTGTTCAGCCTAGCATGACTTAAAATAGAAATAAATTACTTGCTTGAGTGGCCGCGCAGATTGCTAGCATTTTGTTCAGTGTGAATGAGGAGGAATGAGTGAAATTTAATAGCTTCCAGTTGCTAATTTGGTCGGCGTTTCTTATATTTATTTATTTGCATCGGGGCTGATTGATTTTTGGAAGTGTATCAATTGGGATTTTTATGACGTGTATTGCGTTCAGCTCGATTAGAATTTGAGATTCAATTCACAAAGCGTATTTTGAGCACGTTTAGGTCGTTGGAATTTGACTGATGTGAGTTTAGGGAAGGGAAAACGTGAACGCAAATGAAGAAACACACCTGCAAATTAAAACATACATATTGAGTAATGTCCTATTTACACGGCATAATATTTACCTCACGACGTCTAAGGTTTTTTTACAGACATAATTTTCTTGTTTTTCTATCTATCTATCTATCTATCTATCTATCTATCTATCTATCTATCTATCTACCAAGGCTGTGTCCCACCAACGTGGGGTACCCGGGTGACTGGAGCCTATCCCAGTGATAGGCCTTAGGCGGGAAACACCCTGGACAGTGGCCAACTCGTCGCAGGGTTAGACAGACAACCATTCACTCTCTCATTCACTCACCCGGAGAAACCCCACGGTGACACGGGGAGAACATGCAAACTCCACCCAGAGAGATTGTGAGATGTTGGTATGGTCCGACCCGGGAGTCGAACCCACGACCTCCTTATTGGGAAGCCAGAGCACTAACCACTTGGCTACCGTGCACCCCTTGTTTTTACAGACTTTATTCTGGAAATTTGACAGATACGACTTGACAACAACCTTTTGCTTCAAACGTGACTTGAGCATTTTTTGTGTTTTGGGTTTGTTTTATCACAAATTACCTGAGCTGTGGTAGCGTAAATGTGGCTTCTCATCAGGTCTTTCTTTTCATCCATTTACGGTGATAAAGTCCTTCCATCCAAACTTTGCAGCGCTCTGTCCAAACTTTTTCCCAAAACATCCATCTTCACAATTTTATGTTGCCACGACAACAAGCTTGTGCTTTCGAGTCACAGATTTTATTGTAGTTTGTTTAGTTTTAGTTTTTTTATTGTGAAAATTAAATGAATGATTTGTGGCGAATAGTAAACATGATTTAGTTTAAATCTGAAGGTATTGCTCTCTCCGTCTTTGCCTGGCCTGCTCTCTTTCCTACTGTGTCATGTTGTCGCGGATCTTTCCGGGTTTTGGAAACGGGATAAAAACTGTCAGCTGCTCAGGAAATCTTGAATCCGAGTTACATAGTCTCCAACAGCAGTGTTTTGTGCCTCCTCGTTTCATCATGATTTGGTTGTCAATTGTGAAAATAACTCTGTTTTCTAACCACCTTTGCTCACATGTAACCAAGCCGCGTTCGCGTTTGTTTGTCTGCAGTTTGCACCCACAATGCTTTGCGGCGTGACGTCACAATCTATTTTTAGAAACTGGGGAAAGCGCTATTACAAAAGGGAACAACAAAAATTGAACAGACATGAACGATTTACACAGAACTAGAATCTCCTAGGACAAACGTAATTATTACAATTCACAGAAGGTCCTGAGGTAAATAATATGCCGTGGTAATAAGACATTTGGAAAGTTCATTCTGTTTACTTCTTAACTTTAGCTTTGTATTCTCTTGTAATAAGACAGTTGTAATAAGCTGGGTGCTCATTTATCGGACAGTTTGGGTGGCAGGACTTTCGCCTTCACCTGGTGGTTTGACGTGTCTCTTGTAGGATATTTCCAGACGTCAAACTAGCCAACTTGTGATTTTTGAAAAGATCTGTGAAACCAGCCATCTGGGAATCAATATCCCAGAATTCTAAGGCTGTGTTTATTCTAATCCCAATGAATTTTGTAGCACTTTTTCCCCTGGTAATGATTTATTTGAATGCATTTGTATTTGTGTTTTGCAGGCAGTGAGTTTTCGGGGAATCCTTACACTCATCCACAGTACACGACCTACAACGAGGCCTGGAGATTCAGCAACCCAGCTTTACTAAGTGAGTTTGAACATTTATCTATTATTATGTAAACAGTTCAAGAAAATACGTATCATTAAAATAAAAATTTTAAAACTGTGAAAAGAAAATGTAATATCTATGTCTCTTAGTCCACTTGGTGTTAAAAAGATTATGTGTAGGTTTATTTGAATAGTTTATCATCAGCAATCACCACTGGGGATGGTTATTGATAAGACTGTATCAATATAATGGTATTGTTGATATTCCTTTTATCAATACGATTCCTATTAATTCTCTTATTGATTCCTAAAATAAAATCTTATTTATCTAGTTTTATAAACTTGTATTTAGCTCATGTTAATACAATTAGACAAAGATGTGGATTACATTATTATCTGTATTATCTGATTTCTCTTTTGTTGTTGTCTTATCTCTGCTGTCACAACACTGGTGTGCGCACCACACATACACAGAGGCATGTGCGCCGCGTGCATGCGCCTCATTGCCTCTGTTTTGCCCTGTACACAGTGCATTTTATCTACACAGACTGGGTGCACAATGCAGCGCAGGTCAGAGTTGACGTGGCATTTAAAGTTATAGCGCTCTTGTCATTCCCCAATCGAAGTCAGAGCCAAATTAGGGTCAAAAGTTGATGCCCAAAAGCTTCTGAGAAAGCACATAAACGTCAGTGTTTGACAACGGCAGCACCTACGAGGACAAACAACATACGATATGCTATATTTGTCGTTAACTTTTTAAAAGTTCTTATTTTAAGTTAAATATGAGCTTAACGTTTGTGAAAACACAATATTTTACTATTAATAAACTTAAGCTAACAGCCCAGAGCAGAGAATCTTTGAATACACTGACAGTAGTGTTAAAGTAAATGTTTTTATGAGTAAACAAGATCATGTGATTAGCGATCTAATGTTACAACTGACAGAGACATGTTTAGCTGTTTAATGAAAATAAAGTCAAACTAACAACTAGCATGACTTCGGCAAGTAACACCAATGGGGGAATGACAGCTCCAAAGCGGCATCAATAAGGGAGGAGATGAACGATTATGATGGATTCTTAAACTAGAACCTGTTCTCGATTTCCATCCTCAGTCACCACCATCACAATTTAAAGAACCAGACTAATATTATTTCCTTTAATGAGTGTGATCTGGTAATATTTAGATGCGTCACGACTCAAACTGTTTGAAAAACGCTGGTGTAACGGTGCGATCAGTGCAGTGTGTGTGTGTCTGCTGTTTCAAAGTTCTTCTGTTAACTTCCAGGTTCCCCTTATTATTATAGTGCCACGTCGAGAGGCTCGGGCCCTGCCGCTGCTGCCTCTGTCTACGAACGCCACTGACCCCTATGTGCACCACCACCACCGGCTCGGGATCCACATCTGAGACTAAACCAGGACTAAACCAGGACTAAACCAGGACTACGAACGCCACTGATCCTTAAGTGCACCACCACCACCGGCTCGGGATCCACATCTGAGACTTAACCAGGACTAAACCAGGACTAAACCGGGACTAAACCAGGACAAAACCATAACTACGAACGCCACTGACCCCTATGTGCACCACCACCACTGGCTCGGGATCCACATCTGACACTAAACCAGGACTAAACCAGGACAAAACCAGGACTAAAGCAGGACTACGAACGCCACTGACTCCTACGTGCACCACCACCGCCGGCTCGGGAGCCACATCTGAGACTAAACCAGGACTAAAGCAGGACTAAGAACGCCACTGACCCTTATGTGCACCACCACCACTGGCTCGGGATCCACATCTGAGACTTAACCAGGACTAAACCAGGACTATGAACGCCACTGACCCTTATTTGCACCACCACCACCGGCTCGAGATCCACATCTGACACTAAACCAGGACTAAACCAGGACTAAAACAGGACTAAGAACGCCACTGACCCTTATGTGCACCACCAATCAGGACTATAAAAGCAAGACTAAACCAGGACTAATCCAGAACTAAACCATGGACTGAGCCAGAGACTTAACCAGGACTAAATTAGGACTAAAACCAGGCACTAAGTCTGACAATAAACCAAGACTAAAACCAGACACTTAACCGGGACTAAATCAGAACAAAACCAGGACTACATCAAGACTAAACCAAGACTAAAGCCACAACTAAACCAAGACTAAACCAGGACTAAAGCAGAACTATGCCGACACTAAACTAGAACTAAACCAGGACTGAAGCAAGACTAAACCAGGACTAAACCAAGACTAAAGCCAGACACTAAACCAGAACAAAACCAGGACTACATCAAGACTAAACCAAGACTAAAGCCGGGACTAAAGCCACAACTAAACCAAGACTAAACCAGGACTAAAGCCAGGACTAAACCAAGACTAAAGCCACAACTAAACCAAGACTAAACCAGGACTAAAACGGAACTAAGCCCGACACTAAACTAGAACTAAACCAGGACTGAAGCAAGACTAAACCAGGACTAAACCAAGACTAAAGCCAGACACTAAACCGGGACTAAACCAGAACAAAACCAGGACTACATCAAGACTAAACCAAGACTAAAACCAGGACTAAACCAAGACTAAAGCCACAACTAAACAAAGACTAAATCAGGACTAAAGCCAGGACTAAACCAAGACTAAAGCCACAACTAAACCAAGACTAAACCAGGACTAAAGCAGAACTATGCCGACACTAAACTAGGACTAAACCAGGACTGAAGCAAGACTAAACCAGGACTAAACCAAGACTAAAGCCAGACATTAAACCGGGACTAAACCAGAACAAAACCGGGACTACATCAAGACTAAACCAAGACTAAAGCCAGGACTAAACCAAGACTAAAGCCACAACTAAACCAAGACTAAACCAGGACTAAAACGGAACTAAGCCCGACACTAAACTAGGACTAAACCAGGACTGAAGCAAGACTAAAACCAGGACTAAACCAAGATTAAAGCCAGACACTAAACCGGGACTAAACCAGAACAAAACCAGGACTACATCAAGACTAAACCAAGACTAAAACCAGGACTAAACCAAGACTAAAGCCACAACTAAACAAAGACTAAAGCCAGGACTAAACCAAGACTAAAGCCACAACTAAACCAAGACTAAACCAGGACTAAAGCAGAACTTTGCCGACACTACACCAAGAATAAAGCCAGACATTAAACCGGGACTAAACCAGAACAAAACCGGGACTACATCAAGACTAAACCAAGACTAAAGCCAGGACTAAACCAAGACTAAAGCCACAACTAAATCAAGACTAAAGCAGAACTAAACCCGACACTAAACTAGGACTAAACCCGGACTTAAGCCAAGACTAAACCTGGACTAAACCAGAACTAAGCCAGGACTAAACACCATCACACAAACGGGACCCACATCTGGACCAGACCAGGATCCAGGACCAGGAGAAAAACCATGGACAAAGACACTCTGTTGGACACAAACCGGCTCTGGAGGATTCAAGACACTTTTTAAAGCCAAAACTCGACTTGAAAAATCCAAAACAGGAATTTGCCATCAGAAATACGCTTCGATTAAAACTCTGCAGTAACTTATTAGACACTGATGAAAATAAAAGACATATTAACCACATTTTTATTCACTTTTTGGATTAAATTTCCTCACAGACTTTGGCCGACTAATTCTTATTTCATTTAAACTTTTTACGGACCAAACTTCGAGCATGAATCTTACCTTCGACGGCAGAAAATTCTAACATTATTTCATTTTTTTTCCCCTCTGTGAGACACAATCAAACTGTACAGTCAAAGTGAATCGAGACACAGCCAGTTATTTAAGCCGCTATTTGCAAAAACAAGCTAGAAAAATATATTCTTAAAGTAATTTTTTATTTGGTTTTGTATCTCCTGGATGTGCAGACTGCTCGTGGTTTAATAATGGAAACTTCTCATTGCATAGTTACATTTTTTTTGCACTATTTTCAAGGTTTGCCACACTGGAGAGAATTTTATGCAGAAATTGTGATGCATATTGATATGTTTGGCATTTGCTAATAATAATTTAATGCTGTTTTTGAAGTCTGTCCAAGTTTTTGTGCACTTATGTCTCTTTTGGTTTATTCAAAAAGTCTTTGGCATAAATCTACACTTGTTTTTTTTTCTACAAAAAGCTTGTTTGTGTGACTCCATAGACTTTTTACTGATTCAGCTGAACATATTTTGGTTAGGGGGGTGCTGAAGTGTGAGGGGGTCTGGGGGACCTCCCCAGGAAATTGTGGCTAAAATAAATGCCTCTTCCTGCAATCTAAGGTGTTTTTATGTCACAGATCATGTTTTTCAGCATTAGAACAAAGTTTGTTTATTAGAATATTTCAACTGGCCTACACATAGGCACATGAAAGTGCCATGAACTAAGTCCCAACATTCTATTAACTCCTGTTTAGTCAGAGGAACCACCTTGTCCACACTGTCAGTCCTAACATTAGTTTGTATTTACATATTTAAAAATGTATTTTGGAAACTTTTTTAAAGTAATTTTTAGGGATGCACTGATCCAGCTTTTCAGTTCTGATACAGACTCCGATACTTTGGCGGTAAGTCTCTACCGATACCCGATATCAACCGATACCAGTGTAAGGACTGAAACTGCTTCTCTTTCCTATTAAACATAAGACATTTGGTCATTTAGTGTTATGTAGCTGTTATTATAGAGCTAGTCACAACTTCACAACTTAATCTGAATAAAATGTCCAATAATATGAGACGCTCTGGATCAACACCAGCCAATAAATTAGTCTAATTATGTCCAATTAAAGGCACAACTATGATATCGGCTGAACTGATATCATGGAGCCGATCGGCACCGATATCCGATCCCAGTATCGGATCGGTGGATCCTAGTAATTTTTCTTCAAGATAAAGAAAGCTTGTCTAAATGTGAGAATGTATAAGATTTTCCAAGCAAAGATGGTGTCACAAATGTGTCGCCAGAGAGTTCTTGGTCTGCCTTGTACCTGCTCCAGAGCAGAAGCTAAAAAAGTCCCTAAAATGTGACCCCAGTTCATAGTTCCTACTCAATGCGAACACGCCTAAAACGTGGACTGGAATTAAAAAACTTTTTTTCAGTTCCTAGTGCGTCTTGTTTTAGTCCTGGTTTGGCCTAATGTCTAAAAATGCAGGTTTCCCTTGTGCAGCCACATGGACTTGTGTGACTTGTTGCTTTTATGAGAAGCCAGTGTCTATAAAGCTATTTTTAACTGAGATTGATAAGTAGAAACCCACAAAAGTCCTCTATACAATCAGCAAGAGATGAGAGTTGGAGAAGCTGCAGTTTTAGTTGTAATGTGAAAATAAAAACATTTGTGTCAGTAACAAGTCTGTGGAGAATATAAACAACTTTTCAGACAAGAGTTTGGTGTCATCAAAATGCCTTACACATATTGTTTTTCTGATTTTCTGTCAAAGTGAATGTACTTCATTTGCCAAAGACTTTAACAGTACTTTGTTCTTTATTTACTGCCTAGAATCACTACAGTGTTAATATTATCACATTTTTATGATATTTATTCTGATTAGGGCAGCGACCTCACTCTGTCTGAAGTCTATGCAGTGCAGAAGCAGCTGTGAACCGAAAAACGTTAATTTAATGTTTGATTTTGTACATTTGTGTGTTTGTGACGGCACCTCTCTGTATATATACTGTTCATGTAAAGTCATCACTGGATTCCTCTGTACAAACGATTAAAGTGTCGCAAATCTTTTACAGCAAATGTCCGTGTTTTCTTATCGGTTTGTCAAAGCCTGGTCCTGTCAGATCTCAGAAGATAAGCAGGTTGGGCCTTTGCAGTGCTTGGATGGGAGACTGGCTCACACTGCCTCCAGTCCAGGTCCAGATCCGGGTCTTTCTGGATGCTGTGGCCACTCACACTGCGACCAGATTATTCAAGCGTATGTATGGACTCTGCAGGTATTGCAAGATCACAAGTTCAGGGGAGTTCACGCGATCACTGACACGTACAAGAAATACTGGTAAACAAACACTTGCTTTGAGTTTTGGGAATATTTCACATCAGTTTATCTGTTAGATTTTTGCCAAACAATGAATAAGTGGGACGTTTATTTACATCTTCTGTGTTATATAATCGAGTATAAGTCTATTATTTTGACGTATTTGTATTTTCAATAGTAGCGCAATGATTTTATTTTGAAAAACACCAGATTCACTACATTAGCGCTCGCTTGGTTTCCTGTTTGTCGTGTCTTGTTTTCACAACTTCAACGGGAAAGTTCCAGATGAATGAAGCACATCTATTTGGCTCATTGGACCGGACAGATTGTCGTGTGAGAATCTCTTGTTACTTTTCAAGAAACAGAAAGCTTCCACACGCCAAATCAGGTTGAGAACAATTCTGTATTCCTGCAATCCCCACAAACCACCACACACCACATACACATTCAAATACATTTAGCTATGTTTGCTTCGTATGTAAGTTTTATTTGTACAGTTCTTTTAACAGACAGAGTCACAAAGTGCTTCACAGTAACTACCTCCTTTTCACTCAAATTAGACTGGGTACAGATCAACCGGAGAAAGCATCATCAGAGGAGTTGTCTGCACCAGGAGCAAAGTCACCTGCAGTCACAGGACATCAGCCAGAGAAGAGAAGAGGTCAAGACCAAACCTCCAGGGCCCATGAGTCAGAGTCCAGCAGACACAGCCGACCACAGCTCCTGGTGCAGAGGAAACACTCCTCAGAGGAAACACTGGAGATAAAATATAAGACAAACGAAAAGCTTAACACAAAAGCTTAAGAACCACACTGGGACTTAAAACAGAGAATGGTAATGAGCTTAAAATTAAAAAGAGTACAACTGAAAACAGCAAAAATATGGGTCTTTTCTTGCGCCTGCTCTTCAAAGCCTGAATGTACTAGGAGCCTGCTGCCGGAGGAGCAGAGGGTCTGCGGGGGTTCATAAGGTAAAAGCAGTTCTGAAAGATAAGAAGGCCCAAGACCATTAAGACACAAACCAGTAAAAGAACTTTAAAATCCTAAAACACACAGAGAGCCAATGCAGGGATTTTAAAACCAGTGTAATGTGGTCCCGCCCCCTGGTCTTAGTCAGGACACGTGCCGCTGAGTTTTGTAATAATCTCTTTGGAAGACCAGAGAAGTTAATGACTGAAAGAACAAGATGATGGATGTAATTTGTGTAAATACATTTCGCAGAGTGACTGGACTGAGTGACCAGTTCAGTCACAGGAGGAGCTCATCTGTTCTTAACGTCTCTTAAAAAGTAAAGCATGCCAAGAGTAAGAGTTTTGTCTCTGATCTGAAAACATCTTGGGATCTTCTTTAATCTTCTGGCTTCTGGACATTTTTGTCCATTTTGCCTATTTTGTGTTTGTTAATGGTAGAGCTATGAAATTCTAAATCTTGTAAAAAGACCTAAGGACAAAAATATCCACTTACAAAAACCTTCAAAAAACATCATAGTTTCAATTTTTTCATACTTTTTCACCTCTTTTATAAGATCTATCCCTGCCTTAATCAAACATAGTGTTTTATAAAAAATCTATAAAACTTTAACCCCTTAAATGCCAGTTCAAAAACTTGAATTTCACATTTAGTGAAAAAATTCCTCTAAAAACGCAATATTTTTTAGAAACCCGAAGACAACTTTAATGGCTGCATTTTTAGATGTGTCCTAAGAAGATACAACTTGGAAATTTGGTTGGTTTTTAGTTTTTGAATAGTGCTCGATAAGAAAAAAATCACACTCACTTACAAAAACCATTACAAAACCTTATAAAAACATATAGTTTCATATTTTTTCATACTTTTTCCAGCTCTTTTCTAAGATCTATCCATGCTCTATTCAAAAATATGTGGTTTATAAAAAAAAAAAAAATCCATAAACTTTAACCCCTTAAATGCCAGTTTGAAAACTTGAATATCACATTTAGTGAAAAAAAATGCTATGATGCTGTTATGCTGTTATGAAGGTTTTTGTAAGTGGACATTTTTATCCTTAGGGTCTTGAGTGTGATTTTTTTAAGGGAAGCCTGAAGGTTGAGAGCTGGAGGAAGTGTCTGGGAGAGGGAAGACTGCTGCCTCTGCACTTGGACACAGAAAAAGTGGAAGAAGATGGAAAGAAAAACGTCCAACTTCCTTTAACTACAGGTAAGACCATTTATCCAAACTAAGCTCTTAATATTCTCCTTAAAGCCTCTTCCAAACTGATTTATTCAACTCAATTCAATTTGTGCTGCGTTCAGAGTCGGAGGATTTAAACGAAAATCCCATTCACTTTTCTCCTTAATCCTCTCTGTGAATATAAGACTTATTATGACATTATTCTTTTACACAGGTGAAGATGGATTTACACAGAAACAGCAGTAACAATAAAACTTACAATAAGGAGCAGACGTAAAGCGCATTAGTTTACTTTAATTTTTAAATATGACATCTCCATAAGCATCTGCGTTGGTTTTGACTAAATACGTTCCTACTGACCAAGAAGGACAATAAGAACAAAATGCATAGTGTTTTCATTGAAATTAGTTATTATAGTAAGTTAAAATCTTAAAAATCTGAACAAACGCTCGGACCAAATCGGCCGCAACTTTGAATAGGCCTGGTTGCTTTGAAAACAGAAATCATCATAATTTAAAGACAAGAACTACAACAATAAACTGTAACATAAGATAAATCACAATTATGAAATAAAGTCAAAAAAAAAGTTACGTATAACTGAAGTCTTTAAGTAATTGTATAAAACTGTTTATAAAAATTAGGTAGTCTGAAGTGGGCCTACATCTGCCTGGCCTCGGGGCCAATATCACTGTAATAACTGAGCTATTAAATATTACCAGGCACGTGAGCAGCTGGTCGGTAGTGTGCGCCACCGGGATCTTACGGCTGGTACCCGGCGGGCCGGTCTGGTCCCGGGGCACAGGCGCCGCTTCCAGTGGCTTGTAAATTTACTCATATCGGCTTCTCTCTCGCGCAGCTATGTTTCCCTCCGCACTTACTCGTTTAGCTGTAAATCCACTCTGGGTTCGCCAAATGTTTTGGAAAGCACCTTGAAAGTGTCCCGCAGTACTTTGGCTCATCGTCGCTGCTTTTGTTAGACAAGATACTGAAAGTGGCGCACAAATCTCTTTCCCGCTTGTGACAGGCCTGAGCTCTAGGTTCAGAGTTGTCCGGTCTTTTGAACAATGTCCAGCTTTTCTTGAAAAGTCGTCTTGAAAAAGGCTTTATCTATAAATTTGCAACCAAATCGATCTCTTCTCTCCCTACTACTCAAAACAACATTAAGCACAGACAGCCAATCAAATTCTGTAGTTATCGTGACGTTGCCGGTGGCCTGCTAGAAGGCCTTGGCGTCGCTGACGTAAAATCTGATTGGTTAAGCAACAGCTTGATACGCGCTTATGTTAAGAGACGGAGCCTTCAAAACTGATGTGAAGGCCTCGGGCAGATTTCACTGACCCTGACAACAACTGAAGCTGAAATATGATTGGTTAAAACAATATATTTTGAAACACACGCCTGAAAGCTGCGAAATGATGGGAAATGTTACGAAGAAGCTGATAAATAATTATTGAATTGTTATTAAGCATGCATGCACTAAAATGATTTTTATAAGTTTGTTATTTAGATATTTTAGGCCAGCAGAGAAGGCTTTGCAGGCCCTGACGGTCCGCCACTGAGCCCTAATAATATTTAGTATTTTTCCTCATAAAATTAAGATTTTAATCTCATAAAACTCAATTTATAAAATAGTTATTTTTATGGCTTCACCTTTATTCTGAAAATGTGACTTTTATCTCATATTAATAAGTTTAAGCTTCGACTTAATCTCAAATTGGTACAAGTTTATTATGGTAAAGCAAACCTTTTATTTGCACTGGTTTTCTATATTCTCTTCTCTTTTCCTGTATTTGTGATCTGTTTAGATCTCGTCACATTTCGTCTTAAACTGTCAGAATCTTCTTTAAAACCCATCGGCGTGTGAACTTGTCAATCACCGTTCTCCACCATCTGACTTCCTCCTGCACCGACACTTATTTACCGTTTTTCACCAAAGCAACGCACCGAGCCGCTCCGTGGGAAGAAAACACAGTCGCTTTCTGTCAAATATTAATTAACGACGCCGGTTAAACGCGCTTGTCATGGCTGTCGACTCTGACGCAGAAGAAAAGTGCATAAAAACCAGGAGTAATAGCCGTAATGTGTGCGTGTGGATAATTTGATGAACAGGCCGTATTTTAATTAATTTATCAGGAAAACGAGTCGAGCCTAAAGCTAATTGTGTTACTACTGAAAGCGAAAGTAATTATTGTGATGCTAACACGTGAAGGGTTTTAAGAGAAAAGCATTGTTGTGTGTGTTTTATTAAGGTTGACGATGTGTTTCCAATGAGGCTTTTACGTAATGAAGTGGCTCAAAGCTAATGCTAATGAGTGTAGCGTGGACAGATTTTCAAAGCTACAAACTGGGACACACCTGGACTGGGGTTGGAACCATAATAATGAAATTGTGGCTGGAGAGAAATGGAACAAGTGTAGTTTATGTCACACAGAAGTTAAGCAAGAATCTCTACAATATGTTAAAACTTCCAATTTTAGACACATACAAAAAAACTTTGTGCAACTGGAATCATCACGTGTTGTGCATCAAATGAGACATATGAGAAAGAATATGAGCGACCACAATGAAATAATGTCTTTATGAAAAAATATATATGTTTTTACAGATTAAAACAATGAGGACGAGTGTCTTTTTCATCTTTTAACCAACAAAAGTTGTTGCAACAAAAGCTCACTTTCCGCTCTACTGCGCCTGCTCCATCAGACACTGTCCTTCTGGTTAACTGGGGAAACTTCTTTGATTAAAACAACAAAACAAGATGAGAGCAGCTGTTTTAATCAGGTCTGAACCGGTCTGACAGACGTCTGTCTCCTGAAGCTTGAGACAGTGTTTTTCTCGCAGTTTTTTCACTTGAATATAACTTTTAAAGGGGCACTGTGTAAGATTGAGAGGAATTTTAATTATCACTTATAGTCCACAAACATTTAAATCATATTTATTCTTTACAACATGAATACTTAAGAGAGCACTGTTAACCAATCCACATCAATTGTGATATATTTATACTTATTTGAAATGTTTTATTACGGCCGGAATGTGATAAATTGACGCTAGTTGTCAGCAGGGTAGATAGGCAAAATGCATTGGAAAGGCTCCCTCTGGTGTTCAAAAGTGGGATCACTTTATTTCTATTTTTTTTTTACACAGTGCCCCTTTAAGGGTCGAATTTCATTCACAAATGTTGATTTAACAGCGAAATTTTAGTTTTCGCACAGTGATAAACTCTTGTACTTAACTGACAACGGAGCTTTTTCGACTTGTTTCCACTGTTTGTGTCAGTGAGCGGCGACTCTTTCTGGAGGTCGGGTGCGTGCATCGCTCTTGTTGATAGGTTCAGCCTCTTTCATGGGGCATTGATTATATTTAACCCCCCAAACATGAAGAAATACAGTAGTTTAAAGGGGCACTGTGTAAAAAAAAAATAAAGTGATCCCACTTTTGAACACTAGAGGGAGCCTTTCACATGCATTTTGCCTATTAGCATGCTGACATCTAGCGTCAATAATCCACATTCCGGCCCGTAATAAAACATTTCAAATACGTATAAATGTATCACAATTGATGTGGATTGGTTAACAGTGCTCTCTTAAGTATTCATGTTGTAAAGAATAAATATGATTTAAATGTTTGTGGACTATAAGTGATCATTAAAATTCCTCTCAATCTTACACAGTGTCCCTTTAACAAATGACGCGTTTCGAGCAGCTCGAAACAACTTCTCTTAAACTCGGGACAAACGGAGTCAGTATCTGCAAAAATGATGGTCAAAACAAGACACTTTAAAGAAAAGAGCTGAAGTTTCACTTTGTCTCGTAGTTCTTCGATGCCCTTATCGCACATACTTTTATTTTTGTGTCCATGTCGCTGTTGTTTCAACTTTCCGAGTCGACCCGACGTGAACGCTGACACTTTTGGATCGCTCACAGAAGAGGAAGTTTCTAGACTCGCTGCATGTGTCGTTCTCCTCAGAGTCCTAGTCCAGTAGGATCGTCTTTTCTTCATTTTAAAGATCAAATATCTGCTCTAAACTTACTCAACTATGTTTTTTAGTCCAAGATATTTTGTCTGTAATCCGTTTGAAAAGAAACACGGCCTCCAGGAGCAACTGATCACATAAACATGGCCGACTGTGCTGTGTAATGTCAACAAAAGAACACTTCTGGGTCTTTGTGTTCACACCAGGGGCGGCTCATCATTAGGGCGATAGGTGCGACACACCGCCAACAAAAAGAGGAAAAAATGAGCGAGGTGTGTAGTTAAAGTTGATCAAAACCGATTAAAACTTGATTAAAATGCCTTTAAACATCATTGTCCAATCAGAGGAGCTTATTTTCGTCTGCCGGTACATAGTCCCGCCTCTTTTGGTGCGATCTCAGCCTGACTTCAAATCGCACCCGCTGCTTCCATTGAATCTAATGCAAGAGCGTTTTCAGCATGGTTTTCAGCCCTTCAATGTAAACTAATGGGACTCGCGGGTGCTTGCACCATCGCTGCGCCGTCACGTACGTCTGCGTCGTCACGCAGACGTACGTGACGGCGCAAGGCACGTTCGTCTGTCAGTCAAACAGAGAGCGCGGCTAGTGCTAGTGATCCAACTCAGAATATTCGGCACCAAAACAATTCGTTTATAACGGCTACGACCCCCAAGACAAAATCTAAGCATCAGACACATTACAACAGAAGGTGGGAGATGTATAATCGTGCATTTTTTTGCCAAGTTAGAATCAGAGTTGTATATTTTCTGTTCTTGTTTTCAATCATGTCATCCATGTCCATGTTTACTGTGGCTCTCAGGCTGGTTTTATGTCTTAAATATTAACAAATAGACATGTTATTATAAATGTAAAATGATATTCTATTATTTTTGATTGATTAGACAATATAATATAAATGTGGGCAATTGGTTTTGATAGTGGCAATGTATTGATCATAGCACCCCCAAAGAAATGAGTCAGGAGCCGCCACTGGTTCACACTATTCCCCCCTCTGCTGGTGAATCTGTGAAACTGCATCATGTATTTGACTGTAGACAAAGTCAGCACGTGCATCAGAGAGACTGACATTGCCGCAGAGAATAAGAAGTTTATCATGGAAAAATCATTAAATTATTTGCCGCTGAAGTGAAGCAGATTTGAGCCAAGCTGCATTTTCACTACAATAATGACTCCAACGAATACAACGAATAAAAAGCTATCTAAAACAGAGTATATTGTGACTTTGAGGGTCGACTTGGGAATTCTGGGAAACAAATGGAATCACAAAAACCAGACAAAGACAGAAGAACTGAAGCTGTTTTAGGTTTTTACAACGAGCCACAAAAGAGGATCAGGACGTGTTGTAAAAGAGACGATTGTTTGAGTCGTTGTGGATGAAATGAAGCAGATAAAAGACTCAGATCAGAGACGAGAAAACACAAGAGTGGAGTGATAAAATTATTAAAATGCCAATACATTCATTTACAGCACGATTAGTTGCTGCTTTAAGGATGATTTCATTAACATGTAGACTGTTGCATGCAAAGACGAGGCTCCATTTTCCGCCGATGATGCAAATCAACTGGACACAGTGGGAAAAGTTACACGTTAATGGATGAAACTCACTAAAACAGGCATTTCCTGCAAAATTATGAACAAAAGTGGCTGATTTGTGTCTCTCTCAGGACTAGATCACATGCAAAGTCTGAACTGAGAGTAACTAGCATTATTAGGCCAATAACAGAATTCCACCTGGTCCTGGTTCTGGTCCTGGTTCTAGTCCCGGTCCTGGTCTTGGTCTTGGTCCAGTTCAGAGCCAGTCCATTGAAACATGTGACAATTAGAGAAGCTCCACTTAGACACGAGTCAGAGACCTGCAGGTGAATGAGAGAGAGAGAGAGAGAGAGAGAGAGAGAGAGAGGAGAAAGAAAGAGAAGAGGGAGAGAGAGAGAGAGAGAGAGAGAGAGAGAGAGAGAGGAAAAGGGAGACAGAGGAGAGGGAGAGAGAGAGGGAAAGAGAGAAAGAGAAGGGGGTGCAGAAAGAGAGAGGGGTGGAAAAGAAGGAAAGAGAGAGGGCGAGACACATAGAGAGGAAGAGAGGAGAGAGAAAGGGGTGAAGGAGAGATATAGAGAAAAAGAGAAAGGAGAGGGAGAGAGAGACAGGGGAAGGTAACGCTGAGAGGAGAGGAAGAGGGTAGAGACACAGAGTGAGAGAGAGGTGACACTGAAGGGAGAAAGAGAAAACAGAGGAGGAGAGAAAGCAGAGAGAGGAGGAGGAGACAGGGAGAGAGGGGGAAAGCAGGTACAGGTAACAGAAAGGGTAAGGAAGGGAAAGAGGGAGAGAAAGAGAGGAGGGGAAGAGGGAAACAAACGGGAGGGAGAGTGGAGAAGGAGAGAGAAAGAGAGATCACACAGAGGTGGAGGAGGAGAGAGAGAGAGACAGAAAGAGCAACAGAGAGAGGTAGCAGAGAGGGAAGAGATCGAGGAGGGGAACAGGTAACACGGGGAGGAGCGAGGGCACATAAAAATTAAAAAACAGAAAAGAGAGAGAGAAAGGAAAGAAAGTGAGAGAGAGAAAGGGAGGGAGAGAGAGAAGAGGGACAGAGAGATGGAGAGAAAAATAAAAAGAAAGATGACATAAAACTTTAAGGCAGAAATTGTACTTGTATTTTTAGATTAAACTACCCTACTACATCCACATTTAATACAGTTTATTATGAATTATTCTTTGTAATATTGTAAACTTTTTAACTTTATTTATACAAACTACAGTTGATCGGGACCACGTGTGCCAATCGGATTTCCAAAAATTATCCGAGTTTACATCCACTAGTCTGGAAAATCGGTTTATATTGGACTAAACGTCTTGACTCTTAGTTACAGTTAATTATCAGTGTAAGTCTTTTTTCTCTTTGGTTGTTAATAACACATTTTACAAGAACAATATCCTCCCACCCCCATCTCAATATTACCCAGAAGCCCCCTGGTTCACGCGCCTCCTGTAGGCCTCCCTCTCCCCAGACACCTCCCCTTCCCCGTCTCTGTCAGAGCAAACACATGATGAATGGGCCCTGTCAAAGCAATTCATTCAGGGACCAATTAATTCAGCTGCAACGACCAGAGACGAGAGAGAGAAAGAAGAGAAGAGAGAGGGGAGAAGGGGAGAGAAAGAAGAGAGGAAGAGAGGGAGAGAAAGAGAGAGAGAGAGGAGGAGAGGAGAGGGGGGAGAGAAGGAGAGAGAGAAGAGATTGGGGAGAGAGAAGAGATGGGGAGAGAGAGAGAGAGAAGAGATGGGGGAGAGAAGGGGAGAGAGGGAGAGAGAGAGAGAGAAGAGATTGGGGAGAGAGAAGAGATGGGGAGAGAGAGAGAGAAGAGATGGGGAGAGAAAGTGAGAAGAGATGGGGAGAGAGAGAGAGAGAGAGAATGGGGGGAGAGAGAGAGAAGAGATGGGGAGAGAGAGAGCAGAGATTGGGGGAGAGAGAGAGAAGAGATGGGGAGAGAGAGAGAAGAGAAGGGGGGAGAGAGAGAAGAGGGGAAGAGAGAGAAGATAAAGAGAATGAGAGAGAGAGAGAAGAGAAGTACGGGAGAGAGAGAAGAGAGGGGGAGAGAAGGAGAGAGGAGAAGAGGGAAGAGAGGAGGGGGAGGAGAGAGAGAAGAGAGAGAGAAGGGAGGGGAAGAGAGAGATGGGGAAGAGGGGGAGAAAGAAGAGATGGAGAAGAGAGAGAGAGGGAGGGTGGAGGGAGGGAGGGAGAGAGGGGAAGAGAGAGATGGAGAAGAGAGGGGGAGAGTGACAGGAAGAGATTGGGAAAAGAGAGGAGGGGGGTTAGTAGGAAGGAGAGAAAGGAGGAAAGGAGAAGAGAGAGATCATGAGGGACAAAAAAGATGCGAGAGGAGGGAAGAAGCAAGAAAGAGAATGTGTGTGGATGAGGAGAAAGAGAGAGAGATCACAAGGGAGAAACGGGTGAAGAGAGGGGGAGTGAGTTGAGAAAGGGGAGAGAGGAGAGACTGTGGGTGAAGAGAAAGAGAGGGATCAGGGGAGGGAAAAAGGACAAGAGAGAGAGCAGGGAGAGAGAAATAAGAGGAGAGAGTGGATGAAGAGAGAGAAAGAGAGATCAGTAGAGGAAAAAGTCCAAAAGGAAAAGGAGAGAGGGAAAAGACAGAGAAAAAAGAGAGAAATCAGCTGACGAAAAAGGAAGAGAGAACTGGAGAAAGATCAGTGGGAAAACAGAGGGAAAAAGAAGAAGAAAAAGAAGAAGAAGAGAGAGAGCGCAGAGGTAGAGAGAAAGAGAGAGAGCAGGAGGAGTAAAAGGAAAAGAGATGGGGAGAAAGAAAGTGGAGAAGGGGATCAGTGGAGGAAAAAAAGTCCAAATGGAGGAGGATAGAGGGGGAGAGACCAGAGGATGAAAAAGAGAAGAAAGGGAGAGGGAGAGAAGGGAAGAGAGAGAGAAAGGCAAAGAGAGGGAAGAGAAGAGAAGAAAGAAGAGGGGAAAGGAGAGAGATCCAGGGAGAAAAAAAGAAGAGAGGAAGGAGAGAGATAGAGTGCAGGGTGGAAAGAAAAAGGAGAAGATAGGGTAAGAGAAGGGAAGAGAGGTGAGAGAGGATAGATTTCAATGGATGAGTAAAAGGAGAAGAGAGGAAGGAGAAAAAGAGGGCAGGAGAGAGCGAAGAAGAGAAGAGAGAGAATAGAGGTACAGGGTGAGAAAAAATAAGAGGGTGAGAAAGGGGAGAGATGAGAGTGACAAGAGAGAGATTAGAAAAGAGAGGGGAGAGAAAGAGATCAGGGGAGAGAAAATGTCGAGAGAGAGAGAGGGTAAAGGCAGAGAAAGAAAAAGAGAAAAGAGAGAGAGAGACAGAGAGAGAGAGGCGAGAGAAAGAGAAAGAGGGGAGTTATAGAGAACGAGTGTTGGGGGTGTAAGTGTCAGACAGAGCGTCTCGTTTTCTGCTTTGCTGCTCCTCTGACAGCGCTGTCACAGGGCGGCCATGACGGTGTCCCCTGTGCTTTGGTTATAATGGTCCTGGGCCTCACTGTCAGCTGTCGGCTCCAGCGGCACCAGCGGGGTTAAAGGGGCGGGACACCGGCAGATTAAAGGTGCACCACGAAACTTTTCTACTGCCTGACACGGATTTGCTCAGAACGTTCCATGTAAGACGTTTCCTGGTGAGTTTGGAGTATTTTAAGCACAACTAATTCAAGTAGATTCATAGCTGAGTCTAATAGTTGTTGTTGTTGAAGTGACCTTATCTTAGAAAAGTCAACAGAATATTTTGAAGATGTGAAAATACTGCAGGCAGCGCTAGCATTAGGTTTGAATATATTTACAAATTTGGTCTGTTGGATAAATTTTTTTTAATGTTCAGTGTTTAGGTACTGTATTTGGCACAGTGTGAATCCTTCAGTCTGCATTTTCTCTTGTGGATTTAAAACAAGAATGCTGTTCTGAATAGACTGTACTTTATTTTTTTTTTTTACTTTCGGACAACCGTTTGTTGGCGTTCTCACTGTTGTCGAGTTTTTTGAGTAAACAAAAGGTGGGGCCTGTTGCCTTTGCAGTTGCCTTTGCAGTTGCAGCGGTCATCTTGTGAGTAGAGAAGCAGCAAAATTCTAATTGAAAATAATGTCAAAACAAGGTCACATAACTCATAGCTTAAAGAGAGTCATGCAACACTGCACTGTGCTGGCTTTGATCCAGAATCAACCTATAGTTTGTTGAAAATGTAGTAGTGTGGGGTTTGCGCACCTGGCCAGTTGCACACCTGCCTATAAAAAGGGCACTACGTTGGCACGTCGTCCCTCTCTACTCCTCCCACCTTGACGTCAGACGCCAGAGGAGCCGGGTCATGTGCAGCGAATAGGCGCACTTGGGTCGTTCGAGGGAGTAAAGCGCGGCGACTAGGAAAAGTGTGCGGGCATCGGTGAGTAGCTTGTAGTAACTTTCTGTGTGAAAAACCCAGGATGCGTCAAGCTAATGGGCAATTGTTTTAGTTCGCTATGGCCTGGCGTTGGAGCTCTCCCCTCGCTGCTGGTGGGGTGTTTTGGGCGGCTAGACGGGTCGGCGCACAAACCACTGTATTCCGGTATGTGTCTGTGTCAAGTGTTTTGTTTTATTATTGTACTGTACCATGTTTAGCCGGTGTAATTTGTTGTAGGCTCCTGCTGGCGGCGAGCCTCCTCTTTGCCTTCGGCTCTTTGTCGCCTCTTCTTCATCTCCTGTCTCTGTGTGTATCGTGATTATCATCTCAACTGTGTCAATGGAGGAACATGGGCCCAAACAGGCTCTGGCGCCCGCTGTAAGCTAAGGACTGGTATTGGAGCTTGTCACGGTTGTAATATGGGACTCTGAAAGACTTTTGCTCTGTTTGTCCAAGGTGCCCTATGTTTATTTTAACTTAACTCAAAGCAAAAACTAGAAGTAATAAATAAAGAAACCTGATTCATGTCTCATGTCATTTTAGTTTACGAACCTGTGTTGCCTTAAAGCTAAATTTAATATACAAACTATTTATTTCCCTATTTAATGGGGGATGGCGTTGCTGGTAAATGTAAAAAATAATATAAATTGGTAGCTAAGCCCGAGAGCGCCCCCGCTTGGTCACAAAAAGAAGCATAAAAATGTTTACGAATACGAAAAGTTTCAATTAAGTATTTAAGCAAAAAAGTCATTTAAAAGTTCAGCTTCCTACTAGTTTGTATGAGATCATTAGTAGATTTTCCCTACACAAGATGGCTGCCGGAACTGGACGTTCGTTGCTATACAGGGATTATCAGTCGACGTCACTTGTCTGGGGAAACTTCTTTGATAAAACAACAAAACGGGACGAGAGCAGCTGTTTGGATCAGGTCTGAACCGGTCTAATGAACGTCTGTCTCCTGAAGCTTGAAACTGTTTTTATCTGCATTTTTTCACTCGCCTGAATGTAACGTGTATTTGTCGTAAAGACGCATTTCTTTCACAAATTTTGATTTGGCAGCATAACTTTTCTTTTGATAAACTCTTGTGTTGCTGCTATAGCTTGTGTCAACAAACAAATAATCCCTCTAGCTCTTTCAGCTGACGTCACGCTATCCCAGCATGCTCCGCGTATTCTCAGGCCAGCAGTGACAATACTATTAGAATTCAACGGCAGTGGACAGGATTATCAAATGTTATTGGAGTTTTACAGAATATGGATTGTTTTTGCACAAAATGATCAAAATCAGAAGAGAGTCAGGCCATTTCCGTGGACTGACAGACATTTTGACGAAAAAAAGTGGATTTATGCAGCTAAAAGTGAGTCAAGCTTGTTCATTAAGCTACAGGTGTATTGATTAGTATTTTAATCTGGTTAATAATTATTAACTTATGTCTCAAGATCAGAATGTTTAAATGATCCGTATGAGTAAATGTTTTATGTACAGGGCTTTATGGTCAAATATATTTGACACAAACATCACCAGAGAAGCGTTTTAATAATATAAGAAGGTGAAAAGTGAATCAGATGAACAGAATGGCAGATTCAGAGTGTGGTTTATGCTTCTAAACTTGTGACAAGTATAAAGTCGGGCCACAAAATAGTCGCTAATGTTTATTTGCGTTGTGTTTAAGACGTACAGATATTTATGGCCTAATTTAATGCCACAGATGAGCCACAGAAGCTGCATTTCTGGTTTCTTCCCTTTAGATTCAATGGTAGCGTCACTGCCGTAATGGCGGCCGCAGTGAATTTAGTCACGTGGGTGCAGGACCTCTATACTGTAACTTTTGCATTATAAAGATCATCATAAAGTTGCGAGACAACTAGTGTGGCGTCATCATTTATGACGAGAAAGTAAAAATTAAATGCTTAAAAAATGTCAAAACTAAAGGAAGATTTGCAAAAGAGTAGTCCAACCTGTCATAAGCACATTAAAGGAACGTTCATGTCTGATTGTAAATTAGGCAAGAACGATTTGCACAAAACTAGAAAAGCAGATATTTTGTAGTCATTACAAGTTACCGGAGGTCCAAAGACAAAAAAAAAACTAAACTAAAACCTAAACATAAAGCTAAAAAACTACCTTCAGAATCCAGCCCTCTCACTGCTGCCCCCTGCAACACAACATAACTCCACAAACCAGACAAACGCATAGGCCCAGCTGTCATAATAAGCCACAGATCACTTGTTCAATAAAGCCCGAGTTTTTTCTCTCAAACGCATTTATTATCACACCGTTTTTCCAATATGGCTGCTCTCTCTCTCTCTCTCTCTCTCTCTGGTCCTTTCTGCTGCTCCTCCGGGCCTATCTAAATTTGATCCCATTTTGGGCCTAACCAGTTACAAATGTGGCATGTGATGACGATAATAAGGGCTGATCTCACTTAGGCTGCTGGACGTGAGCTGAATGCAGACCAAAGGCAGTGGAAACAGAACAGACTGAGGAGGATTTAAACAGATTCACTCGGGGAAAATGTGTTTAAAGATTATTATTTTGAGGTCGGAGCAGAACATAATCAAACGTCAGGGTTTTGGTCTGATTTCCAGGCTATGGGAAAGATTGGAAAATCTGTAAATATTTTAGATCGTGATTAGAAAAAACAGGATTTAAAAGTGGCGCAGAATAAAAAAAAATATCTTATGCATTGTAGTGCTGCTTAAAGGTGTCCAGTGAAATAAGAAATGAGAGAGAGAGAGAGAGAGAGAGAAGAGAAGCAAACAGAGAAAGGAAAGCGACAGAGGGAAGGAGAGAAGGGAGGAGGTTAAAGAGAGATGAGAAATTGAGAGAGGGGGGGTGAGAAGGGGGTGGAGAGAGATAGAGAAAAGAGAGGGAGAAAGAGAGGCGGAGAGACAAGAAAGGAGAGAGAAGAAGAGAAGCAGAAAAACACAGAAGAGAGCAAGGGAGGGAATGAGAAGAAAGAAAGAGGAGAGAATGAGGGAGGTGAGAGAGAGAGCAGGAGAGATATAAGGGATAAAAGCAAGAAGGAGAGAGGGATAGAAATTAAGAGAGAAAGAGAGGGACAAATACTGCAGCGCATTGTGCGCTGCTGAGAAGGTGATTGGCTGCAGCCTTCCATCTCTCCCGGACCAGGGGGCGTGCAGGTCGGATAGCAGCTGACCCTTCTCACCCTGGACATGGACTTTTTGAGCCACTCCCCTCGGGCAGGAGGCTACAGTCCATCCGGACCAGAACCTCACGCCACAAGAGAAAAGTTTCTTTCCCTCTGCCGTTGGACTCATGAACACTTTATAAAACTTTGGACTCATCACATGGTCACTTTACACCTGTCACTTTATTCCTCATACCTTTATCATCTTTCTACTTGCACTGACAATTGCACTATTGTTCCGATTGCTCTGATTGCTGTATATACTGTATTTTATTGTCTTATTTTATTACTTGGTATACTTCCCTTTGCATGCCCTTCTACTTTATATTATATATTTTTAAAGTCTTTTTTAATCATAGCTAATATTTTTTTCTTTTTATACTATTATTTTATTAATGTTATACTGTATGTTATACTGTATGCACGTTAGCATCAAAGCAAGTTCGTAGTTTGTGAATTTTGTTACTCACTGACAACGGCAATAAAATCTATTCTGATTTTGATTCTGATTCAGAAAAGAGAGGGGGAAAGGAGAGAGGTAGAGAGAATAACAAACAACATGACATAAAGCTTAAGGTAGAAATGGTACAAGTTAAACTGCCATATTTCATGGCAAAAAACATGCTTATCAGAATGTTCCAAAGTATGGGTTTGACTTTCTATTTATTAACACAGTGCACTTTTAGGTTATGTAATAGTTGTGCGTGCATTTTTGCAGAGAGATCCTGTTTTAGCTCTACTTCCTGATTCCTGCATTACCATATTTGTCTTGTGTTTCCTCTGAATGATTTCCCAGTCCAAACGCCTTGAGGGAAACACAACGCTCTCACTCTTATTGCCGCTGATAGTGTCCATTTGGGTTAATCTGCCCAGAGGCTGTGTCATCCCGGGCGTTTGACTCGGCCTAACGCAATTAAGACGGTTGGTTTATAGAGATGGATTCTGAGGCTTTGGAGAGATTTAATTTGTGCATAATGGGCCTGTTTGCACATTTAGACGGAGGTTTTTTAACAGTCTTTTGTGAGATGAGAGGAAGAGGCGGCTGGACAAAAGAGGAGGGGATGAGTGTGTGGGGGTAATGGAGAGAGAGGGAGAGAGAGGGAGAGGAGAGAGAAGGAAGGGGGGTGAAAGAGAGAGGAAGGAGGAGAAAAGAATGAGAAAAATGAAGAGAGAGGAGAGGGAGGCAAGAGTAAGATGAAGAGAGAGAATAGAAGAAAGAGGAGAGAGAGAGAGTGAAGATGGAGGGAGAGAGAGAGAGGGAAAAGTAGAGACAGGGGAGGGAGAGAGAGGAGAGAGAGGAGGTAGAGAAAAGGGGACACAGGGTAGATAAAGAGGGAAAGAAAAGGAGATAAAGAGAGAGAGAGAAGAAGAAGAGAGAGGGGAAGGGGAGAGAAAACAAGAGAGAGAGCAGAGGGGGGAGATAGAGAGGGAAAGAAAACGAGAGAGAGAGAGAGAGAGAAAGGGAAGGAGAAAAAAAAGAGAGGAGAGAAAGAGAAAAGAATGGAAAAAATGGAGAGAGAGGAGGGAGAGATGGAGTAAGCTATGAGAGAATATATATATCATTTGACAAATTCAATAATATTTTTTTAAATCACTAATGTGTAGTTTGCAACGGTGTGGACTTACAAGCTGTGATTTGGACGTGAGCCAGACTTGAGTCAAAAATGACCCCACTTAAAATCAAAGCATTTTTGCAATAACACTTTAAATTTGCTTAAAGATAATGATTTTTATTATTTTTTGAACAACAAAAGAACATTCTGACATGTTATTTTATCAGTTTTTATTCACATTTGAACACAAATCAATCAGGTAATAAAAATGTCAAAATTCGTTTTATGACTGTTTTGATTATGGAGGACGAACTAAAAATATAACTATAACTGGGGACTATAACATTGTCCACACACCTGAACACACACAAAACATTTTCTCTATCTTCACTGTGTGCAGCTGTTACAAACTACTTGCTTTTGGCTGTGATCAGTAACAGGAATACTGCTTTTCCAGCAGAAGTATGTGGCTTTGCAGTCTTTGTTTTTTGGACAAATCTGACATCTCTTTCTCTTCTGTTGGCCTTGTGAGCTTCTCTCATGTGTGTGGATTGTGGATTTGTGATGTAGGTTGGTAGGTTTGGGATACTTTCCAGTCGACTTTTCATGTTTGGAGTCACAAACTCCTTTGACAGTTCTGTGAGAAAGCGTCGCCATGTGTTGGTGAACCTTACATGTGTGATGCTGAGTAAAAATGACCTTCTGCCTTCTTCATCAGATGTGTAAATGCCACAGTAAATGTAAACCAACAAGTACAAATGATAAGAATCAAAAGTTCCTTGGGCTTACCCCTGAGATTCCATAGGAAACCGTTGGGGTCATTTTTTATGGAAGAGTGGGGTACTGATACAAAAGATGAAATTTTATATTTACAATTTTTTTAAATGCTATAGCCTCATGTCACAAACAAGTTTGTTGAGGAATACCTGGAACATTAAACTATAACTACAATTAATTTCAAAGATTTCTCAAAAAAAAAAAAACAACAACACCTCACTTATGCATCTAAGGGTTAAAAACAACAAAAACTTGAACATCAGTGACTTGATGCTTCTCCTCAAATGGCATAATTTTACATAAATGAAATGGAACATCTCTCTCCTCACTTCTTTTTAGTGTAAAATTATCCTGCAGTGAAGGAATTGAAACCTCTCAGTTGCCTGGAAAATACAGACAAAATATAAAATATATTATATTCACAAAACACTTTTATCAATTGAATCAGCGCTGTAGAAACACATCAGCTCCTCACCTGTAGCGGCGCTGTGGGACTGAATCACAGAGAAAGACACTTGGCTCCTCCCTTTGTCGCTGCCTGATCTGTGTCACATCCAAGCGAAAAAGCAGTACTTCTATGACAGCCGAAGTGTTGGAGCACAGACAATGTAGGAACAATTTGAAGAGAGAGAAGTGACAACTCGGGTAAAATGATTGGATCAGTCCAGAGTCAAAGTGGAAGTTACAAAAATCGAATCTGCTCAAGTAAAACCGGCTCTGAAAAGTTTACTCATCTAGCTGTACAACTAAATACTGGATAAATCTGTGCTGTTTTTCCTGCCTTATCGTGAGCAATATAAATAATTTTGTAGCATGTTGAGGGCCAAACGTAATTTTATGTTATATCTAAAAAGTTTATTTGCAATAGGAGAGTCATTAAATTGTATTTTTTTTAACAGAATACAACTGATTCGGTGCACTTTGACAAACTTTTCAGCCTAAAATGTCAACAGACTGACATTCTTAACAATTCTCAGCACCTCCTTATGGGCCAAATTAAATTATTATTATTTTTGTAAATAATCTGTGACAAAGATGATGTATGTTTGTGTAATTAGAAGCAGTTACACCTGATTCAGCCTCTGAACGTCTCCTGTTACCTCCATGTGTTTTATTTTTTCATATTGTTTGTTTCTTTATCATTCTGAAACATGAGTTTGTTTTGTCATCTCTGCGTGGATCACGTCACTGTTCACTTACTGGTTTTCTTCCGCTCTTAGTCTGTTTGCATTCACAATACAAACAAACCGCTCCAGGGCACAGATCACAGTTTATCTGGACGTTCACAGTTACCCAATCAAACCATGCTATCCAGACAAACGAACCCTGATCCAACTCAAAAGTGTATCATGAATGCAGCCGTTCTTGAGACTTGCAAAACACTGACTTGGTCCCACCTCTGTTAAGCAGTCCTGCGTTAGCCAGTCCTTCCAGATCCTCCAGTAATAACCCGACTGCTCACGCTCCATCACTGCTATCGACTGTGGGCCCGGCGTCTCTCACCAGCTGTCACTCACTGTCCACTTTGGTTTTGCATGTTAGCGCCCGATTACTGAGAGAATCCACTGGTCCGAGGCCGTAATGAGAGCGGACAGAGGTTAGGACGACTCAATACCAGAAAGAACCAAACGCCCTGTCAGGACATCGGGGTTTTAAATGAGGCCTGATTAACCTGGAGGAGGAGAAGCGTCTGGGGAGAGGGAAGACACAGAGACAAATACTGAAGACGGTTAACTTATATCAGTGAGAAAACTTGTGGAATTCTGTGAGATTCTTTGGAAAATATGAGAGAGACATGTCCAATCAAAGAGAGACAAGTCAAGTAAAGAGAGACAAGTCCAAGTAAGACAAGTCTCCAAGTCAAAGAGAGACAAGTCCAAGACAAGTCCCAAGTCAAAGAGAGACAAGTCCAAGTCGAGTCTCAAGTTCTTTGCTTTTAGTTGTTTTTATGTGTGTGTGTTAAATGTATAAGTCTTTATGTGAATGACTGAAGTTCTGGTCACAATAAAGAAGTGAGGAACAACAGTTTCCAATTGGAATTGGAATTTTTTTCAAGAGAAGCATCGAGTCACAAAGCTCCAAGTCAAGTCCTTAGTTCACACTTCCGTACACTGACTGCGAGGAGAGTTCGATTTGAGACGTGTCCAAGTTTCTTGCGAAGTGCCTACACCAGCCCCAGTCCACTGCGGCTCATTATTGATCAAAGTTGCGCGGATTTACGTGGATTACCACGAGAATGCTTGTATAACTTGAAAGTCGCATCAGATTGCTGCGACCTCCGACAAAAATAGACTACAGATTCTTTCCACACTCACGCGACTCTCAGACTTGCACTGCACTGCATCGAGGTCTGTGTACAAGGGCACATTGGTTTTAAGCACTTTTTAAGTCTTGCAAGAGTCGTGTGAGACAAGTCCGAGTCGTGTCCCAAGTCAAAGAGTGACAAGAACAAGTCGAGTCCTAGGTCCTACTTTGCAAGAAGCCTGGACATCTCAGACCGAACTCGCCTCGTCTGTGTACGGGAGGCGTAAGTCTGTTTTATCTAAAGGAGGGCTTTTCAAATGGCGGCCCAGGGGCAAAATGCAGCCCACTAAGCAGCATGTTTTGGCCCATGATAAAATAGGGACAGAACCATATTGCTTGATAGGATGTGTTCAGTGTGTTTAGTGCATTATGTTAGCTCTTATTCAGTGTCCTATTGTGTATAATTTGAGCCAGATTTTGTTGAATGGTTAAGACTTAGTCCTGGTTCAGATTTTGTGCTCTAGTGTTGGTTTAGTCTTGGTTTGGAACCTGTTCTAGCCCTGATTCAAGTCTGGTCATTGATTTACACTTTGTCCTCTTTTTACCCAACTTTTTTTATTGTCTTAATGTTTTAATTTGTATTTATCAATAAAAAACTAGATTTTCATTTCCAACAATATCATTTTGAGTTATTTGTGTAAAGTGGATGCAAAGCATAGTTCAGTTTTGTAGTCCGGCCCTCATACCTATACCCTATAGCCCTTCCAAAAATCTGGCCCACTGGTAAAAGTAATTGAATATCCCTGATCTAAAGTCTCAAGTCACAATTCTTAAAGCTGAACTATGACAAAGACTCAAGTGTCTGAGAAAGTGGCTGTCAGGTAATACCCATGATTCATTGTAAATTTTGTCCCTGATGGGTCAGTAGTTTCTAATTTTCAAGATATGGGTCAGTTCACTTTCTGGCAACACAAGTTCATCTGTGATTGTAATATGTTGTGTATCTGATTTACAGGTTTGTTTTAAGACTTCAGCCTGACACTGGGCCTATTTGCATGGATAAAGAAGCCTGTCCCGCTAGACTTTTAGGAGGCAGTGACTGTAGCATGAGCTGAAGTAATGTGGTCTTAATCTTCTCCACTATTAGAGCAGTCTGCCGGTGAAGCCTCATTTAAGAAGGTTTGTGATGGGCCCAGCTGTGTTTACTGATCCAGTGCACCTGCAGAGGTCAGAGAGAGAGCGACCAGGGATTAACCCCCGGGACACGCACCAAAAAAGTGACCCAGACCGGACCAGAGAGGAGGAGAGAGAGAGGGAGAGAGAGAGGGAGGAGAAAGCCTGGACACGGACCAAAAAAGTGACCTAGACCGGACCAGAGAGGAGGAGAGACAGAGAGGCAGGTAGGGAGAGGGAGAGAGAGAGAGGGGAGGGATTAATCTCCGGATACGAACCAAAAAGTGACCCCCAGACTCGACAGAGAGAGGAAAAAGAGGAGAGCAAGCATTAGAAAGAATATAGTATAGTCTAATAAGACGGGGGGGGGGGGATCACCCAGGAGGAAGGTGAGGATTGACTTCAAATTCTCTCCTTCATGCATTTGACTTGTGAAAGCGTGTATTTACCACGACATTACAGGACATGTCAATAGTGTATGATTAGCACCATTTCACGTCTTTTTTTTTTTGCGTAAATATGACACATGTTGCAGCCACAGTTAATTTCTTTAGTGGTAAAGATGTTATTATTTATGTATATTTTACAAAATCTTTATCCTAATCTTAACCTATCAAGCTCCAGCCCTAAACTTACCCAATAACCTAAAGAAAATGTCTCCACGTGGCTTCAACCAAGACTTGTGTTTATGTAACATTGTGAAAGATTTTACTTTTTATCATATGCGGAACATACGGAAAAAGGCTTGAAATCATGCACAATCTCTTCACTATTTATATATGCTTTCTTGTGAGACTTTGTTGGACTCCCTCACAGCCCGGGCCTTTTTGTGTTTCTCAACCAAGACATGATGTACAGGGAACAGTGTCAGCCTAGGCAAGATTTTCGTCTGGCTTAAATGTGGAGCGCCACAACAAAGATTTGAAGTGTTAACAAAAAAAAAACAAAATTTTTGCTAATAAACACAGATGTGACGTCTTCCTCCTTTAAGTGTCTGTGTGTGCTTTTCAAAAGCCAAAAAAAGCTACGTATATCTGCCAGCACCAACATATTTGTTATGGTCCTTCATTTAACTTCCACCCTTGAGTTAGGTTAAGATTTACTCGTTAAACCTACTTAGCTTTTCGTAACATATTGACATAAAAAACGGCATGAAAACATGCTCGTCATACATTTTTGATAGATGCACCGATAAGACTTTTCAGGTCCGATATAAATTCCGATACTGTCTTTAAGTATTTGCCGATACTCATATTAACCGATACCAGTGTAAGGACTGAAATGGCTTTTCTTTCTTATTGAAACATAAAACATTTTGTCATATAGTGTTATGTAGCTGTTATTTACATGAAGCCACAACTTAAAAACGTAATCTAATAAATAACCAATAATATGGGATGTTATGGATCAACACCAGTTAATACATTTGTATTATTATGTCCAAATAAAGGAACAACTGGATATCGGCCGAACCGATATCATGGGAGCCGATACCCGATACAGCAAAATGTTCTGGATCGCACCGATATTCGATCCTAGTATCGGATCGGTGCATCCCTAGTTTTTGACATTTTGTTTGTATATCTGAGCTGGATTGGTCAAGTGCCTTAAGAAAGACGAGCCAAGATGGATTCTCAAACGTTTGTGAGCTCACAAATATCATGAGAATCTATCTGACTGACCAGTTTAGACTAAATCTGTGAGCACTTCTCCTTTGCTAAGATAATCCATCCCACAGTCTCACCAAACAATGACACAGAAAGTAATATAATGAATCATTTTAGTTCATCAAGACACTAAACACAAAACAAGTGAGACTCATATTCAGGGTGTTCAAAAGCTAATATGCTAAAGACTATCACTTCCACTGTATCTGCTGCTTTACTTTAGCCTCGACGCTAACGTTCGCTCCAGACTTTGATTACAGCGTTAGGTGTGAATTAGCCTGATTAACGCCTCCGACAGAAGTCCTGAGCTCAGCGTTTGTCCACATCACTGCAGATGGATTCAGACTTTCTCTAATGGGTCCAATTTACCTCCTCTACAGTCACTGCCCAGCGCCATCTCCTCGCTTTAACCACAACCAGGACATAATTACTCACACTCAATACTGTTTTGTGAATGCGCAGGAACATAGTCATAGCGTTTCTTTTTGGTGAAATCACTGCAGAAGTTGTTAAAACCGGGAAACGACTTTGGGACGGATCCATTTCCTGTGATTTAAAATGGATTTGACTAAATAAAGGTTTGTTTGGCGTCTTGTTACGGCCAAAGTGGAGTCGATTGGTCTGAAAAGCAGGAAGTCTTCCTCTTCAAATCAGGACAATTAGGAGGAAATTTGTCTTTGGAAGAACTGGCAACAACTTATGGAAGAAATGGACAAACAAACTTAATTTAAAGTCCTTAGCAAACTTAGTTAAACTGACACGAATAAATAAAGTTGGTCACAAACTTGAGGGAGTAAGCAGATCCAACTGAAAGTGTCTGTAAAAATAGACTTAATCTGAAAGCATTAGAGAATTTGACTGGCAGCCCAGTCAAGTTCTCTTGACAAGATTTTTATGTACATCTATTCTTTATTCAAGCAATTATGGCTTAAAACAGATACACATTTGCTTAAAATAAGTTTTTTTTATATCTTGATAAGGTAAATCAGGATCCAGCGACTTCATAGTGTCATTTTAGCTTTTCCAATCCTTGCTGTCTTTTTAAATCTCCTCCAATTCCCTCCGTTAAAACCTTTCTTTCTCTTTAGTGCTTTTTCTGAAGAGCCTTTATAATTTTACATCTCAATCTACTTTATCTGTCTCCAAACGCGGCGCGCGGAGGAGGAAGCGTGACATGATTGATGAAGCCGCGAGATTAGACCCAATACGAAAGCCATCAGCGAACAGCAGGGCGGCCATTTTTGAGTGTGTGTGTGTGGGCCCGGTCCCATTGATTTAAGTGGTACACTGCGATAATCTATAATAAAGAGGCCAGCTGGAGGAGAGGCGTTTTACTGTGTGCGAGCTCCATAATGTTCCCGTGATTAGAAAAAGATGATGGCCTTTGAGCGGCTTTCTGTTGGTTTTGGTTCCAGTTACAGCTGTGCAGAGTTTTGTTAGAGTTCAGCGGCGAAATGTGTGGAAATGGAGCCGATATAAAAGAGGAAAGACAGACAGTAGTTTGGGAGGGTTTGGAGACGGTTTAAACGAGGCTGTAAAACTGAAATAGATTGGTCTGTTCGGGCAAATGCAGATTTTAACGGATTTAGAGCCTGGACAGAAGCATTAAAGCAGATTTCTGTTTGATTATTGTTGAAATGTGGTGTAAAAAGACAAAACGTTCAGTGCAAGAGAACATCTGAGTGTCTTTTTATTGTGGTCAGCTTCAGTCACACCAGCGACAATACAGTATTCTCTGTTTTTGACATGTCACACAATTACAGATTGGTAATGCTTCATTACCAATCTGTAAAGGAGGTAAATGTGCACTCAGCTTTACACAACTGTCTTATTACATGAAAAAAGAAAGTTATTGAAATTTCAGCATTGCTCAACTCTGGAGTTGATGCCTGATGATTCGGCCGAACCACCAGATGCATGTCTGAGCATCTATTTTGCAAATTATGCTTGTTACTTTGATTAATCGTGTGATTTTTCTCTGATAAGACAGTTGTAATATGCTATAAGCTCGTACCTTTCTGCGGCAGGACTTCCGCCTTTGTCAGAGGTGACGTCTGATGTTATGAGAAAGTCTCTTAAAGCCGGGGTTCTTAACCCTTTTTACATTAAGGCCCGTAATCAATGTGCTAAAGTAACCTAAATGTATTGTATTTTACTCATTGTGTGGCCCTCCAGGAGCTGCTCGCGGCCTAACTTTGGGCCCCGGCCCTATGGTAGGATGTTCCGAGGCCAGTTTGACAGATCTGTCCAACTGACCACGCCTGCCCCACGTAGTGGTCTCCAGAGAAGTGAATCCCATGTGTGAGCAAGTTGAAAGCTCCTTTGTGATGGTACTTGTGCTCCGCTTCCTGATCTCAATACACAACATTGGACGTCACCTCTGACGAAGGAGGAAGCTCTACCACCAAAACTGTCACGTACGAGCTTATAGCATATTACAACTGTCTTATCGGTGAAAAATCATACGATTACTTTGCAAATTCTTTACACAAATTTGCTGAATACCTCAAAATGTGCATTTACATTGATTTAACATGTGAACCTGATGCCTTGGACAGTAAAACGTTGCCTGAGAAAACGCTCCATTCAAAATAATCCGAAGCTAAAACTAGTACAAGGTTCCAGCTTTACAAAGCCATTTGCTTGTGCTCCAAAAGGGATATTAGCAGTAGGCGATTTGAGGGGGGATGCGGGGGGATGCCATCCCCTTTGCTGATGACGAAAGATTTTTTTTTTTTTTTTAATCGATGCATCTGGTGTACAGTGTCCTGCTCCGCTCCGTTGTGTTAACGTGAGTTTGTGCATTGCTTCACTGAACAACCGTTTCACAATAAAACCTCCGGTGCAAGTAGTAAACACGAGGACTTTTATGTTGAAAACTCCACACGGGAAGCTGTTACTGAACCTGACGCAACAGACACGCTCAAACTGTCAAACTTCTGCAGAGGTTTTTGCAAAACCGGGACTTTACAGCGCCTCACGGGCCACAATCTAACGCAGAAACTGAAGGACGACACATAAGGAGTGCGTCGGAGGAACGGCTCGCTCGTGCATCAGACAAGAGGTGAGTTTACGCTTCTTCGGAAATGCTCGTTCTCATGCGCGCGGCCGTGTCCTCTTTCCCGATACTAGACCGACCACATACACGCGTTTTCACATCTATCCACAGTCCCGTGTCTTCTCCCGTGTCACCCAATGACCGATGACCCATCTGCTGCGGCTTTCCCTTCTGGGAGCACCGCTGGGCAATTGTATTTTGTCTGTCCCGTCTGCAAGTCCGCAGATTCTGGCTTTATGTTACGCTACTAAACATCGTGACAACAAGTCTGCATCTAAGAAACGATGCTTCTGAAAATATTTAGACTATTCAAAGTGAAAAAGGACTAAATGCAAAATGAACACAAGTTTGTGTCTTTCCCTGTGCACTCTCTCATCCCGCTCCTGCTCCAGCGCAGAGAGTCAGGGCAGGGGGACGTGTGGAGGAAGAGGGAAGACACCGGTAAATTAACTAGAGACAGGACAGGTTTTTGTCTTAAGCGATTATTTTTCCCAGAGGGCATATTCAAATCCAGACTAGTGGCAAAAGGCAAGACCACAATTATTGATATAAGAATTTATTATTGGAAGCACATTTTTAATTGAAAAACATGCTATTTATCTATTAGTGTCCATTAATTGTGTATATTAAGAGCACAATGCAAAAACATGCTCCACAGCTAAGTCAATCAAATAAAAGAAATTATTTTTAAAATAATTTAAGATTATTTTCAACTTGTTGCAAATTTGATTCAAGCTAAAATGTTTTGTAAACAGCAGACATACTTAAAACAAGTGACATATACTGCCAAATAGATATGTTTATTCTGAACTGGCTAAAACAACTACAATTCAAATGATTATTCTTTATTCTAGTAGTTTTAAACACTTTGCAGTGTTAAGAGTTATGTTTAATCTCAAAAACATGCTGGGGGCCTAATTAAAACAGGTGGAGGGTCACACCTGGTCTTCGGGCCACAGTTTACCCAGGTCTGTCTTAAGCTGTGAAAGAATAAAGTCTGTTTGATTTTCAATCGGACTAAGTTAAACAATAGGCCTAATGAAAAAAAAAAATGAAATGAGTGTATGCTCTTTGCTCTGTGCTCACACCTCTGCCACCTAGTGGTCAAAACAATCAAAAACAACCTCATATGTATTATTTAAAAATATTAAAAATATCTAAAGTAGGCTTTATAGAGTTTGTTCCGTCTTACAGGAGCAGCTTCATTTTACATACAGTGGATAAATAACCTATGCAAAGGTCTGATTGAAGCAGATTTTGTATAATAATAAGCTAAACCTAAGTGTTACACACACATTTACCAGGCCTCAGTGGAATGTGCAGTCGATTATAATCAACCATCACATTTACATTATTAAGTGTATTTTTAATACAATTTAACAATAAATCCTAAACTTGCTAGGACACCCCAAAGTGCACCAAATTAAAGGAAATGTGGTCTGCTGTGTTCAAAATTTTCTGGGGGAGAGCCCCCAGACCCCCGCCCTCCCGGAGTCACCCCCCCAATACCATCCCCCCTGTCAAAAATTAACAAATCGCCTACTGGATATTAGTCAGGTGTTTTAGGGAAGATAGGTTATGATAGATATATTTTTTGTTTTCTATTTACCTGTTAACCTTTTCTATTTAGCCTTATGTTGCTAAGCATGTAGCCCAGAACTGCTATGCTCATAAACAAAGCCATCAGAACGCCTCTTCCTCCCTGCCATAAGGACGCCATAATAACTGCACGAGCTTTGGCACAGAAAGAACCGGTTTGGTACAATTGACCTGTCTGTGTTTTCAAAATGTCTCCTTGGCGCCATCACCTCGGGGAGCGTGTCGTCGTCGAAATGAGATAAGTTTATTTTGTGTTCGGAGCATTTGTTTGAGCAGGCGGGGGGCCGAGGAGAAGCAGAGGAGCAGCGGGGAGTCGATGGGACGAACATGTGGGGCTGAGAGAGAGAGAGAGAGAGAGAGAGAGAGAAGGAGAGGGAGGGGGAGGGGGGAGAGAGAGAGAGGGAGGGAGAGAGAGAGAGAGAGAAGGAGGAAGAGAGAGAGGGAGGGAACAGAGAGAGAAAGAGAGAGAGAGAAGGAGGAAGAGAGAGAGGGAGGGAACAGAGAGAGAAAGAGAGAGAGGGGACGGAGAGAGAGAGTGATGGAGCGGGCGTGGGACTGAGAGAGGGAGGGAGAGAGAGGGGGGGAGAGGGAGGGAGAGAGAGAGAAAGAGAGGGAGAGAGGGGAGAGAGAGGGAAGGAGGGAGAGAGAGAGAGGGAGGGAGGGAGGAGGGAGAGAGATGAGGGAGAAGGGGGAGAGGAAGGGAGAGGAGACGGAAAGAGAGAAGGAGAGAGAAAGAGAGAAGAGAGGGAGGGAGGGAGGGAGGAGAGAGGGAGGGACAAGAGAGAGAGGGACGGGGGATAAGGGAGAGCGAGGGAGGGAGGGAGAGCGAGGGAGGGAGGGAGGGAGGGAGAGAGAAAGAGAAGGGAGAGGGGGTTGAGAGAGAGGGAGGGAGGGAGGGAGGGAGGGAGAGAGAGGAACGAAGAAGAGAGAAAGAGAGAGGGAGGGGGAGAGAGAGAGGGAGAGATGGGATGAACATGTGGGAGAGACAGAAGGAGAGATAGAGGGAGGGAAGGGAGAGAAAGGAGAGAGAAAGAGGAAGAAAAATGGGATGAACATGATGAATTGTGAGAGAGAGAAAAAGAGAGAGGGAGAGATGGGAAGAGAGAAAAAGAAAGAGAGATGAGAGCGAGAAGGGATGAACATGATGGATTGAGAGAGAGGGAGAGAGAAGGGGTGAGAGAGAAAGAGGGAGAGAGAGATCGGATGAACATGAGGGGTTGAAAAAGAGGGAGAGAGGGAAGAGAAAAGAGAGAGCGGTACTGAGAGAGAGGGGAAGGTAAGAGGGAGAGAAAGTAGAAGAGAGAGAAAGAATAAATTAGAAGAAAAGAATGGAAAGAGAGAGAATGAAGGAGCAAGAGAAAGAAAGAGATTGAGACAGAGGGAAAAGACAAAATGAGAGAGGAAGATGGGGAGAAAGAGAGTGAGGGGAGAGAGGAGGAAGAAAGAATAAGAGAGAGAAGAAAATGAGAAAGATAGAAGGGAAAGAGAGGGAAAGACAAAGTGAGAGAGGGAGAAGGGGAGAAAGAGAGAGTTAGAGTGGAGAGAAGAGGAAGAGAAAGGGAGAGATGAAGGAATCGATAGAAGAATAAGACACAGGGAATGAGAAAGAAAGGGAAGGGGAGAGAAAGAAGAGAGGGGGAAGAAAAATAGAAGAGAGGGAGAGAAGAGAAAGAAAAAAAGAGTACAGAGAGAGGGAAAGGATGCAAATAACAAGTGATAGAGAAGAGGAAGAAAAAGAGAGAAAATAGAAAATGAGAGAGAGAGAGAGGAGAGAGAGAGAGAGAGAGAGAGAGAGAGAAGAAAAGTGAACAAATCATTGCAGCCGTTTAGTCAATTGAATGTTTTAGTTGTTAATGTTTTTAAGACTGCAAAAATCGAGCAGAGCCTTAATATTAAGTTGGTGTAAAACTTCATTCATAAAGTTGCTCAGCTCACAGTCCAGATGAGGTCTCAGTGGGAGGCAAATGCTGGGATCTGGTCTGGACTCTGGACTTGGACTTGAGCCCGGACTGATCATGATGTCTCTGTGGTCTGTGGGGCTGGAGAGGTTCAAGAGGGAGAGAAAGAGAGGGAGAGAGAGAGATGGGGAGGAAGAGAGAGGTCTAAACTGATGAAGTGTGAGATCAGCAGGACTCTAGCACTGCCCCAGGAGAGAAAGAGAGATGAGAGGAACAGACAGAGAGAGAGAGAGAGAGAGAGAGAAAGAGAGAGAGGGAGAGATGAGGGGAAAGGTGACAGCTGGCACCAACTACTGCTGTTACACCTGCTGCTACAGACGACAAACAAACAAGTTTCTCAAAAACTGTCAGAACTTAAAGCTGCATTAGATGTTACAATATTTGTGCTTTTGTGTATTGATCATTAGCTTAAATCTCCAACACAAGTTTGGACTGACCAACTGCTTCAAGGAGCACATTGTAGTGGCTGAAGAGTTATTGATTGATTGATTGCATTGCAATCATGGCCATGCATGTCATCATTTTAAAGAATATGTTGTCATGGAATGTGTGTGTATACCACGCCATGTAAATAGCCAACACAGTCTCACTAGATGGCGTACTTTTACCACGACACAAAAACAGCGTGTTTTAAGTACGAGTTCACAGCTGTTTTTAGTACTTATGTTACGCCGTGCATTTAGCACGATATGAAAAAGTGTAAAAATGACACGAGATTTCACAGCGTCAAAATAGGACGAGTTTTGGTTGAAGCCACGTGGGGACGTTTTCTTCAGGTGAAACCGGTAAGTTCAGGCTTCAAGTTACTAAACTGGGTAAGTTTAGGTCTTGGGCTTGGGGCAGGTTAGATTAGAATCAGGATTTCATTAATATTCATAAATAAGAACACGTCTTAACAACCACCAGTGAAATGAATGGGGACTGTGACGCGTACTATAATTACGCAGGATGGCCGTGAATTCGTGCTAATCATACCTAATTTACATATTGTATAATGTCATGTTTTATTGGCAGTTTTTTAGACACGTTTTGGTTGAGGCCATGTGAGGAGGTCTTTTGAGGGGTACCGTTAAAAAGTTTCAATCTAAAGTTACAGAAACAAATACGATTATGTAGGCTTGGAGTAGGATTTTGTTAATATTCATAAATAATTACTCAAGTTCACAAATGCATCCACTTGATACGCCATTGTACATTGGTGTTTATGCTGAATCATGTCATGTCAGAGTAGGTCACGTTTTAAAGTACAGCACTAACTATATTATGTTCTAATATAAAAGCATATTGGGCTATGTAAAGCCTAATGTGGCACAATCTGAAATATGTGTATTTCCATTGTTTTACATTTTATAATCATATACACACAAGTAAAAAAAAGTGATAAAGTAAATAAAAGTGTGTAACAAGGGTCCAATTGTTCTGCCCTGGAAAATCTTTGACAAATTATAAGTAATTTCTGCATTTTAGAAGTTTTATATTCACATCCCTGTTCTAGGCTTTGTTTCTTATCTGGCATGCAGAGCGGTTTAGTAATTACGTGTGTAGTAATTTTAAGTCATACATTTTAAAAAGTGCACTGTGAAATTTTATTGCCAAAAATAAACTTGAATAAAAGATTTAAAATGTTTTTGTTATTTAGATTTTTTTTGGTTGCACTAAATATATAATAAAAATCAAAAATTTTACTTTGAACAAGCCTGATTGGCCACAAAACGGAGATTTTTTTGCTGAAGGAGGTTCGCTCATGTTTGTTTATAAGAGGTTCTTTTAGCTGTATTTTTCACATTATGGCATCAAATGTATTTTGACCCATTCAGAATGTCCCAAAGTCTAACTTTTAACCTCCAGAAAATTACACAGTGCACCTTTGAGAAAATTACCACATCCCCTGGTCATTAAAAAAAATGGCACCAGACACTTAACAAATCTATTTCCAAAAGGCTCACTGAAAACATCAGTGGTTTGAGACAGAACTGAATTCCAATGAAATTATAATTTTGATGTTTGTCATTTCCATGTGTTAACCTTCATCTATATTTCTAGGTTAAAAAAAAGAGGGTAAAATAACTCATTCTTCTAAGTTACATGAGTTAAACTCGGACAACAATTGTATTTTTTTTACCTTATTAACGTAAATGAGAAAAAAGTCGTCTAAACCCGCACAGATGAAAAAATGCACATTCACAATACTGAACAAAACAATTCCATTCTGTCGCCAAATCTCATAAGTCATTCTCCTTTTGCTGAACAGCCAAATTTCCATCCTCAAATCCAGTTTCACCCTCTTTAAGTCTTCACCTCGAGCCATTTTCCATTCATAAAAGTCAGAATAACACACAAGGAAACACATTTTATACCAAACACGAGGAGTCCCCAGTCTGGTCTTGTAGTTGAGTTGTGTCCTTTTGAGGGTCGACGTTATGTGGTTTAAAATCCGTGTTTCACCCCCCGGTTTCCAGCTGTCACGTTCAGAGCTCGCATCACAGACACAGAAACACCACGGGGACCACTTAACCCCATCCACGCAAAGTCAAAACCCTCTTCAGTCAAAAAATGGGCCCCCGGATTGTATTTAAAATGCAAAAATGTTCAATTCTCCCGGGAGCAGGCGTAGATGCATCGGGGTTAACCTCAGAGGGGCAAAAGTGACGCAAAATGGATCTGTGGAGAAATAATTAACCATCAATGTTTTCAGACGTCAGCAAAAAGGAGAGGTGACAGTGGGCAACCTTGTCTGCAACCCCATTACAATTTTACATGTACAGTAGGAATGGTTTAGTTTTGTAGAAATGTACATGTCATCAACAAGTTTATCAAGTCAGTTTACTGCAGTTAAAAGACATACATTTGTAGAAGCATTTTGTGTAAATTTTAGTATATAAAAATGTACAAGTAGAGACTGGTAAGTGGAGATGCTTACTTAGTATTTTAGAATCTAGCTAAAATTATAATAAAATAAGTATATATTAATTCTTAATATGTCTGTTTTTCCCTTCATGAGTATGAGTTAAAAATTGCTCTTGAGTTATATATGTTATAGCCAATCTTTAGCAGCTTTGGCAGTTATTTCGCCATATAATTACTGTATAAATAACTACTAATTACTCCCTGACTTTTAAAAGTCTGACTTTTACAGTTATGAATCTTTTTTTGCTGAAGATGCTATACCCAATTTTTGCTTCCTTAAATATATAAACAAACAGAAATAATACATTTTAAACTTCCTACATTAGTTACTTCACGATGTGGTTTAAGCTTTTTTCACAGCGAATAAGAGCGAAACGTGTCGTTATGGTAGTGGCAGTTTTCCACAATGCCAACAACAACAACAGACAAACTTAGTGGAGCTTGGTGATCAAAATGTTTAGACGCCGACAGGACATTACAAACTTATTTTAACTATATACAGTACAGACCAAAAGTTTGGACACACTTTCTCATTCAAAGAGTCTTCTTTATTTTCATGACTATGAACATTGTAGATTCACACTGAAGATATAAACACCATAAATGACCAGGAGGGAGTGTGATGGTGAGCTGCATCAGATGAGCTGGCCTCCACAGTCACCGGACCTGAACCCAGTCCAGATGGTTTTGGGGTGAGCTGAACCGCAGTGTGAAGGCAAGGTCCAACAAGTGCTAAACATCTCTGAGAACTCCTTCAAGACTGTTGGAAGAGCATTTGAGGTGACGACCTCTTGAAGCTCATCAAGAGAATGCCAAGAGTGTGCAAAGCAGTAATCAAAGCAAAAGGGCTTCTTTGAAGAACCTAGAATACGACATATTTTCAGTTGTTTCACACTTTTTGGTTATGTAGCTTACTATACATCCACATGTGTTAATTCATAGTTTGGATACCTTCAGTGTGAATCTACAATGTTCATAGTCATAAAAAAAAAAAAAAAAAAAAAAAAAAAAAGTTTTTGAATGAGAAGGTGTGTACAAACTTTTGGTCTGTACTGTATTATTCATATATTCAAGTGTCCCTTTAAAAATAATTCCATTTTAACTAGACCTTGGACATACTAATTCAAAATGTTTATTTAGTTTAATTCACCGACTCAGGAACTACGCAAAAATGTAATTTGTGTAGTTACAACAATAGTATCAGTTTCTTTTCTTTGACTCTTTTTATCCTTTGTTTTTCTTTGTTAAAGTCGTACAAATAAATAAATAAAATATTTGATATCATATGATAAAGAGCGTGGTCTCTTAAAAAGTCATAAGGTCAATAAGTGAAATCAACCGAAATCTTGTGTTGATTTACCTTGACAATGTGAGTCAGAGGATTTCAACTTAGACTTTTAAGTTAGTTAGTTTCTCACATACATGAATTGGATTAACATAAAACATTAGGGCAAAAATTGTATTTGAATTTTTAAGTTAAACTGCCATATTGCTTTTTATGGTGTATTTATATACCACTTTTCATTTTTCCAAGCACTCAAAGCGTTTTAGCATAAGAATAACTTGACCAATTTTTCCAGATACTGTGGCACCTGATTTCAAACTGGTCCCCCATCCAAATATTGACCATTCCTTGTCTTGCTTAGCTTCTGATGAAACCAGGCTTAGAATAGCAGAAACGCAAAAATATTACAGGTTATCTGAGTCGATTCAAAAAACCTTCTCTCTCAGAACCCACAACACTGGTCTTTTCTTCTGTCGTTCTCCAGCAGCAGGTCTACAGTGCAGGTCCTGGGTTTATCGCTCCAATTACAGCAGCTCACAGCCTTAATGTCCCCTGGGCCCGAGTGCCACTGTCTTCATGTTATGTTCAGATAAAACCCGCTGTAGAGACGACAGATCTGTGTAAGAGGTGAAACAGGCCCAGCGCAGACGACCAGGGAGAGTTTAATGATGTCAAAGAGAAACCTCAGTATACCGGCGTTCTGAATTACATTAGCGCTTCTCTCCACAAAACAGAGAGTTAATGGAGATTAGAGCTGCCTGAGTTTAGTCGTTTAGTCCATTAATCAGTCCATAGTGTTCGTTAACATTAATAAGATCTTTGTAATAATTTCAAGTTGCAAAGCTATTCAAAAAACCTTCAGTTGTGTCTTTGTCGGTCGACCAATTATTAAAATATTTTGTTTAAATTCATATATGCGACAGGAGAAGAAATGAGAAATTAGCAGAAGATTTTGAAGTAAAATGTGACTTGCATGTTTTTGTATTTAAAATGTACTGTATATGGTGCGCTAATAAATAATACAAATCTGTGTTTTTACTTTGAGAAAGCTTACTTGGTCACTAGTGCTGTGGTCCTTTAGTCCTTTAGTCGAGTAATTGGTCATAATAGAGTCTTGTTCAACCAAAATATTTATTGGTTGACTAATTATTTTAGCTAAAGTATTAGTAAAAACCAGGGGCGTCGCACCAAATTCTGAGCCCAGGTACAACTTTGTTGATGGACCCCTAATACATTATCTTGTGATTTAATTATTCAGTCCTCTCTTATTATTTTACTATTCATTTGGGTATTTCATTTATATTACACAAATAATTACTGTTGCTATTAGGGTTGTTGGAGGTTGCATGATGGACAAGTTTTTGGCATCAAACTTTTTGTTAGAACCACCACATTGACTTGCATACAGCCAAGAATAAAATGAAATGTGTTTTAAACACACTTTTTGACATTTTAACTAACTTGTTTGAAGCTATAAGCTATACATTTAGATAAAAGTATTCAGCATTCGAATTGAAAGACCAGAATCGATCGGTTTTGCTCTTGTAGTCACTTACCCACACACTCTGTATTTGTATAATAATACACACAATAATACAAGAATAGTGACAAAGTTTGAAGAAACAAAGCCTGAACTTTTGCAGGACATGACTGAATGTGCATTATTATGTTGTGTTAACAACTGAAGGTGAACCTCTAAATATGGACACTAAATATGACTGTTTGCTGTTTGAATGTTGACAAAACACTAGTTCTACGGTCCAACAACAGAGGCTTTTTAAAATGTCATGTATTATGTTTTTTTGTGTGTCTTAAGATAAAAAAAAAGTTAACTAACAAAATCGAAAATTGTGGCTGCAAAATCGAAAAATGGATCAAATCGTGACATAAGTGCTATCTGCTGCAGTAACTCTTGTTTATACTATTACTACCTCTAGCTGTTATATTTAATTTGGCCAGTTAATATTCCTCATTATTCAGAGATTTTCTTTGGCCAATATTTATATGTTTCATAGGAGTAATTTTTGTGAATTGCATTTAGTGGAACAATCTATCTCACAAGCAAAAATGACCTGCTTTTAGGGAATTTTTCCAGCCCTGGGTCCCAGGGAAACAAGTACCATTAAAAAAAAAAAATTAACTAATAGTAAATACATAAATGCTGCATTAGAGAAGTTTTGACCTAACTTACATGGTCGCTAAACAATGATTTATGAACAGGAAGTCAATTTGTAATCCTGTAAAAATGCCTAAACTGGAATAAAATGTTAGTAAAATGTTTAGTAAAATCTTAAATATACTGTATACTTATTCACTTTAATTAAACATTAGATAATATGTTCTTTGCAGAGAGATCTCCAGGACGACTGAAGAATCACACACACACACACACACACACATTACAGTATTAATATTTTCACCTCTCCCTCTGCAGCCACATGTCTCTCATTGTCCGGGACGTCCCAGACAAAGTGGCCCGCTGTGTTTCTGTGTAAACCTCTTTTGTCCCGGTGTTTGGTCGCCGTCTGTGCCTGGACATCCATCTTTCTCTCTCTCCCCCTCCCTCCTCTGCTCCTCCTCTGCTCCTGGACTCCGCCGGGACACTGCTGCTGCTCCTCTGGGACACTTCAAATATAAAGGGTTTTAATAAGGGCAAGTATTTTAGTTTGAGCTCAGTCACTGTCAGGACAAGGGGAGAGAGAAGGGATTACATAAACACTCTCTTCTGCATTACAAATGAAAAATTTAAAATATAAAACAAAACTTATTCTCTCTTCTTTTTTTATCTCTTTCTCCCTTTTTCTCCATCTCTTTTTCTCCCTCTCTCTCTGCTCCCTAACTCTACCTTTCTCTCTCTCTTCCCCCTCCCCCTTTTCTCACTTTTTCTCACCACCCACTTTCTCTCTCCTCCTCTTTCTCTCTCCCCGTCTCATTCTTCCACTCCCTCTCCTCTTTCTCTCTCTCTCATCCATTCTCTCTCTCTCTTTCCCCTCTCTTCTCTCTCCTCTCATTCTCTTTCTCCCTCCCTCCCTTGTCCTCCCCTCAATTCCTTCTCTCTCTCTGTTTCTGTCTCTCCCCTCACACTTCTCCCCTCTCTCCCCCTCCTCCCTCTTCCTCCCTCCTTTTGCTCTCTCTTCTCTCTTTCTCTCTCTCCCTCCCTCCCTTTTCCCTCTCCCCAGCTCTCTCTTTCTCTTCCTTTCTCTCTTCCCTCCTTCTCCTTTCTCTCTCTCCTCTTTCCACTCTCTCCCTCTTCTCTCTCTCTCTCTCCTCCCTTCTCCCTCTCTCCTCTCCCTCTCTCTCTCTCAGTCTCCCTGCCCCCTCTCTCTCCTTTCTTCTCCCTTTCTCCCCCTCTCCCTCCCTCCTCCTTTTGATCTCTTTTCCTCTCTCTTCCCTCTTCCCAGCTCTCTCTTTCTCCCTTCTCTCTCTTCCCCTCCTTCTCCTCTCTCTTTCTCTCTCCCTTTCTTCTCCCCTTCCCTCTCTGCCTCTCCCCTCCTCTCTCTCCTCGCTTCTCCCTCTCCCCATTCTCTCTATCCCCTTTCTACTTTCTACTCTCTCTCCTCCCCTTCTCCTCTCTCTTTCTCCCCCCCCCTCTTCTCCCCTCCCCCTCTCTTCTCTCTCTCTCTCTGGGGACAGTCTGAACAGGCCCTGGGTTTAAATGAGGTGTAAGTCCATTAAAGAGCTGTTTTGTGTGGGCCTGGTCCCTGTGGGAGTGACAGACCTCCGCCGCTGTCACTCACGTCCGGCTAATTTCACTTTTTCTCTCTCACAACACAAAAACCCACGAAGCAACAACATGACAACAGCAGCAAGTCATGGATGGAGGAATTTTAGATTTATTTTATAACCAGAAAAAGTATTTATATAGAAATGTATGCAAACAAACAAAAGCTCCTAAATGTGCAAAGTCCAAGGTAACAAAGCTCAGCTCAGAGAAGATGGTAAGAGTAATGTTTGCTATTTTTTGGGTAAAAGAAATGTCGAAGTTTTGGATATTATATTACACATATCTATTTTGGTTTTTGCAAGTCTTGTTCTGGGTCAAGACAAGACCGAGTCCAAGACAAGACCGAGTCCAAGATAAGACCGAGTCCAAGACAAGACCGAGTCCAAGATAAGACGAGTCCAAGATAAGACCGAGTCCAAGATAAGACCGAGTCCAAGACAAACCGAGTCAAGACAGACCGAGTCCAAGACAAGACAGAGTCCAAGACAAGACCGAGTCGAAGACCAGACGAGTCCAAGACAAGACTGAATTCAAGACAAGACCGAGTCCAAGACAAGACCGAGTCCAAGACAAACTGAGTCCAAGACAAGACCGAGTCCAAGACAAGACAGAGTCCAAGATAAGACCGAGTCCAAGATAAGACAGAGTCCAAGACAAGACCGAGTCAAACCAGACAGTCAAGACAAGACTGAATTCAAGACAAGACTGAGTCCAAGACCAGACCGAGTCCAAGACAAGACTGAGTCCAAGACAAGACTGAGTCCAGACAAGATCAAGTCCAAGACAAGACCGAGTCCAAGACCAGACCGAGTCCAAGACAAGACCGATTCCAAGACAAGACTGAGTCCAAGACAAGACCGAGTCCAATACAAGACTGAATTCAAGAGAAGACCCAAGGTCCAAGACAAGACCGATTCCAAGACAAGACCGATTCCAAGACAAGACTGAGTCCAAGACAGGACCGTGTTCAAGACAAGACCGATTCCAAGACAAGACCGATTCCAAGACAAGACCGAGTCCAAGACAAGACAAAGTCAAAGACAAGACTGAGTCCAGGACAAGATCAAGTCCAAGACAAGACTGAGTCCAAAACAAGATAAAGTCAAAGACAAGACCGATTCCAAGACAAGACTGAGTCCAAGACAAGACTGATCAAACAAGACCGTCCAAGACAAGACGAGTCCAAGACAAGACCGTGTTCAAGGCAAGACAGAGTCCAAGACAAGACCGAGTCCAAGACTGGACAGAGTCCAAGACAAGACAGAGTCCAAGACAAGACCGAGTCCAATACAAGACTGAATTCAAGACAAGACACAGTCCAAGACAAGACCAAGTCCAAGAAAAGACCGAGTCTATGACCGAGTTCAATACAAGACCGAGTCCAAGACAAGATCGAGTCCAGACAAGATAGAGTCCAAGACAAGACCGAGTTCATGATAAGACTGAGTCCAAGACAAGACTGAATCCAAGAAAGACCGAGTCCAAGACACGACCCAGTTCAAGACAAGACCGAGTCTAAGACAAGATCGAGTCCAAGACAAGAAAGAGTCCAAGACAAGACCGAGTCCAAGACAAGACCGAGTCCAAGACAAGACCGAGTCCAAGACAAGACCAAGTCCAAGACAAGCCGGAGTCCAAGACAAGACGGAGTCCCAGACAAGACCAAGTCCAATACAAGACTGAGTCCAAGACAAGACCAAGTCCAAGACAAGACGGAGTCCAAGACAAAACCGAGTCCAATACAAGACCGTTTACCACAGCACCGTCACAACAAACTAAGTCAAAATTAGAAAAATGTGATCATCTGTCATCCTACTGGCAAAACATCATGCAATTTTGGATTATTACATCTAAAGAAACTGCCACAAGTAAAAAATTACCAAATATTCGCTGTCCCACTTTGCCAATAATGTACTTTCCCACTTGATCAATGTTCTAAAGTGGGACAGTGACATTTGAAATTGTTCTTTGGGCAAAATATTGGTCTGGATGTTTTCTCCTCTCGTTCCTCTGACAGGTTTTATCAGAGAGCAAAAGGGTCAGTCCAGCAGCATTAACCTCTCTCCCCCTCCCTCTTCTCTCTCTCTCTCTCAAACACAGGAGCGGGGCGAGTAGGCGGGGCGTCCCATAATAGATTATTGACCAGTGCTTTGGCCCAGGCTGCGCTGTGGGTCCCAGGACGATTCTGACCACTTCATTATAGACAAAAACAACTTGGGAGAGCGAACGGTGCCGAGGTATTACTGAATCAGACGACATCACTGCATCTGCCTGTGTGTCATCTTACTATTGAGTCCAAACAAAGACAAAACTGTGATAATTTCCAAAAATGAATGACCATCTACTTTAATCTGACACTGAGTTTGTGCAGAAATGTTGCAGAACCTAAACAAATTCAATTAAATATCTTAAAATTCAGAATGAACAAGTGGTTTATGTTACAAAAGTTAATATAAAGACAGTTGACTTATGGAGACAAACTGTGGTGGATTTATTCATTTATTTATGTATTTTCTTTGTGGTGCAGTGAGGAGCAATATTCTGCAATAAACATCATGTATTTTATCTTTGTGACTTTTCCTGGACTTCTCTAAAGCAATTCCCAACATTTTCATGCCCCTTTATCATCTTGGATCCAGTATTTGTTTTTATTAAGAGACTAAGATGTCTAAATAAACATAAAATGGTTGGTTTAGTTAATTCCATGTATTTAATTCTAGTTTTAAACAGAGTAAACGATGTCAGAGCTTTCAGTTCCAAAGTAATAAACCTAATAAAGTCACAAGGTTTTTTTTTCCAATGCACGCTCTTTCTCACTAAAAATATACCCTGTAACCAGCCAAAAAAGAAAAGCACATTTTTAAAAAAACATTATAAAATATATGTCTTTACTCCATTGTGCTTAAACCGACTGCACACCACACACTGCATGCTCGATTTTAAGCTCAATGTTTCCCACTACGAGTTCAGGAGGCGTGGCCACAGTAAGGATTTTTGTAAGTTTCTCTCCTTCTGTCTGTGCGTCATCGTGACTCTGTTATGATTGTTTGTCAGGAGCTTCATGGTGAGGTTCACCTGCTGCACGAGCGTGAGGACCTTTACAACAGAAGCATCTGGTGCATCTGCCTTGTGACGGCGCCTCTTAAAATGTAAAATAAAGAAGAAACATTGCTCATTATATGAAATAAATGTAACGCTTTGTGCTCATAGTCTTTTTACGAGCATTACACACGTCATCTCCAACACAACTGCTCCTTAAATGATGTGAGAAGCACCTTTACTAGACTATAGAACATGACCAATAGTTTGTTTAAACTTTTTCATTTCATGCCCGCAATGTGTCAGTGTAACCTCTCCTCCGCTTTCCTGTGACTTTTATAAACCTGCTTTAATCCACTGGCGTTTCATCATTGTTGTTGTTTCACACACTGTTCTCTGGTCACTGCTGCTGCTCCACAAGTCTGTGTCGTCTCTGTTCTTCTGACACACATGATGCCACTGTCCACTGACTAATAATCCTGTAAATGTGCTTATGTCTGTGGCCTTTTGGCACGTCAAAAAAATGAAAAAAATTCGAAACTCCTTCAGTGTGTTGCCGGCTTTAGTATAATTGAACAATGTTTGTAAAATCTAAAAAAGGAACCATTCTTTCATTTTCTACGGCTTGTTCCTGTTAGTGGTCGCAAGTGACTGGAGCCTATCCCAGTGACTTTGGCCTTAGGCGGGGGAACACCCTGGACAGTGGCCAACTTGTTGCAGGGTTAGACAGACAAACATTCACTCTCTCATTCACTCAGGGCAAATTCAGTGATGCCCAATTAATCTAAACAAAACATGCATGTGTTTGGAGGTGGGAGGACACTAGAGTACTCGGTGAAAACCCACAGTGACACGGGGAGAACATGCAAACTCCACCCAGAGAGATGGTGAGATGTTGATGTGGTCTACTTATTAGGAAGCCAGAGCTCTAACCACTCTGCTACTGTGCAAATATCAAACTATTCAGTCAAGATATAGGTGACATTATTTTATCTAACATTTGTAAACATGTTTATTTTCCAAAACTGCTCCCTAGCCAGCAGAAGTACGAAACTTTTCCAAGTCTGGAAGTTACAAGTGAAATTGCATGATTGTGCAAACCTTATGTAAGGATTTGCACTTTATTTGCCCACATCTCTTGGGCAATCATGTGTTTTAAAGAGAAAATGTTTCTTGGTACCCTGTGTGAGCTTGAGCCCTTTGTGCACAGGGTTTAATATATCATTCAGCAGAAAAAAGCAGAATTCCTCCTCTCCCTGCTGCTTTCTATTCATTCTTTACTCTATACAACTGTTTAAATTGTAATTTTGTCTTTTATGAATGAAACTACACCAAACCCAAACTATAGTGAGTCTTCTACAGCTTCAAATCTGCTGTTCTTTCTCACAAAAACTCGTCTCCAGACACATTTGAGACTTCCTGCCTTCCCTTTGGCTCAGTCTGCTGTTTTTTAATTGATAATTCTTCTCCCAGCTCCAATTTACCCCTCGCTGTGATCCGCGTGTGCCCGAGCATTTCCGCTGAATCTCAAATGAGCTGAGAGCATAAAACTCCACCTAGCAGGAAATAACGCCTATTTATGGACGTGTTTGTTTGTTTTCCTGCAGTTTAACCCTTTAGGGGAGGTGACACAGGCGGGAATGACTTTGGGTGGAAGGTCGCACCGCTTATTGTCTTTGTTTTGGAAATATAAAGTGATTAATGTGAGTTTTGGAGGCTGTGAGCTGGAATGTGCAACGTGTTTTATACAGAGATGAGTTTAATGTTTTAGAAAGAGCGAATATAGACAAAAGCAAAATGTTTTAATGTTCTATGGGGTTGTGAAAAGCATCTAAAATCAGATATTGATTATCTAAGCAACAAAGACTGGCACGGCAAAGTGGGCCATGGACTGGGACCATTATTCAATAGACCGCAATACTTTAAAACTTGAGGTGCGGGGGCCAAATGCGGCCCTCGAGATGATTCCATGTGTTCTCCGGGATGATTTTTGATTATTAAGTCCCAGAATAATAAGCCTATGGAAGAATAAGTAAGGCTTGTAAATTACAGACAATTTGTCCAATTAGTCCATTTTCGTGGAAGGTCAGTCTATAATGTAACATTAGGCGTTTTCCCACATGAAAGTACCAAGAACTAGTCCCCAAATTTCTCCAGTCCCTGTTGAGTCAGAGGAACTACCCTGTCCCCATGTTTATGTTCACACATCAACAGTTTCTAAAAGTGGGTCTAACTAGCTTTAGCATTAGCACCTATAAAGTCTGGAATATTTAAATAATTCATTAAATGGTGTTAAGAAAACAAAAGTTGTCTTTTTTCGATTCCACATAAAACCATAATGTGCAAAACTTAAAAACATCACTGGGATTAAAGGGGCACTGTGTAAGATTGAGAGGAATTTTAATTATCACATATAGTCCACAAACATTTAAATCATATTTAATCTTTACAGCATGAATACTTAAGAGAGCACTGTTAACCAATCCACATCAACTGTGATACATTTATACGTATTTGAAATGTTTTATTACGGGTTAGGGAATATGGATTATTGACGCTAGATGTCAGCATGCTTAATAGGCAAAATGCATGTGAAAGGCTCCCTCTGGTGTTCAAAAGTGGAAATCACTTTGTTTGTTTGTTTTCTTACATAGTGCCCCTTTAATAATAAACAAAATGATTCACTGTAATTCCTAATAATAGTATTATAGGCTACTATTTGCAAATTAAATAAATACATTTTGGGAGTTACTGCCTTTAAATATTTTTTCTTAAGGATAAGGAAGGTTAATATAAATGTGAGAATGTGTAAAACATGTTTAAAAACAAAGTGAGCAGTGTAAAATGTGTTTGTGTCACCAAAAGGTTCCTGGTCTGACTGGAAAGTACCTGCCCCAGAGCAGGAGCTAAAAAAGTCCCTAAAGTGTGGCCCCAGTTCATAGTTCCTGCTCTGTGTGAAAGCTCCTAAAATGGGGACAGGAACTAAAAAAGGATTAGGAACTGAAAAAAGTTCCTACAGTGGGAAAAGGCCTATATTGTAATGTGACACTATATAAATCTGGATGTTGAATTAAGCAGAGGGATTATTTGTTTATCAACACAGCCGATGCGCTCACTCAATATGCAGAAAGAGCCGTCGCTCATTGACCAAGCTGGAGCAACAACTCGCTAGGGCTGTTGTCAGTAACTACAAGAGTTAATCACTGTGTGAAAACAAAAGTTCAGCTGCTAAATCAACATTTGGGAATGAAATTCGACCCTACGACCCTTTCGTTCAGTTTCAGTCAGGTGAAAAATTATGAGAAAAACACTGTCTCAAGCTTCAGGAGACAGACGTCTGTCAGACCGGTTCAGACCTGATCCAAACAGCGCTAAGCAGACGGACAGCGTCTCTTTCGGCACGGAGCAGGCGCAGTAGAGCAGAAAGTGACATCGACCAATAATCCGTATAACATAGATAGATTGATATTTTAAAATGTGGCTCACGACCAGGGATGGCCCGTTACTAAAGTGATAGGGGTGACGCACTGCCAACACAAAGGAGTAAACAATGAACAAGGTGTGTAGTTAAAGTTGATCAAACCCAATTAAAACATGATTAAAATGCCTTAAAACATCCTTGTCCAATAAGAAGAGCTTATTCCGGCTGCCTGTACATAGTACCGCCTTTTTGGTTCAAGCTCCTTTTTAATCCTTCTCACTGCTTCCGTTGAATCTAATTCTTCCCAGTTTCAACCCACAATGCAAACTAACAGAACTTGCGAGTACTTCTACCTCACACTTTCTCGTCGCAAAGGCACGTTCATGTGTCAAAAACAGCGCGGCCAGTGATCCAACTCAGAATATTCGTCAGTCAAACAACACTCTTTTAATAGCTACGACCCTCAAAACCAAATTTAAACATCAGACAAGTTATAGTTAGTTAAGTCACATTCAGAATTAAATTATCATTATTTGTAAGCTCTCATGTAAACTCAGCAAATGACATTTTCTCTTTTATTTGTCCCACTGTTTTCCAGCAGTCTCCATCCAAGTCTTACCCAGGCCCAACCTGCTTATCTCCTGAGCTCTGACAGGTTCAAGCTTTGACAAACTGGAATAGCCACACATAATAAGAAGCCGCTTCGTTTTAAACCCATGCACACTGAGAGCCGCCTGCTGTATTTTACTCAGCGTTTATCACACGACTTCCCTCACAAACATGAATAAATAAGGCACTTCCTGGAGCTGGAGCAGGTTTGTAGTTTGTGGAGCAGCTCATTTCAAGCACAATTAAGCCTGAATGGAGAGGAGAGGGATCGATGTGTCCCGCAGTGATCAGGGTCTGTCAGCCAATGGGACACATATGGAAATGCACTCTAAAACACAATTTACTGTTTTTAGACCTGCCGCAGTAACGACGCCGAGCAGCCATTTTGTTTTAACTCCACGTCGATGAATCTTAAAGAGGAAGGCGCAGAAGTAATGCATATTGATACTGAGAGAGATGGAGGGTGATGTTAAAGGATGTATGCGGTGTAATTTACTTTTTCGAGCTGTTAATCGTGTTATATATATTGTCTAGTCGTCAAAACGAAACGAGATTTACATTTAGTTTCATTCAGGCTTGTTTTTTATCAAGGTTGTCTTATCCTTGAGTCTAAAACATTCAACTTTTCTCTGATTGTTTGACTATAAATGCTCGCCAGACTTATTCTATGATCATATTACTTTAGCGACAAACTAGAGCTGCTCGATTGTGATGAAAATAATAATCACAATTATTTAATCATGTTTAAAATCACCGTTAGAGAGAAGAGACTGAAATAGATGACAGATCTCACGAAAATGTTGTCGTAAATGAATTTTACAATTTAAAAAAACTGTCGGGATCTATTTTTTGATACAAGCACACAAGTTGTTTAAATTGATCTCACTAATAATTATAAAACATGAAAATGCACGGCCCCATGTTGCAAGAATCTGTGCACAGTTCTTGGAAGCTAAAAACATCTCAGTTCCTGCACTGCCAGCAGACTCACCGGTCACATTTCAGAGCAGGGCCGGCCCTGGGCAAAGGCAAAATAGGCCGTTGCCCATAGGGCGCCATCTGATAATGAAGGAGTCAAATTGCAGTCCTAAAATTTAAGTTGTACCACTCATAAGCGATTAGTCAGTTTTTATTTTGTGTCAATAAGACACATAATCATTGAGTTATGACCACAAAAAGCTTATCGTGCAAACTGCCGCAGCAGTAGAAACTTCATGAAACATGAGGCTTTTTGTTCTGACAAGAATTCAAGCTTTAGTATTTTTGTTCACAAAATCTTGCCTGAGGATGAAGCTTATGGGCTGTTTTCACACTGCAGAAGGAGCAGAGGCAGAGGAGAGAGAGAGCAGAAAGCTGGGGCGCCACTACAATTTAAGGCCCCAAACAATTTGAGTCTTGTTACATATAATTGTAAAAGATGCTTAAAGGGCTAAGGTTGGCCCTGTTTCAGAGTGTCCTTTTATTGTGGTCAATCTAAAGCACATCTGCGCAACAATCATGTGTCTGATCAGTGAGACTGTGGGATATGTTGTGTAGTTGCGGAAGACATAAACCACACCGAAGTTAGGAACAGAGAGGTACTTTACTTCACATGTTTTCTGTGTTACTTCTTCGTTTCTCATCACATAACAGTACCCAATACATTAGCGCCCCTAGTGCTCAGTAGGCCAATTACACATTGTCTTACATACTGCATAGAGCACACTGTAGAACAGAACACAATGGAGATTGGACACAACATCTTCCCCTTTTGAATAAACATTCTTTCTGTAACCTGAATAAACTCGTGGGCCTATGTACTAGCACGTAGACTATTAAACTCAATACCACTTTAACATTTTTTTTTTTTATATATAACATAATGTAAGTGGATTAACTCTTCATAACAAAGTCTTTAGTCCAGCTAGGTGCATTTCTAATCCTAATAGGTCTGGACTGATTTTCAGAGTCAGCATCAGCTTTTTGGTCAGTCTCTGAGTTTGCATCGTTCATTGTTTTATCAAGTTCTTCATTTTGCTCGCATCAGGAAGTACAGACAGGTGAGAGGCGTTCCAGGTTTTTCCATCATCCAACAAGTATGTGTCCAGTCCTTTCTTTGTAACAACAGTTTTAGGTTTAGAAAACTTCAGTTCTCCTTTCTTAACTCTCCATGGTTTTCTCACCCTCACTTTGTCACCGGGCCGGAAGTTGGAAGACTTGGCATGTCGTTGGAGATCAGTGTAAGCTTTCATTTTCTTTTGCTTAGTCTCCACCCTTTCCCTCACGACTCTCTTATCTGTAGGTGGAAGAGGCATTCCAATCACTTGTAGCTTGGTTCTCATTCGCCGGCCATGGAGCAGTTCCGAAGGGGATACCCCAGTGGTTGAATGAGGAGTTGCTCTGTAATCCCTCAAGTAGGTTCTCAGAATGACTTCCAGGGTTCTCCTTGAATGGATGCCGTCTGTAAGCAGTCTTTTAGCATCTATTGAACCTCTCTACTTCTCCATGGCTCTTGGTAGTACACTGAAGATCTCAGGTGTTGTATTCCATGTTCTTTTAGAAATACAGCAAACTCAGTGGAGAGAAATTGAGGACCATTGTCACTTATCAGAGTTTTTGGATTTCCTCTCGAGAGAAAACTGCTGTGAGGAACTGAATGATAGTAGCTGTGTCAACACGGGAAGCAAACGCTACTTCAGGCCATTTACTAAAGTAGTCCACAAGTGAAATGGCAAACCTGCAGTCAGAAGGAGCTGTCTCAAACGGCCCTATGATGTCCACAGACACTTTTCCCAAGCAGAAGCTGGTAAGGGACAGGTTGGAGTGGAGCATCATGGGTAACAGAGGTCTTGTCATTCTGTTTGCAAGTTGAACAGTTCTTAATGAATGTCTCTATTTGTAAATCCATTTAGGCCACCAGTACAACTCCTGAGACGTTGTTTGGTTCGCACAATTCCTTGGTGAGTTTCATGGCCTATAACGATGAGTCTTTTCTGCAATGACTCAGCCACTAGCAATCGATGAGGCCCTCTGATTATGCATTCATTCATGACAGAAAGCTCATGGGCGCATTGGGAAGTATGGCTGTAAATCAGACTCCAGTATAGGACTGTCGTGACGGCCAGCCTTTCTGTATCTGAACACTAGCTTAGTAAGCACTGGACAGTTCTTGCACTCTGAACGAAAGTCATCC